>JARQOD010000008.1:33266960-33319510 GCA_033576555.1 Oophaga sylvatica
TGCCTAAACAGTAGAAACTCCCCACAAGTGACCCCATTTTGGAAACTAGATCCCCCAAAGGAACTCCTATAGATGTGTGATAAGCACTTTGAATCTCCAAGTCCTTCACAGAAGTTTATAATGCAGAGCCGTGAAAATATAAAATCATTTTTTTTCCACAAAAATAATTTTTTAGTCCCCAATTTTTTTCCCAATGTTAACAGGAGAAATTAGAACCCCCAAAGTTGTTGTACAATTTTTCCCGAGTTTGCTGATACCCCATATGTGGGGATAAACCACTGTTTGGGCATACGTCGGGGCTTGGAATAAAGGGAGCACTGTTTGACTTTTTGAACGCAAAATTTGCAGGAATCAATGGTGGCGCCATGTCGCGTATGGAGACCCCCTGATGTGCCTAACTAGTGGGAACCCCTCAATTCTAACTCCAACCCTAACCCCAACACACACCCTAACCCAAACCCTAACCCCTACACACACCTAACCCTCATACAAACCCTAATCATAACCCTAACCCCAACACACCCCTAACCCTAATCCCAACTCTAACCATAAACCTAACCACAAGCCTAACCCTAATTCCAACCCTAACCCTAATTCCAACCCTAACCCAAATTCCAACCCTAACCGTAATTCTAACCTTAACCCTAATGCTAACCCTAACCCTAGTTCTAATCCTAAGGCTGGGTTCATATTGCGTATGCAGCAAAATACCAGCCGTTCAACACTAGCGTGACCGGCTCGTAACGGTACAGCAAACGCGATCGCGTTATGCAATACCCGCTAGCGCAGATGAATCAGCAGATAATCACCGCGGATCAGCAGCAAAATCCGCCGCGGATCAGCAGCAAAATCGCCGCGGATCAGCAGCAAAATCCGCCGCGGATCAGCAGAAAAATCCGCCGCGGATCCGCAGCAAAATCCGCCGCGGATCCCCAGCAAAATCCGCCGCGGATCCAGCAAAATCCGCCGGGGATCCGCAGCAAAATCCGCCGCGGATCAGCAGCCAAATCCGCCGCGGATCAGCAGCCAAATCCGCCGCGGATCCGCAGCCAAATCCGCCGCGGATCCGCAGCCAAATCAGCCGCGGATCCGCAGCCAAATCAGCCGCGGATCCGCAGCCAAATCAGCGCGGATCAGCAGCGAAATCCGCCGCGGATCCGCAGCGAAATCCGCCGCGGATCCGCAGCGAATCAGCAGAGAAATCCGCCGCGGATCGGCAGCGAAATCCGCCGCGGATCAGCAGCGAAATCCGCCGCGGATCAGCAGCGAAATCCGCCGCGGATCAGCAGCGAAATCCGCCGCGGATCCGCAGCGAAATCCGCCGCGGATCCGCAGCGAATCAGCAGAGAAATCCGCCGCGGATCGGCAGCGAAATCCGCCGCGGATCAGCAGCGAAATCCGCCGCGGATCAGCAGCGAAATCAGCCGCGGATCCGCAGCGAATCAGCAGAGAAATCCGCCGCGGATCGGCAGCGAAATCCGCCGGGATCAGCAGCGAAATCCGCTGCAGATCAGCAGCGAAATCCGCCACGGATCAGCTGCGAAATCCGCCGCGGATCAGCCGCGATATCCGCCGCAGATCTGCAGCGGAATCAGCTGCGGATCAGCAGCAAAATCCGCTAGGAAAAAAAAAAAATCTTTATTTTATTATTTGTCCCTATCTATGACAGGGGGGGTTCATTTACTTTTTTTTTATTTTGATCACTGTGACAGTTTATCACAGTGATCAAAATAAATTTTTGTAAAATGGAGGGCGCACTGCGCATGCGCCGGCCGGCGGGCGCACTGCGCATGTGCCCGCGATTTTCCAAGATGGCGGCGCCCATGAAGAATCCGGGCAGCCGCCGGGACGGATCCAGGGACATCGGTGGACCGGGAGAGGTGAGTATGGGGCGTCGGAAGGTGAGGGGAGGGATCGGTAGGTGGGGGCAGCAGATCGCAGGAGCAGGGGAGCAGACAGTGACGGCGGTGACCGATCGCTGCCATCTTTCGGTGGCGGCGGCCGATCACCGCCGTGACTTGGTGTGGGGGGGTCAGATCTTGGTGTCCAGCCATGGCAGATGCTATTGCAGCATCGGCCATGGCTGGATTGTAATATTTCACCAGTTTCATTGGTGGAATATTACAAATCGCTCTGATTGGCTGTTTCACTTTTAACAGCCAATCAGAGCGATCGTGGCCACGTGGGGGTTAAGCCAACCCCCCAGTGGTGATGCAGTAAGGGTCCTGTTACTGCGGGTCGGGTGACCTTTCAGTGACCCCGGTCTCCCGGCCCGCAGGAACATGATTTATAGCATGACGCCAACGTTGGCGTCATGGGTCGGGATGGCACAGGTTTTCATGACGCCAACGTTGGCGTCATGGGTCGGGAAGGGGTTAAAAGAGGCATAGATGCTCATGAGGAGAACATAATTTTACCTCTATACAAGTCACTGGTGCGACCACACTTAGAATACTGTGTGCAGTTCTGGTCTCCGGTGTATAAGAAAGACATAGCTGAACTGGAGCGTGTGCAGAGAAGAGCGACCAAGGTTATTAGAGAACTGGGGGGTCTGCAATACCAAGATAGGTTATTACACTTGGGGTTATTTAGTTTGGAAAAACGAAGGCTTAGGGGTGATCTTATTACAATGTATAAGTATATGAGGGGACAGTACAAAGACCTTTCTAATGATCTTTTTACTTTTAGACCTGTGACGGGGACAAGGGGGCATCCTCTACGTCTGGAGGAAAGAAGGTTTAGCCATAATCACAGACCAGATTCTTTACTGTAAGAGCAGTGAGACTATGGAACTCTCTGCCGTCTAATGTTGTAATGAGTGATTCCTTACTAAAATTTAAGAAGGGACTGGATGCCTTTCTTGAAAAATATAATATTACAGGCTATATTCACTAGTTTTCTAAATACTGCGTTGATCCAGGGAGCTAGTCTGATTGCCGTATGTGGAGTCGGGAAGGAATTTTTTTTCCCCAATGTGAAGCTTACTGTTTGCCACTTGGGTTTTTTTTGCCTTCCTCTGGATCAACATGTTAGGGCAGGTTAGGAAGGATATGGGTTGAACTAGATGGACTTAAAGTCTTCCTTCAACCTTAATAACTATGTTACTATGTTACTATGCTACTATGTCAACGCAGCTGCATGATTTGCGGCTACTAGACAGCCTGAATACATGTGGGGATTCCCTAACAAACAGGCATTCCTCACATGTATTAAGGCTGACTAGCACCACAAATCATGCAGTTGCGGTGACAGAAACAAATACTCTGAGGACACCCGAGCATGCTCGGGAAAACCCGAGCAACGAGTATACTCGCTCATCACTAGTGGCCACTTCTCTTCAGACCACAGGATATGACATTGCCCTACTTCTAAGACAGGTGTGTGTGTGCCAGTGATGGGACCCACATCTATCATACATTTGACCTTATATTGAAAGGATTGAAAGAATATTTAATATTTATTTGCTTACTGAAATGTACAATGACTCTAATTCTTAAAAATGATTGCCTTTTTAGTGTTGCCAGAATCTTGGTTTATATAACAAAATCATGTTATCTATGTTAAACTGTTGCATAACTTGTTTTGCTTTTCTGAGCACTCAGAGGGAGTTGTGCCAATCCAAGGGAGCAGCTATTTTTCGGCAGTCTGGTCTCCAGAAATATTTACCTTATATACTTGAGTATAAGCCGAGTTTTTAAGCACATTTTTTATGCTGAAAAAGTCCCCCTTGTCAGGGCAAGTGCCGGGGAACTGAGCCGGCGGGGGGGCCCACTTGCCGTTGGGCACCCCGGTGCTCAGAGGAGTATCTAGGGGGGCGCAGTCAGACCGCCTAATGCGGCGGTCCGCAGTGTCTCACCTGGCGGCTGTATTCTGCCGCCCCCTGGACTGGGAATCGGCTGCTCTCAGTGCCGGCTGCCAAGATGACAGCCGGCACAAAGAAGCTGCAGCACGCCGGCTCCCAGAGTCCAGTGAACAAGTGTACTCACATCTTTCAGACGCGAGTACAACTGAAGCCGACATCAGCAGCATGATCATGTCATGTGATCACGCTGCTGAAGTCACTTTCCGTCAGGCAGAAGAGAGCAGAAGATCTGTGGTACGTGCCTCGTGTGTCTCTGGAGCTGCAGATTCAGTGTAGAAGGGGGATGATTTATTGTTTGCTTGTGTGTGAGTGGAATTCCTTCTTTGTGGAGGGGATCTATTCTGTGTGGGGGGCATTATTCAGGTGGAGGGGGGATTCAGTGTGAGGGGTATTTATTTGTGTGGGGGGATTATTCTGTGTGTTGGGGGATTATTCAGTGTGAGGGGGAATTATTATTTGTGTGGAGGGGGATTATTCAGTGTAGAGGGGGTATTTATTATTTGTGTGGAGGGGGGGATTATTCAGTGTGAGGGGGATTTATTATTAGAGTGAAGGGGGATTATTCAGTGTAAAGGGGGGATTAGGGTTAGGGGGGTGTGTGTGGAGTGGGGCGCAAAACTGAATTCTTGCCTCGGGTGCCAGAAAACCTAGATACACCTCTGCCAGTGCCCGTTAGCATAGGAGAGCGGTGTTAGCGCCACCACTGGGCCCCCCACTTGCTCAGGGCGCCGGCAGCCTGCACAATACTTACCTCTCCCCGTGCCTCCGCAGCTCCGGTGTCTTAAGCAGCTCTGCACTGTGACTTCTCAGGTCAGAGGACGCGATGACGTCTTTCCACAGCACCCTTTCCTGAACCGTAACAGTGCAGAGCGCAGCACAGTGCAGAGGAGAGCTCCATATTTTGCATGGAGCATTATATGGGGACCAGTATCCTGTATGGAGCAATTTATGTGGTCCAGTATTCTGTATCGAGCATTATTTGGGGTCCAATATTCTTTATGGAGCATTATATTTGGCCCATAATATTGTATAGAGGACTATACTGTCCGGTCTGTACTGTGTGTTGTGAGGATTCGGCGGTTTCTGAGCTATTGTAGAATTTACTATAGATATCACTCATGTAATGTAAAAAGTCTTGTACTATACCCATATTTGGCCTTGTACTATACCCATATTTCTCTGCAGTATCGAAGCATCATGAATCGTGGTCTGTGTTAAAGGGGCCCACTGAGACTCTTTCGCCCGGGGGCCCATAAAAACCTGGAGCCGGCCCTGCCCCTCGTCCTATATTCGAGTCAGGATTCCACAAGACGGAGGGGGAGGGGAACAGCAGTAGCCGAGCAGCGGGTCACAGGAGGCAGGAGCCGGCTGCTTCGGCTAACACCTGTGCCCACTGCTAAATAGAAATGAATTTTCACTGTGTGGGCACAGTAGTCTCAGCCGCTGGCTTCCTGTAACTCCCATAGGTGTGGATAGCAGTGAATATTCATTCCCTTTAGTAGCAGGCACTAGTGTTGAGCATTCCGATACCGCAAGTATCGGGTATCGGCCGATATTCGCGTTATCGGAATTCCGATACTTAATTCCGATACTTTTTCAATATCGTATACCGGAATCGGAAGTTCCCATAATTCTTTGAGAGGCAATGTGATTTTAGTCAGCCAATGAGGAATCCTACGAAGTGTGGGCACATCCTGTAATGCTGCGGTCATCTTAACTAATGGCATGGCTGTGATTGGCTGCTGAAATGATGTCAGAATGCACTATAAAAGGCGCCGCCGCCATTTTAGCGTCACTGTGCTGTGAACTCAGTAAGGGACAGAACGCTACTTGCTCACTCTGAGGGACAGTTAGATATTGCGATTTTGTGTACTACTGTGCTTGAGGCAGGCTAGTTTACCAACCGCTGTGTAAAGCTTCATTTTGCCAGTGTTGTTTTAACAGCTCTGTGCAAGGTGTGTGTGTGACAGTGCAGGTGACGCTGCAGTTTGCTCTGCATCCACCGCTGTTTGTAGGCATCTGCACGTGTCACTGACTCTTTTTTTTTTTTATTTTATTTTGTGGAATTGGTGCAGCTCCATTATATTAGAAAAAAATCAAATCTATTAGTGTGACGTGCTTCCATCCGTATACAATACATTGGTTGCAAACACTATAGAAGTACAGAAAGGAGCCTTTCACAGCTACTGAACAGTTGTCTGCAGGGTTTACTGTAGTCTGTGAGGTTTTAGTGTGTGAGTGCAGATTACGCTCAGTTAGTTCTTCATACCACTGCGGTTGTAGTCTGCTGAGTGTGTCACTGCCTCATCTTTATTATTTATTCTAATTGGTGCTGCTCCATTTTAGTGGAAAAAAATCTAATCTATTAGTGTGACGCGCTTCCATCCGTATACAATACATTGGTTGCAAACACTATAGAAGTACACAAAGGGCCTTTACAGCTACTGAACAGTTGTGTTCAGTTTCACTGTAGTCTGTGAGCTTTTCATTTTGTGAGTGCAGATTACGCTCCAGTTAGTTCTTCAACCACTGCCGGTTGTAGTCTGCTGAGCGTGTTGTCACTGCCTCATCCTTCACATTTTTCTCTAATTGGTGCTGCTCCATTTTAGTGGAAAAAAATCTAATCTATTAGTGTGACGCGCTTCCATCCGTATACAATACATTGGTTGCAAACACTATAGAAGTACACAAAGGGGCCTTTAACAGCTACTGAACAGTTGTGTTTCAGTGTTCACTGTAGTCTGTGAGCTTTTCATTTTGTGAGTGCAGATTACGCTCCAGTTAGTTCTTCAACCACTGCGGTTGTAGTCTGCTGAGCGTGTGTCACTGCCTCATCCTTCACATTTTTCTCTAATTGGTGCTGCTCCATTTTAGTGGAAAAAAATCTAATCTATTAGTGTGACGCGCTTCCATCCGTATACAATACATTGGTTGCAAACACTATAGAAGTACACAAAGGGGCCTTTAACAGCTACTGAACAGTTGTGTTTCAGTGTTCACTGTAGTCTGTGAGCTTTTCATTTTGTGAGTGCAGATTACGCTCCAGTTAGTTCTTCAACCACTGCCGGTTGTAGTCTGCTGAGCGTGTGTCACTGCCTCATCCTTCACATTTTTCTCTAATTGGTGCTGCTCCATTTTAGTGGAAAAAAATCTAATCTATTAGTGTGACGCGCTTCCATCCGTATACAATACATTGGTTGCAAACACTATAGAAGTACACAAAGGGGCCTTTAACAGCTACTGAACAGTTGTGTTTCAGTGTTCACTGTAGTCTGTGAGCTTTTCATTTTGTGAGTGCAGATTACGCTCCAGTTAGTTCTTCAACCACTGCCGGTTGTAGTCTGCTGAGCGTGTGTCACTGCCTCATCCTTCACATTTTTCTCTAATTGGTGCTGCTCCATTTTAGTGGAAAAAAATCTAATCTATTAGTGTGACGCGCTTCCATCCGTATACAATACATTGGTTGCAAACACTATAGAAGTACACAAAGGGGCCTTTAACAGCTACTGAACAGTTGTGTTTCAGTGTTCACTGTAGTCTGTGAGCTTTTCATTTTGTGAGTGCAGATTACGCTCCAGTTAGTTCTTCAACCACTGCCGGTTGTAGTCTGCTGAGCGTGTGTCACTGCCTCATCCTTCACATTTTTCTCTAATTGGTGCTGCTCCATTTTAGTGGAAAAAAATCTAATCTATTAGTGTGACGCGCTTCCATCCGTATACAATACATTGGTTGCAAACACTATAGAAGTACACAAAGGGGCCTTTAACAGCTACTGAACAGTTGTGTTTCAGTGTTCACTGTAGTCTGTGAGCTTTTCATTTTGTGAGTGCAGATTACGCTCCAGTTTGTTCTTCAACCACTGCCGGTTGTAGTCTGCTGAGCGTGTGTCACTGCCTCATCCTTCACATTTTTCTCTAATTGGTGCTGCTCCATTTTAGTGGAAAAAAATCTAATCTATTAGTGTGACGCGCTTCCATCCGTATACAATACATTGGTTGCAAACACTATAGAAGTACACAAGGGGCCTTTAACAGATACTGAACAGTTGTCTGCAGGGTTCACTGTAGTCTGTGAGGAATAACCACACTTAGGCCTTATAACTTTTCTGACTTTCTTTATCAATCTACCAAGATGAAGAAGTCAGTGAGTAAGGCACGTGGTCGTGGTCGTGGCCGTGGATTTGCAGCAGGGAGAGGACGTGGGGATTCTGTGGCTGCTGCCGCACCCATTGACACAGCATCCACCAGTTTTCCCCGTGAGCGTTCCTTTATGCGCACTTTTGTAGGAGCTCAGCGTACCCCCCTGCTGCGTCAAGAACAAATTGAAGCCGTTGTTGGTTGGATGGCAGCCAATGCATCGACTTCAATACCTTCCACCTCCTCTCAGGACCACAGCACTGTTGAACAACCATCAGTCTCTTCACCGCCTGCCAAATTGCCCAGGCAGTCAGAGAGCTCTGTACAGGAGCCAGCTGAGTCTCTGCTTCTGTTCTCAGAATCTGTTGGCTTGCAAACAGGGGCCCAGCTAAGCAGCATTCTGGAATGTGAAGAAGAGGCAGTATGCAGTGATGCGCAACAGCTGTGTCTCTCTGAATCTGAAGAGGCGGGTGAGCCAGTGCCGATGGTCAGCACACCGCAGAACGCATCTGATGATGATGAGACTCAGTTGCCAGTTTCTGTTGAGCATGGTGCTGGCCAGACCACCCAACAACAGCAGGTGTTGGAAGAGGGTAGTGGTGGAGATGATGAGGTCCAAGACCCAACATGGCGTGAGGAACAGGAAGGTGGTGGGAGCAGCTCTGAGGAAGAGATTGCCCAACGTCCAAACAGTAGGGAGAGGTAGGCTGCAGACTCGCTTGCCTGTAGCCTCCAGTTTGGCACCCGTTCGGAGCAGTTTCTCTTACAACAGCCAAACCGGGCGCTCCCAGGACTTGCTCTGCGTGGTCCTTTTTTGATACAGTTGCAGATGATATTTGCTATGTCAAATGCAAGCTGTGTAATCAAAAAATTAAAAGAGGTAAAAGTGTCAGTAACCTTAATACAACAAATATGTGGAAACATGTGCGGTCAAAGCACTTTGTTGAGTTACAAAGACACACTGGAGATGTAGGCCAACCTACAGCAGCACCTACATCTTCAGCTCGTGTTGGAGCCTCTTCCTCCAGTTCACACACAGGTGTTTCGGCTTCCTCACAGGATCGCCATGGAAGAACCTCTGTCACTGTTGTCCAGAGACACAGTGTTATTCCACGCACAGCTGCAAGTTCCCTGTCATCCTCACACACCCAGGCCACAAAACAGCCATCGGTAGCACAGGCATGGGATAAAAGACGGCCATACTCGGCAAACCATCCACGAGCACAGGCTCTGAATGCTGGCATTGCAAAACTCCTGTCCCTTGAAATGCTGTCATTCAGGCTGGTGGAGACTGACAGTTTCCGTGAATTAATGGCATTGGCAGTCCCACAATACAATGTGCCCAGCCGATTTTATTTCAGCAGGCAAGCCGTCCCTGGTCTGCAAAAGCATGTTGAGGCAAAAATTAAACATGCGCTACTAAACGCCGTCAGTAGCAAGGTCCACCTGACCACCGATGCGTGGACCAGTACCCATGGCCAGGGACGATACCTTTCACTCACTGCCCATTGGGTGAATGTTGTGGAGCCGGGTACAGATCTTGCGAGTGGCGCTGTACGTGTTCTGCCAACTCCAAGGATTGCCGGAATTAAGTCTGTCCACATTGACTCCTCCTCCTACTCCAGTTCCTCAGAATCATCGCTGCAGGAGCCGTCACGGTCTACCTCCACATGGACCCGTGGACGCTTACCTGATGCGACCGATATGAGCACAGCCGTGGCCAAACGGCAACAGGCCGTTCTGAAATTAATTTACATGGGGAATCGAAGCCACACAGCGCAGGAGGTCTGGAATGCCATCAAGCAGGAGAGCGACGTGTGGTTTTTGCCAGCGAATCTCCAGCCAGGCTTGGTAGTGTGTGACAATGGCCGAAATCTGGTGGCAGCTCTGGGCCTTGGCAAACTCACTCACATACCATATCTGGCACATGTGCTCAACTTGGTCGTGCAGAGTTTTTTGAGGGACTATCCGGATCTTGATGCACTGCTGCACAAGGTCCGCCTAGAGTGCGCTCACTTGCGACGTTCCAGCATGGCCAGATCGCGCATTGCAGCTCTGCAACGCAGATTGCGCCTTCCTGAACATCGCATCATATGTGACGTATCCACCAGGTGGAATTCAACGTTACATATGTTGGAGCGGTTGTGTGAGCAGCAGCCAGCAGTAATGGAGTATCAGCTGCATCAGGCGCAAGCAACACGCAATTTGCGCCGTCCACACTTCACCATTAATGAGTGGGCCACTATGAAGGACATGTGCCACGTTTTGCGTGCGTTTGATGAGTCAACGTGGATGGCGAGTGCAGATGATGCACTAGTCAGCCTGACTGTCCCCCTTATCTGCCTGCTTCAAAAAACACTGCAAGCAATAAGGGATGAGGTTTTGGAAGAGGTGGAGGATGAGGAGTCACAAATTCCATCACCTTCTGGAAAGTCAGCGCAACGTGGTTCCTCACAAAGGGCTGGGCAGGGCTCACTTTGTGAGGAGGATGAGGAGGAGGAGTCAATGGAGGAGGAAGACATCGCTCCAGAGGGAGGTACACAACGCTCTAGTCAGTATGTAGAGCGAGGGTGGGGTGATGCAGAGCAGGCAGAGATGACGCCTCTTGCAGAGGACAGCGTTTCTTTGCCAGTTGGGAGTCTGCAGCACATGGTTGATTTCATGCTGCAGTGCCTAAGAAACGACCGCCGCATCGCCCACATTCTCACGACGTCTGATTATTGGGTGTACACCCTCCTAGACCCTCGCTACCGGGACAACGTCAAAAGCCTCATCACACCGTTGAACCGGGAGCGTAAAATGCGGGAGTACCAAGACACACTGGTGCAATCCCTAATGTTCTACCTTACTGCCGAGAGCACTGCTGCTGCTACTGCTTTACAAAGCAGCTCTGTGCGTCGAGGCAGTGTAGAGAGCTCTGCAACAAGAGGGAGCACACGCAGTGCCTCTGCACAGGGAAAGACCAGTATGTTAAAAATGTGGCAAAGTTTTGTGGCAGCGCCACAAATGTCTACACCATCCGAGAGGGCTCCAGTCAGCGGGAGGCAACGTATCCGTCAGATGGTGACAGACTACTTGGCTTTGCCTCTCAGTGTACTCCCAGATGGCTCTTCCCCATTCAAGTTTTGGGTCTCTAAGCTGGATACATGGCCAGAGCTTAGCCAGTATGCATTGGAGGTGCTGGCTTGCCCTGCTGCCAGTGTATTATCGGAGCGCGTCTTTAGTGCTGCAGGTGGTGTACTAACAGACCGTCGCATGCGACTATCCTCCGATAATGTAGACCGGCTTACTTTTCTGAAAATGAACAAGGCATGGATCTCGCCAGAATTTGTCTGTCCGTTTTCAGATTAAATAACTGGTTCGCAACGTTATCCATGTCTCCTGTTATGTTCATCTTTCTACTACCTGAACTCTACTCCCTGGGCTCCAACACTGCCAGTTGCTGCTCAGAAGTGTCGTGTCCACAGAACAAAACACAAGCTCTACTGTTAGTGGGGTTCAGTAACGCCAGCTGTTCCCCTGCTGTGTCAACGGCAAAAAGTCTCCTGTTCCCGACACATGGACAGAAAAACACATGACCAACATGCTCCAAATAGGGAAGAGCCGTCACCCTGCTTGTTATGCTGAAAACATGAAATTGTGAAGTTTTGCAGGCCTAGAATGATAAATATTAATGACAAATATGGACAAATAATAATTTGTCATCACAGCGCGTATCTGCACATGTCTATTAGAAATGGTAACAAAAAATAAAACATAGTCTACTCTTCACATTTTGAAATTAATGCATAAAAGTACATTTCATACTTATGAATTAATGCTTTTTAAGGAACTTTATCTGTACCTGTAAGATAATGCAGTCAATGGATGTACGAATCATTAAATCGTCATCATCATCATCACGAGTTTTATTTATGACAGACATTATAAAATACACATACTGATGCCAACTGTAACTTCAAACACCATATATGAAATGGCCAGCATGTAAACATGGTAATAATGTCCAATAATAAATTATTACATCTAGAAAGTGCATCATGCATACTGACAATAGGTTGTTATACCTGCAAGTGCTGTTGAAACAACCACAAGAGATATAAATTAATACTGGTATATAGGTATCACATTCACAGTGCATAGTTACTCATGGACAATGTTGATGTAATACTGTATCTCAATTAAGTCAGCGTGAACCATTAGGCTTGTTAGTCTTGTACATTGTTAAAGAGGGAACGTAATTTTTTTGTTTGTCATAGGTGGAGTATTACACATTAAATTATTACTGCTGTATTTTTTTTTGCGTCCCTAGTGCGCAAGAACGCAGCCTAACCTCACATTTTATAGTCAGCTAATTGCCACACGCTACCCTACCCTACGCGTGACAGTAGGAAGGTAGTGTTGTTGGATAAAGCTTTGCGCAACCAGACATTCTTTTACCCTCTTCAACACTCTACAAGCAAAAAATGCATGATTTCAGCCACAGACTTTATTGACGTACAGTATAACATCGGCATTACCCATCAGAGGCTGTCCACTGTCTGATACAGACATAGAATATACCTTTGCTATCCGTAGCCTTTGTTTCACCTACACTTGCAGGCACACACTTAAATTGTGACAAACAATGCCTAATGTTTTTTTAAATGGTTATTTTTTATCGTACATTATTGTGTCATCAATCATCACATTGATGAGTCCATGCTGGACATGTCATACATGCTATAGAAAGTTACGATTTTATGAACTTAAATAATTGAAATGTCTGTGACTGTCACATAAAATTTGCGATGATGATGATGAGTGACTATTACAAAATCCATTGTCTTCACTATGTTATGGTTTAACATAGCGTTCCTTAAGCATTATTCATAAAAAAAAAAATGGACTTTTATTCTTACATTTACAACACTATATTTTGTTACCAATTTTTTGGGTGTTGTGTTGGTCCATTTTTTTTTGGCATGTGCATATATGCGTTTATATTTGTATTTTCTTTATTTTTCCTTCTTGAAATTAGAAAACATGTGTATCTTTGTACCGTGTTAGCCAGTAGATAGAAAAATATTTAGACTTCAGAGTCAGCAGTGGTTGATACCTTTTAATGGATAACTGAAAAGATGGAAACAAATTGCAAGCTTTCAAGGCTACTCACGTCTCTTCATCAGGCAAAGACTAAATAAAAAAATTAAGCATCACATATTTCTATACACAACAGGACACAGGAATAGTGCAATAGGTAAGACAAGTAAGTGACGTGTATCAGAACTGTCATTATCTCACAGGGATGAACATAAATATTGGAACAGTTCCTACATAAGGATAGAAAGTTTGATTGCCCTCTCATTGGCTTTTTTTTTTGGGTTTTCATGACCCTGGAAGGGCATAGACGCAGATTCCTTAATTGATATAGAATGACATAAATCCATGTGATCTATTCATTCCATCACTAACAGTGTCAAAGGTCATGATGAGCTTATATTCTGAAACCTTTGTACGTTTCTCATATTTGAAGTTATATTTTAATACCAGTAATTCCATATCCATCATGCTATGACCGGGCATACAAAAGTCTTTTGCCACAGGTAAATTCATTAATTTATCTCTGATTGTGTGGCGCTGATAATTCATCCTTGTTCTCCTTTTTGTTGCCGGTCTCCCCTCACTTGTCCCTCCCTCACTTGTCTTAGATATTCCTGTGTCCTGTTGTGTGTAGAAATATGTGATTCTTCATTTTTGGCTTTACTCTTAGCCTGATGAAGACACCTGAGTAGTCTCGAAAGCTTTGAATTTGTTACCATATTTTCAGTTAGCCATTAAATGTTATCAACCACAGAGGACTGTCAAGTATAAATATTTTTCTATTCTTGTAATTGAAATTCATCTTTTTATTGTCGTAGTAAAACTTCATTTATTCTTGTTTGAAGTACATACATTTGCAATGGCCACGTAACAAGGCAATAACTCAATATTTTATGCCTACACCCTCCTTGACCCTGGGTTACAACACCGCCAGTTGTTTCTCGGAAGTGCTGTTAGCACAGTCTACACTTGCTCCTGTGTTACTGGGTTCAGTAATGTCAGCTGTTCCCCTGCTGTGTGAACGGCAAAAAGTCCTGCTGCCTCCACCATGTTCTCTTCTCATCCCTGGGTTACAACACCGCCAGTTGTTTCTCGGAAGTGCTGTTAGCACAGTCTACACTTGCTCCTGTGTTACTGGGGTTCAGTAATGTCAGCTGTTCCCCTGCTGTGTGAACGGCAAACAGTCCTGCTGCCTCCACCATGTTCTCTTCTCATCCCTGGGCTACAACACCGCCAGTTGTTTCTCGGAAGTGCTGTTAGCACAGTCTACACTTGCTCCCGTGTTACTGGGGTTCAGTAATGTCAGCTGTTCCCCTGCTGTGTGAACGGCAAACAGTCCTGCTGCCTCCACCATGTTCTCTTCTCATCCCTGGGTTACAACACCGCCAGTTGTTTCTCGGAAGTGCTGTTAGCACAGTCTACACTTGCTCCTGTGTTACTGGAGTTCAGTAATGTCAGCTGTTCCCCTGCTGTGTGAACGGCAAACAGTCCTGCTGCCTCCACCATGTTCTCTTCTCATCCCTGGGCTACAACATCGCCAGTTGTTTCTCTGAAGTGCTGTTAGCACAGTCTACACTTGCTCCCGTGTTACTGGGGTTCAGTAATGTCAGCTGTTCCCCTGCTGTGTGAACGGCAAACAGTCCTGCTGCCTCCACCATGTTCTCTTCTCATCCCTGGGTTACAACACCGCCAGTTGTTTCTCGGAAGTGCTGTTAGCACAGTCTACACTTGCTCCTGTGTTACTGGGGTTCAGTAATGTCAGCTGTTCCCCTGCTGTGTGAACGGCAAACAGTCCTGCTGCCTCAACTTTAATTTCCATGGTACCTTCTGCTACCCATCCGGGTTCCAGTACCGTCAGCTGGTTCTCCGCAGTGCCTTTGGCCTAGGTGCCTCCATGTCGGTATCCGAGTTCCAGCAACATCTGCTGGTCCTTGGTAGTGCTTTGGAGCACAGGTACCTCCTGCTTAGTAACCGTGTCCCAGTAACGTCAGCTGGTCCTCGGTTGTGCCATTGGCTCTTTTCCTTCTGCTGACCCTCCGGGTTCCAGCACAGTCAGCTGGTCCTCGTTACTTTCATTGGCTCTTGTACCTTCTGCTACCCATCCGGGTTCCAGTACCGTCAGCTGGTTCTCCGCAGTGCCTTTGGCCTAGGTGCCTCCATGTCGGTATCCGAGTTCCAGCAACGTCTGCTGGTCCTTGGTAGTGCTTTGGAGCACAGGTACCTCCTGCTTAGTAACCATGTCCCAGTAACGTCAGCTGGTCCTCGGTTGTGCCATTGGCTCTTTTCCTTCTGCTGACCCTCTGGGTTGCAGCACAGTCAACTGGTCCTCGTTACTTCCATTGGCTTTTGTACCATCACCAACAGGACAAAGAAGGTTAAGACAAACTACAAGATACAGAACAAGAGACAGAAGAACAATAAGCAGAAGATCAAAAAGCAGAAGAACATTAAGTATAAGACCAAAATGAAGAGCAAAATATATGCTCTAAATTCTAAGCAGAAGAAGACTAAGCAGTGTATGGGGGTGAGTCCGTTCCTCCTCGTGGTGCCCCTGGAAAATGCCTGATGCTGCTGCAGGCTAAACTGAACGCGGACAAATACTGTTGTAATTAAAATCTTTCGTGACAGCAAGAACGGAAGGATGAAAATTCAGAGTTTTACAGATTACAAGTACAGGAATGTCTGTCACAAATAAGAATATGATGAAAAGGATGAATAGGAAGAAGATGAAGAAGTAGAATATGAAGAATAATAACTGTTTAATAAGAACAATATAAGTAATGTTAACAAAAAGATGAATAGCAAGAAGTTTTAGAAGATTAAGAAGGTGAAGATGAAGAATAATTTGATGAGAAAGATGATGCTGCTGAAGATTATGAAGGAGAAAGTGTGTGAAAAGTTAAAAAGGTGAAGACCATGGAAGTTGTGAAACAGACATATTTGACAAAATAGAAAAAAGGTTAACAACATTGTGAATTTCTTCGTCAATCCGAACGTATTTCCTAAAAAAAAAAAATTAATGCTATTCCATTGGATTGGGTTAAACATCTATGCCTTTAATGTCTCCTCAACCTCCCCCAATACATTCTACATTACTCTTTGTTGTTTTCCTTCATGTACAATTAACCTACAAGGCAAGAATGGGGTTTTTTTTATTTCGATATTTTGTTCCCATAGACTTACATTGGACTTCCGGTATCGGTATCGGGTATCGCCGATATTTTTTGGGTATCGGCGATACCATTCCGATGCCGATACTTTTGGATATCGGAAAGTATCGCTCAACTCTAGCAGGCACACGTGATCTCCCATCCTCTGCAACAAGCCAGCTTCTGAGGTTACTGTGCTGGCTATTAAATAGCAATGAATATTCACTGCTCTCCACACACATAGTCCCGGCGTGAAGAGCAGTGAGTATTCCGGCAGCTGTCCTCTGCTAGCAAACAGCACATGATGTCACTGCCATGCGCTGCTTACAAGCATAAATCAGCAAATGGCATCGGAACAGGACGCTGCAAGGGAGCGCAGGGACGGTAAATAGGATGGTTTATGTTTTTTATTGATTTTCTGATGGGGCCATGCATACCAGGATAGGGATGAGGAGGCCATGCATACCAGGATGGGGATGAGGGGCCATGCATACTAGGATAGAGATGACAGGGCCATGTATTCCAGGATAGGGATGAGGAGACCATGCATATCAGGATAGAGATGATGGGCCCATGCATACCAAGATAAGAATGTTATACTCCACAGTAGTATGTTTGGACCAAGTGGAGGATAGAACAAACATACTGCTGTGGAGTATAACAATGGCTGGGTGTGGCTGGTCTATAGTGTTACTTATCATTATTGGTACCTCTTCATTTTATCATAGACGGTACAATATCTTCAGAAATAAATGGAAATGTACCATCGATTTATCCTCAGGATTTTTTAATTAGTGGTCCAGAGAAATACAGCAATTAAACATCGTTTTTCAACTTACACGATGCAATTTCAAAGAAGAAACAGAATAAACAGCATGTGCAGAAATAAAGGCAAGCCCAATTAATACTTGATGCACACTCGTGGGCATTGATGACAGCCTCCAAACGTTTCTTGTAGCCATCTATAAGTTTCTTGCATTTTTCTCCTACTCTTGCTTTGCAGTTTGTTCAAGCTCTTGAATGTTTGCAAGGTTCTTTTTCCCAATAGCAGATTGAAGCTCAACCCAAAGATTTTCAATGAGATTGAGGTCACGACTCATTGCTGGCCATTTTAAAACAGTCCATTTTTTTCTTTTTCAACCATTCTTGTGTACTTTTGGGTGTGTGCTTTGGATCATTGTCTTGCTGGATGATCTTTGACTCAAACCACATTTTCTTACACTGGGTAGGACATTTCACTCTAAAATCTCTTGATAATTTTCTGATTTTATGATTCCTGTGATGCAGTCAAGGTCTCCAGTACCAGACGCAGCAAAGCAACCGCACAGCAATATGTATTTTTTACCATGCTTAACTGTTGGTAGGGTGTTATTTTCTTTATAAGCTTCATTGTGCCATCTGGATACACACTGTTGCTTTGCATTGCCAAAAAGCTCTATTTTGTTTCAGCTGTCCACAGAACATTTTCCCAAAAGGATTGAGGTTTGTCAAGGTACTCTTTAGCAAAGATCAGTCGTTCCTTTTTAAGTAGTTTCTTCAGCAATGGTTTCTTCTTTGGCCTTCGCTCATAAAGCTCTGCTTGGTTTAGTGTGCGGCAAATGGTACTTCTTGAAATCATGATTCCAGACTGTTCCAGGTTGGCCTTCAGGTCTTTGGATATTTGACGTGGTATTTTTTCCACCATTCTCACCAACCTTCGAATACATCTCTTGTCAACTTTGCTCTTTCCCTCACGTCCAGGGAGGTTTTTGATGGTTCCATGCTTGGCAAACTTCTTAAAAACATTGCGCACTGTTGAAACTGGGATAACAAAGTCTTTGGAGATGGCCTTATAACCTTTGGTAGTCTTGTGCAGAGTTCAGCAATTTTTTCAAAATTTGGTTCCAATTATGATTGGCGGTGAATATTGTTTTTGCGATATTCGCCAAACATCATTGGAGTGAATGGGAATAGAAATGAACGAATATGTTTGGAACCGATCATCAAACATAAATTCGGCATGAATAGGGTAGCAATATGGCAAATACATATTCGGCAACTGAATCCGAACATATTGGCTCAACTCTAGTCTTGTGTTTGCTAGTAATAGCAGTTCTGATGTCCTCAGACAGCTCCTTTGTCTTAACCATTGTGACAAAGGAACAGGGCCTAACATGTGACTTTTTAAAACTCTAAAGTCATCATTTATGTCACATAGGCACCGACAATTAACTCTCATTTGTGTTTTACCACAGGCAAGTCAAAATGTGTTTCCATGATAAGGTAATGTAAAGAGTGCCAATACCAGTGTCACAGCAAGCTTTGTTTTGCAATTTTTCCCTCCCATTGTTTTTTTTTTTAATTATTGTTTATCATTTGCTCTTTTGTAAATAAAATAAGTGCTCTATACAAAAATCTTTCACTTGATTCATTTTTTTCAGGAGATATTCCACATTATGTACTTAAACTTCATGGGCGCCAATAACGATGAGCAAGACTGTACTTATCTAGTCAGCCTAAGGTACGGATTAGTCTTGTGGGATCCATGCCTGATTCATTTAATGAATGTCAGCTTGCCCTTGTTGGTTGTGGAAAGGTGGGTGCGCCTGTCTGTGATCACACACCCCTGCTGTGCTAAACATTCATTCCAACAGTACATTTGCCAGCTGAACACTTCCATGGGACGGTGTGGAGATGCTTGGTGACACTGCTGGTGGTGGTGCTGTTACATTCTCTAATTGGCATCAGCCAGGTGGCCCTGTTTATTGGGAGCAATAGGCCGAGACCGCAGGAGGTGCCTCAGGTCTTTCATGTTTTTTTCAGGTATATATTCCACTGCAGATTGTTTTTTTGCATTCAAATGCCTAATCATGTAGGTGGAGCTCAGGTTCAGAACATTTATGCCTTACTTCAGGCTTTGCTTTGACTGCACAGCAAGCAATCCATCCATCTCTTGTTGTCAGTACATTGCCTGAAGAAATGCCATGCCAGAAAGCTCCTTTGAGCTGGCTTTGGTGTGCTTAGTTCATTGGTGTGGTGGGAAGTAGCAGATGACATACTGCCTAGGGGCTGGCCGCTGTGCTTTTGCACCCTGCTCCCTCTTTTCTGTGCATCTGTAGCAGCGAGACCACCTCCTCTTCCTCCAAAACTGTGCATCTCACAAGGAAGGCCTTCACTCCATGTGGGGTTTAGGATACTGCAGAAAGATGCAGCAGTTGGCACCTGTGTTTCGTTATCATCAGAGATGTGCTGTGGTGGTCCACTGACCGTGTGCACTAACCCTGCTACAGTGGTTGGGCAGCAGTGCACTCAATCTCTTACACTTGTGGGACAGTGCCAGGTGGATTGCCTGTGAAACCCGAGTCAGCGGAGTCATCAAAAAGCAGAAGTGACTGCTGCATGACTTGGGGTTCAGACTGCTTGGATGATTTGCATGGGGTGAGGTGGAAGACAGATGTCCATGGTCCACAGGTGCCAACTTTGTACTTTCAGCAGTGGACCATGTGGGGGAAAATGCGAAGGAACTAGAGGCACTCTAGTTCCTTCGCAACTATATTGTAAAACCGCCTTAACATGTTCTGGCCTCATCATAGGTCCAGCGGTACTTGGGTGTCACGCTGTCTAGCAGATGTATAAATATATAATGTCAGTAATCTATCAAGTGGGACAACATTCTATATAACATATAAATAGGTAACATTAACATGTATATATAGCATAGTATTACCTGACATAATATCCTGTGGGTCAATACTGAATCCTTTTCATGCTGTCTCTGGCTAGAGGTGGACCGGGGTCTATGCTGACCCTAAACTGGGGTCCTGACTAGTCCCTCTACCTGGAGGTACTGTTAATGGTACAGAGGTCCAGGCCACCAGCGTAAACCCTGTCTCCTATAAATCCCTGACCACTGTAATCTAGTCCTTAGAAGGACCCTGATTACCACCAAAGGGAATGGACAGGTAAAGGTTAACAAACAGTATAGACAAACGAGACAGACAGGGGATAAAGTAAATACTGTCTTGCATACAACATTAAAACACAGAGGGAACACCAAAGGTCTAGGAGATAAACTATAAGCAAGGAGAGGAGAAACAACAAAAGAGCTCTTAGCTTAAGTCTTCTCAAAACCGATCCTATCTGCAGTCTGTATGAATGCTTTCACCGGCATCTAACCAGCAGACTGGCAGCTATATAAAGGAAGCTAATTAGAACATAATCAAAAGCAGCCGGGCGAGGCTGGACCTAGTCTTAGCAAAGAGCTAGGTAGGAAACTAAATCTGAACTGAAAAGTAAGTTGATGTGTATGCAAAATGTAAATGCATATTAACACATAACCATTACACAGAAAACAGGCACAAAAAAAGCAAATATCCTAAAATAAAATAAAAATTTTTTTGCAAAAAATGCATGAAGGTAGTAATAATAATAAGGGTATTTAGTAAACATAATTTTGATCAAAAGAATGTACAAGCCATCCCGCCACGTCAAGGCAACCCTTTGTGGGACAGTCCTACTCTAATATTAAAAACCTTTCCACTTGTCAAGTGACACAAATGTGAACAAGGCAGAGGGACTGAACCCACCAGTTGAAGCTCAGGCCAGACAGGATGGATTTTCTCAACTCAGAAACAGGGCGGTCACACCCTTATATGCACAGAATGCACTCTGGACTACATAGGAAACTAAATCTGAACTGAAAAAGTAAGTTGATGTGTATGCAAAATGTAAATGCATATTAACACATAACCATTACACAGAAAACAGGCACAAAAAAAGCAAATATCCTAAAATAAAATAAAAAAAATTTTTGCAAAAAATGCATGAAGGTAGTAATAATAATAAGGGTATTTAGTAAACATAATTTTGATCAAAAGAATGTACAAGCCATCCCGCCACGTCAAGGCAACCCTTTGTGGGACAGTCCTACTCTAATATTAAAAACCTTTCCACTTGTCAAGTGACACAAATGTGAACAAGGCAGAGGGACTGAACCCACCAGTTGAAGCTCAGGCCAGACAGGATGGATTTTCTCAACTCAGAAACAGGGCGGTCACACCCTTATATGCACAGAATGCACTCTGGACTACATAGGAAACTAAATCTGAACTGAAAAAGTAAGTTGATGTGTATGCAAAATGTAAATGCATATTAACACATAACCATTACACAGAAAACAGGCACAAAAAAAGCAAATATCCTAAAATAAAATAAAAATTTTTTTTGCAAAAAATGCATGAAGGTAGTAATAATAATAAGGGTATTTAGTAAACATAATTTTGATCAAAAGAATGTACAAGCCATCCCGCCACGTCAAGGCAACCCTTTGTGGAACAGTCCTACTCTAATATTAAAAACCTTTCCACTTGTCAAGTGACACAAATGTGAACAAGGCAGAGGGACTGAACCCACCAGTTGAAGCTCAGGCCAGACAGGATGGATTTTCTCAACTCAGAAACAGGGCGGTCACACCCTTATATGCACAGAATGCACTCTGGACTACATAGGAAACTAAATCTGAACTGAAAAAGTAAGTTGATGTGTATGCAAAATGTAAATGCATATTAACACATAACCATTACACAGAAAACAGGCACAAAAAAAGCAAATATCCTAAAATAAAATAAAAATTTTTTTTGCAAAAAATGCATGAAGGTAGTAATAATAATAAGGGTATTTAGTAAACATAATTTTGATCAAAAGAATGTACAAGCCATCCCGCCACGTCAAGGCAACCCTTTGTGGGACAGTCCTACTCTAATATTAAAAACCTTTCCACTTGTCAAGTGACACAAATGTGAACAAGGCAGAGGGACTGAACCCACCAGTTGAAGCTCAGGCCAGACATGATGGATTTTCTCAACTCAGACACAGGCGGTCACACCCTTATATGCACAGAATGCACTCTGGACTACATAGGAAACTAAATCTGAACTGAAAAAGTAAGTTGATGTGTATGCAAAATGTAAATGCATATTAACACATAACCATTACACAGAAAACAGGCACAAAAAAAGCAAATATCCTAAAATAAAATAAAAATTTTTTTTGCAAAAAATGCATGAAGGTAGTAATAATAATAAGGGTATTTAGTAAACATAATTTTGATCAAAAGAATGTACAAGCCATCCCGACACGTCAAGGCAACCCTTTGTGGGACAGTCCTACTCTAATATTAAAAACCTTTCCACTTGTCAAGTGACACAAATGTGAACAAGGCAGAGGGACTGAACCCACCAGTTGAAGCTCAGGCCAGACAGGATGGATTTTCTCAACTCAGAAACAGGGCGGTCACACCCTTATATGCACAGAATGCACTCTGGACTACATAGGAAACTAAATCTGAACTGAAAAAGTAAGTTGATGTGTATGCAAAATGTAAATGCATATTAACACATAACCATTACACAGAAAACAGGCACAAAAAAAGCAAATATCCTAAAATAAAATAAAAAATTTTTTTGCAAAAAATGCATGAAGGTAGTAATAATAATAAGGGTATTTAGTAAACATAATTTTGATCAAAAGAATGTACAAGCCATCCCGCCACGTCAAGGCAACCCTTTGTGGGACAGTCCTACTCTAATATTAAAAACCTTTCCACTTGTCAAGTGACACAAATGTGAACAAGGCAGAGGGACTGAACCCACCAGTTGAAGCTCAGGCCAGACAGGATGGATTTTCTCAACTCAGAAACAGGGCGGTCACACCCTTATATGCACAGAATGCACTCTGGACTACATAGGAAACTAAATCTGAACTGAAAAAGTAAGTTGATGTGTATGCAAAATGTAAATGCATATTAACACATAACCATTACACAGAAAACAGGCACAAAAAAAGCAAATATCCTAAAATAAAATAAATTTTTTTTTTGCAAAAAATGCATGAAGGTAGTAATAATAATAAGGGTATTTAGTAAACATAATTTTGATCAAAAGAATGTACAAGCCATCCCGCCACGTCAAGGCAACCCTTTGTGGGACAGTCCTACTCTAATATTAAAAACTGAGTTGAGAAAATCCATCCTGTCTGGCCTGAGCTTCAACTGGTGGGTTCAGTCCCTCTGCCTTGTTCACATTGTTCACATTTACATGCATTTTTTGCAAAAAAAATTTTTATTTTATTTTAGGATATTTGCTTTTTTTGTGCCTGTTTTCTGTGTAATGGTTATGTGTTAATATGCATTTACATTTTGCATACACATCAACTTACTTTTTCAGTTCAGATTTAGTTTCCTATGTAGTCCAGAGTGCATTCTGTGCATATTTGGCTATGGTTCCACGGTCCGGAACCATAGCGCTTTGGACGGAGCGGAAATTCCGCTCCGTCTAAGCCCCGCCCCCTTTATGACGCGCGATCTTTCCGGAGGTGTTCAGGACACCTCCGGAACACCTCCGGAAAGAGCGCAGGGCTACATAGCCCTGTGTTAATTCTGTTGCGGCGACGCACCGTCGCCGCAATACGCGAGGACATGCTGCGGTCTAAAAAGACGCGCCGCATGTCCGTTTACGCAGGTTTGCCACCTGCGTATTGTTACGCATGGTGGAGACGGGATTCCTTGAAATCCCCTCCACTATGCTGTAACATCTGGACGCTGCGTGTTTGGCGCTGCGCCAGCGCACAGCGCCAAACACGCAGCGTTTCCTGACCGTGGAAACTCACCCTAAGGGTGTGACCGCCCTGTTTCTGAGTTGAGAAAATCCATCCTGTCTGGCCTGAGCTTCAACTGGTGGGTTCAGTCCCTCTGCCTTGTTCACATTTGTGTCACTTGACAAGTGGAAAGGTTTTTAATATTAGAGTAGGACTGTCCCATAAAGGGTTGCCTTGACGTGGCGGGATGGCTTGTACATTCTTTTGATCAAAATTATGTTTACTAAATACCCTTATTATTATTACTACCTTCATGCATTTTTTGCAAAAAAATTTTTTATTTTATTTTAGGATATTTGCTTTTTTTGTGCCTGTTTTCTGTGTAATGGTTATGTGTTAATATGCATTTACATTTTGCATACACATCAACTTACTTTTTCAGTTCAGATTTAGTTTCCTATGTAGTCCAGAGTGCATTCTGTGCATATAAGGGTGTGACCGCCCTGTTTCTGAGTTGAGAAAATCCATCCTGTCTGGCCTGAGCTTCAACTGGTGGGTTCAGTCCTTCTGCCTTGTTCACATTTGTGTCACTTGACAAGTGGAAAGGTTTTTAATATTAGAGTAGGACTGTCCCACAAAGGGTTGCTTGACGTGGCGGGATGGCTTGTACATTCTTTTGATCAAAATTATGTTTACTAAATACCCTTATTATTATTACTACCTTCATGCATTTTTTGCAAAAAATTTTTTTATTTTATTTTAGGATATTTGCTTTTTTTGTGCCTGTTTTCTGTGTAATGGTTATGTGTTAATATGCATTTACATTTTGCATACACATCAACTTACTTTTTCAGTTCAGATTTAGTTTCCTATGTAGTCCAGAGTGCATTCTGTGCATATAAGGGTGTGACCGCCCTGTTTCTGAGTTGAGAAAATCCATCCTGTCTGGCCTGAGCTTCAACTGGTGGGTTCAGTCCCTCTGCCTTGTTCACATTTGTGTCACTTGACAAGTGGAAAGGTTTTTAATATTAGAGTAGGACTGTCCCACAAAGGGTTGCCTTGACGTGGCGGGATGGCTTGTACATTCTTTTGATCAAAATTATGTTTACTAAATACCCTTATTATTATTACTACCTTCATGCATTTTTTGCAAAAAAAATTTTTATTTTATTTTAGGATATTTGCTTTTTTTGTGCCTGTTTTCTGTGTAATGGTTATGTGTTAATATGCATTTACATTTTGCATACACATCAACTTACTTTTTCAGTTCAGATTTAGTTTCCTATGTAGTCCAGAGTGCATTCTGTGCATATAAGGGTGTGACCGCCCTGTTTCTGAGTTGAGAAAATCCATCCTGTCTGGCCTGAGCTTCAACTGGTGGGTTCAGTCCCTCTGCCTTGTTCACATTTGTGTCACTTGACAAGTGGAAAGGTTTTTAATATTAGAGTAGGACTGTCCCACAAAGGGTTGCCTTGACGTGGCGGGATGGCTTGTACATTCTTTTGATCAAAATTATGTTTACTAAATACCCTTATTATTATTACTACCTTCATGCATTTTTTGCAAAAAAATGTTTTATTTTATTTTAGGATATTTGCTTTTTTTGTGCCTTTTAGCAAAGAGCTAGGTAAAATTAACTCCCTCATTACCAAACACAAAGAAACAGCAACTCAGCTGCGAGAAGTTAGAATGTGCAATCGCGACAATCTTCGTGGCGATGCACCCATGACAGTACCCCCCCTTCTACGAGGGGCCTCCGGACCCTCAGAGCCAGGTCTGTCCGGGTAAGTCGTGTGGAAGGTCCGAACCAATCGATCTGCGTTAATCTCAGACGCAGAGACCCACGTCCTCTCCTCAGGACCATATCCCTTGCAATGAACCAAATACTGAAGGGACCGGCGATTAAGACGTGAGTCAATGATCTTCAACACTTGAAATTCTAAGTTACCATTGACCACCACTGGAGGAGGAGGTAGAAGTGACGGTATAACTGGCGCCACGTACCTCTTAAGCAACGATTTGTGGAATACATTATGGATTTTAAACGTAGGAGGGAGGTCCAGACGAAATGCCACAGGATTAATTATAGAACTGATCCTGTATGGACCGATGAACCTGGAACCCAGTTTCCAGGAGGGAACTTTGCGTTTTATATTCTTGGTAGACAACCACACCAGATCGTTCACACCTAGGTCCGGACCAGACACTCTCCTCCTATCAGACCTCCGCTTGAAACAGTTCCCCATAGCACTCAGACCATTCAGCACTCCTCTCCAAACTGAAGCAAGTGACGACGAGAATCGTTCCTCCTCAGGAACCCCAGATGGACGGGTATGTGGGGTCTTAGAGCGAGCACAAACTCCACAGGACGCGACAAAAGTTATTACCTCTTTATTTAAGTTAGGCCACCAAAACCGGCGAGAAAGGAGATCCACAGTTGCTTTACTCCCTGGATGTCCTGCTAAAGCAGAACTATGATGTGCCTCGATAACTTTTTGTCTTAACTGATTAGGAACAAACAGTTTCCCTGGAGGTCCTACAGGGGCGTCCCCCTGAGCCTCCAACACCTCCTCCTCAAGCTCAGAGCACACAGCCGACACCACCACTCCTTCCTGAAGGATAGGAACCGGGTCATCCGTCTTTCCGGCCCCTGGGAAACTACGAGATAAGGCATCAGGAAGCAATTTTATTGAGCAGTCATACGTGCGATGAGGAGGTAACTTTTGACACCCCTCCTCTGAGAACATCTCCCCAAAGTCCTCCAGAAAAGGAGGCAAAGTCCTAGGCACGACCGCACCGATGACCGTGTTCATGCAGTTATTCTTGCAAAATTCACCCCACTGGCTTATCTTTCTGGATTGCCAATCAATCACTGGGTTATGTTTAGCCAACCAGGGAAGTCCCAACACAATAGGAGTAGGAAGACCCTCCAACACATAACAAGACAACTGTTCTTTATGTATTGCCCCTACTTTTATAAAAATAAGATTATTATTATTATTATTATTACTCGAAGGTCTATGTTATGAACAGCTTGTACAAAGCTACCTTGACCGAGAGGTCTGGCGTCAATAGAAAGTATAGGGATCGGTTTGGCCAATACACTCAGTTGCATACCTTGCACCTGGGCAAACCGAGCGTCCACCATATTAGCCCCAGACCCACTATCAAGAAGAACAGAAATCCTCTCAACTCTCGCACCAACCACCACCTCCGCAGGCACGAGAAATTGGGATGGACCTGGGGACGAAATACCTACTCCCAGGTTGTCGTCCACCACACAACCTGGGATTAACAGTTTTTCTGTGACTTTTTTGCTCAATGAGGCACAGGAGGGACACCCCCCAACAAAATGTCCTCTCTCCCGCAGAATAAACACCTTCTTGTCTTGCGGCGCAGCGCCGATTCCCTCCTACAAAATGATGTCCCACCCAACTGCATAGGTTCCTCAGAACAGACCAGGGGAACCTCCATATAAGGGACTTTAGTAGTGGTTGGAGTAATAACAGGGGGCGGAGTTACCTCGCACCTCCCCCGAAGCCGTCTATCAATACGAATAGCAAGGGCCATAGCAGCCTCCAGTGACGGAGGAGAATCATACTGAGCCAAAACATCTTTTAATTTGTCAGATAACCGTTGACAAAACTGGCTCCTAAGAGCTGGGTCATTCCACTGAGTATCTGTGGCCCATCTACGGAACTCAGAAGAAAATTCCTCCGCCGGACGATCTCCCTGCTGTATCCTACGTAACTTCGTTTCAGCAAGGGAGACCCGATCCGGGTCATCATACACCAGACCCAGGGCAGCAAAAAATCGATCTACTGACTGGAGGGCCGGGGAGTCCGGGGGAAGAGAGAACGCCCAGGATTGAGGGTCCCCTTGTAAGAGCGAGATGACAATTCCCACCCTCTGCTCTTCACTCCCCGATGACCGAGGCCGTAGCCGAAAGTATAATTTACATGCCTCCCGGAAGGTAAAAAATTTGTCCCGCCCACCAGTGAACCTGTCCGGAGAGCAACCTTTGGTTCAGATCTGGTTTGCTCCGGGGGGGACAAAACCTTGGACTTAATGTCCGTAAGCTCCATGGACAACTTCTGCAACTGCAGGGCAAGCTGGGCTACTGGATCCATGGTAGCTGGGGAGAATCTTTAGTAAGGCCGGTGAAAATGTCACGCTGTCTAGCAGATGTATAAATATATAATGTCAGTAATCTATCAAGTGGGACAACATTCTATATAACATATAAATAGGTAACATTAACATGTATATATAGCATAGTATTACCTGACATAATATCCTGTGGGTCAATACTGAATCCTTTTCATGCTGTCTCTGGCTAGAGGTGGACCGGGGTCTATGCTGACCCTAAACTGGGGTCCTGACTAGTCCCTCTACCTGGAGGTACTGTTAATGGTACAGAGGTCCAGGCCACCAGCGTAAACCCTGTCTCCTATAAATCCCTGACCACTGTAATCTAGTCCTTAGAAGGACCCTGATTACCACCAAAGGGAATGGACAGGTAAAGGTTAACAAACAGTATAGACAAACGAGACAGACAGGGGATAAAGTAAATACTGTCTTGCATACAACATTAAAACACAGAGGGAACACCAAAGGTCTAGGAGATAAACTATAAGCAAGGAGAGGAGAAACAACAAAAGAGCTCTTAGCTTAAGTCTTCTCAAAACCGATCCTATCTGCAGTCTGTATGAATGTTTTCACCGGCATCTAACCAGCAGACTGGCAGCTATATAAAGGAAGCTAATTAGAACATAATCAAAAGCAGCCGGGCGAGGCTGGACCTAGTCTTAGCAAAGAGCTAGGTAAAATTAACTCCCTCATTACCAAACACAAAGAAACAGCAACTCAGCTGCGAGAAGTCAGAATGTGCAATCGCGACAATCTTCGTGGCGATGCACCCATGACATTGGGCCTACGAATTTATGCAGAATGTCCTGTCACCTACATGCACCAGAATGTGTATCATTTGGGCACATAGCAGGCACACAACGACCACGTCTTCTCCTTGCAGCAGCTACACCACCATCAGCACCAGATTCTCTTATCATTTTTTGTACCCTATCCAAAAAAGTGCCCAGCTAATTATTAGACTGTTATTCGAACAATAACTTGTTCTTTCTCAAGAAGAAACGCGTTGCCTGTTATTCACTTCTATGTGACATTCATCTGACTGGATCTTGCTTTTATTCACAATAAATTTGGTTATCTTTTTGGAAGCTGGATCTTCTTTTTTCTTTTTGTTCCATTGTATTACGAGTATTGGATAAAAAGTTAAAAAAAACAGCTCATCCAGGCTCTAGGCATGTAGAAGCATGGAATCCAAAAGACCACTTGTAGAACTGTTTCGTAAAGTACTCGCCTTCTTTTCCACAACTAAACAAGCTGGACTGAAAATTTTAGAAAGAATAACATCCTCATATAACAGTGGCATGTTTTTATTTCATTAAATTGGGGACTAAACTGCAGGGAAAGGACTAGTTCATCATCCCAAGACTTGTTATGTCTCAGTGTACACATAATTAAATCTGTACAGATTTAATGACGGACAATATTTCCAACTCCATTAAGAGCCCAAGTTGTATAACCCCTCTTTAGTTTCTTATCGCAATCCAGCAGCTCATACTCAAGTTTATTAATATTGTTACAATTGTGCTTAATGCTGGTAAACTCACCAACCAGAAGCTCAATACGTCTGACACTGACGTCTGACTCATGCATGTAGGTATTTCATTCAACAGCATAACTGCGAGACCTTGTCACTTCAGGTGTTTGGCATAGAGAATATCTGCAACTCCAAGAGGTGGAAACATCAAGAGGCAACTGGGTGATCGTGAAGCATATTGGATGCATAGCCTGAATACATGTAATCCAATTGGATTGAAAATGCACAAGGAACTCATGTTTTCCCCTTCTCCCATGAAAGCAACACCTGAGAGAGGGTATCTGCCTATTAAGCGCGCCACAGTGATGAGTGCGCTGGAAAGCATGGCTGCCGGGGAATATCCGGCCCACCCTGGCAACGTAGTGCGCCACAGACTGATGCAGTGATCCGGGTCTGCGAGTGCGCAGGGTTTGCAGAGGCTAACTGTGGGTGTGGCAGGACCATCCCGGAATATAAGGGGATTGTCAAAATATGGCGGTGCCTCGCAGCAGCCTCAGCAATGGATGTGCTGCACCAGCCACCGCAGAAGCATCTGCAGAGCCATCAGCATCACTGTCAGGGATGAAGCAGTGGCAGTCAGACAAGTGACAGCAAAACCAGCCAGAGGAACAGAGCAGGTCATGAGTACACCACCTCAAGGGGAGAACGTTCATGTGAACCAATCCAGCCTTCATCTCCGGTACCCTAGACTGAATGTCAGAATGGTGAGTGATCTCCGTGTCACCGTATTGGACAGGTCCTTTTTTTCTATGTATTTTTTACTAGGGAAGGCCCATGAAGTGTAGTGCCAAGCAGAATCATAAAGAATGTGCGCTGTGCATGGATTATTTACCCATTTTTATCTCAGAGATTACATAATCCAAGAAGTCTGGTCAAAAACAAAGAGACTATTCCTCAAATATGAAAGAGTTGTCGGCTTTAAAGAATGCAGTAGTCAAGCTCCTTCCCCACCTACTTTGGCATCATGTTCAAATGATGTCAGACAACTAGACAACCATCACCTACATCAGCCATCAAGGGGGCACAAGATCTTGTCCTCTGATATTGCTGACATAAGATATCCTTTGGTTCGCAGAACAACATCAGTTGGTAATGACAACACTGCACATAAGAGGTGAGGAAAACAAGAGAGCGGATTTCCTCAGTTGAAATACATTAAGTCAGGGGAATGGGAGGTGAATCGAGTCATATTCCAACAAATTGTGGAATGATGGGTGCAGCCAGAGATATACCTGTTTGCAAACTAGCAAAACAAAAAAAAGAGAAAACTTCTGCTCTCTGTATCCGAAAGAAAGACCCTATGCAGTGGATGTGTTACACACTCCCTGGGACTTCAACCTGACCAACACCTTCCCCCGTTGATGTTGATTCTGACAGTATTGATGAAGGTTCGGGAGATGACAGCAAGGGTCATTCTGATTGCTCCATTTTGACCCAAGAAATCATGGTTTGCATTAATGAGGATGATGTCCATATCGGATCCATGGGTCCTCACAGATATCCCAGATCTCTTCAGGCAGGGCCCAGTTTTTCATCCTCAGAGGTCAGACCTGCATTTGATGGCCTGGAGTTTGAGAGGGCACTGTTAATCCAAAAGGGCATCTTATCGGGCTTAGTCTCTCCCCTGCTTCTGAGCAGGAAGCCAGTAAAAACTGGAATGTATTATAGGACATGGGCAAATGTCTTGTCTAGTTCAGGGCTATTCCTTCGAGGGTAAAATTCTGATTCAGGCCATATTATAATTTATTCAGAAAGGTATGGAGATGTCCTTGGCCACTAGCTATCTTAAGGTGCAAGTGTCAGCCATATGGGCCTTATATAATTATAATTTGGCAGCAAATAGGGGGGATAATCAGGTACATTCAGGCACGTGACAGATCTATACCGATTCCGGCCCTAAGAATACTTCCCTGGGATATAAACCTGGTCTTGGAAGCATTAACTAGACCTCCCTTTGAGCCCTTGGGTTAGCAGTCAGGATACTCACCTTAAAGAAGGTAAAAATTGGTGGCTATAACATCAACATGCAGAATCAGTGACTTACAGGGTCTATCAATTAACCACCCATTTACACAGAGCACTGAAGGTAGTGTCATATTGAGACCAGACCCAGCATATCTTCTGAAAGTGGCATCTAAATTTCATAGTAGTCAAGAGACTGTTTTCCCCTCCTTTTTTAGTAATCTAATAATGCAGTTGTTAAAAATGCTTATTTTAAGTATATTTTTCCAGGACTTGTTACCAGATGCGATACTTTAACCCCTCTCTGACATTAGACGTACTATCCCGTCCATAAAACCCGTGCCATTCTGACCATGGACGGGATAGTACGTCATAGGCGATCAGCTGCGCTCCTGAGGGGAGCGCAGCTAATCGCCGCCGGGTGTCAGCTGATTATCACAGCTGACACCCGTGACTGTGTGTCAGGAGCGGTCACGGACCGCTCCCGGCACATTAACCCCTTGCACACCGCGATCAAACATGATCGCGGTGTACTGGGGGCACAGGGGAGGATCGCGCAGGCAGGGGGCTCCCTGCGCGCCCCCCTGAGACCCTCAGACCAGCGCGATGTGATCGCGCTGCTCTGAGGGCTTCCTCCCTCCCAGGACCCGGATCCAAGATGGCGCTGGGGTCCTGGAGGGAGGCGGCTTCCTCAGTGCCTGCCGAGAGCAGGCATGAGGAAGCGTCCTGCACTGCCTGTCACATCGCTGGTGTGACAGTGTGCTGTGCACACTGTCACACCAGCGATCTGATGAAATACAGTGATGTCCCCCCCTGGGACAAAGTAAAAAAGTAAAAAAAAGTAAAAATAAACATGTGTAAAAAAAAATCCAAAAAAAAAAAAAATATTCCCCAATAAATTCATTACTTATTGTAAATAAAAAAAATAAAACAATAAAAGTACACATATATGGTATCGCCGCGTCCGTAACGACCCCCCCTATAAAACTGTTCCACTAGTTAACCCCTTTTGTGAACCCCTTAAAAAATAAAAAATAAAAACGAAGCAAAAAATCAGTGCTTTATCATCATACCGCTGAACAAAAAGTGGAATAACACGCGATCAAAAAGACGGATATAAATAAACATGGTACCGCTGAAAACGTCATCTTGTCCCGCAAAAAACGAGCCGTCACACAGCATCATCAGCAAAAAAATAAAAAAGTTATAGCTCGCAGAATAAAGCGATGCAAAAATAATTATTTTTTATATAAAATTGTTTTTATTCTATAAAAGCGCCAAAACATAAAAAAATTATATAAATGAGGTATCGCCATAATCGTACTGACCCGAAGAATAAAACTGCTTTATCGATTTTACCACACGCGGAACAATAAAAACGCCTCACCCAAAAGAAATTCATGAATTGCTGATTTTTGTTCATTCTAACCTCCCAAAAATCGAAATAAAAAGCGATCAAAAAATGTCACGTGCTCAAAAATGGTACCAATAAAAGCGTCACCTCGTCCCGCAAAAATTAAGACCTCACATGACATTGTGGGCCAAAATATGCAAAAATTATAGCTCTCAAAATGTGGCGATGCAAAAAACTACTTTTTGCAATAAAAAGCGTCTTTTAGCGTGACAGCTGCCAATCATAAAAACTGCTATAAATAGTAAATCAAACCCCCTTTATCACCCCCTTAGTTAGGGAAAAATAATAAAATAAAAAAATGTATTTATTTCCATTTTCCCATTAGGGTTAGGGTTAGGGTTTCGGCTAAAGTTAGGGTTAGGGTTGGCGCTAAAGTTAGGATTAGGGTTAGAGTTAGGATTAGGGTTAGGGTTGGGATTAGGGTTGGGACTAGGGTTAGGGGTGTGTTGGGGTTAGGGTTGGAGTTAGAATTGGGGGGTTTCCGCTGTTTAGGCACATCAGGGGCTCTCCAAATGTGACATGGCGTCTGATCTCCATTCCAGCCAATTCTGCGTTGAAAAAGTCAAACGGTGTTCCTTCACTTCTGAGCTCTGCCATGCGTCCAAACAGTAGTTTATCCCCACATATGGGGTATCAGCGTACTCTGGACCCCAAGAGTTATTGTGAAATTTGTCCTATTTCTTCTGTTACCCTTGGGAAAATAAAAAACTGGGGGCGAAAATATTATTTTTGTAAAAAAAATAAGATTTTTTGTTTTTACGGCTGTACATTATAAACTTCTGTGAAGCACTTGGGGCTTCATAGCGCTCACCACACATCTAAATAAGTTCCTTGTGGGGTCTATTTTCCAAAATGGGGTCACTTGTTGGGGATTTCCACTGTTTAGGCGCATCAGGGGCTCTCCAAATGCGACATGACGCCCCCAGACCATTCCATCAAAGTCTGCAATCCAAAACGTCACTACTTCCCTTTCCGAGCCCTGACATGCGCCCATACAGTAGTTTTCTCCCACATATTGGGTATCAGCGTACTCAGGACAAATTGGACAACAACTTTTGGGGTCCAATTTCTCCTGTTGCCCTTGTGAAAATAAAATATTGGGGGCGAAAAAATCATTTTTGTAAAAAAAAAAAGGATTTTTTATTTTTACGGCTGTGCGTTATAAACTTCTGTGAAGCACTTCGGGGTTCAAAGTGCTCACCACACATCTAGGTAAGTTCCTTGTGAGGTCTATTTTCCAAAATGGGGTCACTTGTGGGGGGTTTCCACTGTTTAGGCGCATCAGGGGCTCTCCAAATGCGACATGACGCCCCCAGACCATTCCATCAAAGTCTGCAATCCAAAACGTCACTACTTCCCTTTCCGAGCCCTGACATGCGCCCATACAGTAGTTTTCTCCCACATATTGGGTATCAGCGTACTCAGGACAAATTGGACAACAACTTTTGGGGTCCAATTTCTCCTGTTACCCTTGTGAAAATAAAATATTGGGGGCGAAAAAATCATTTTTGTAAAAAAAAAAAGGATTTTTGATTTTTACGGCTGTGCGTTATAAACTTCTGTGAAACACTTCGGGGTTCAAAGTGGTCACCACACATCTAGATATGTTCCTTGTGGGGTCTATTTTCCAAAATGGGGTCACTTGTGGGGGTTTCCACTGTTTAGGCGTATCAGGGGCTCTCCAAATGCGACATGACGCCCCCAGACCATTCCATCAAAGTCTGCAATCCAAAACGTCACTACTTCCCTTCCGAGCCCTGACGTGCACCCATACAGTAGTTTTCTCCTACATATTGGGTATCAGCGTACTCAGGACAAATTGGACAACAACTTTTGGGTTCCAATTTCTTCTGTTACCCTTGTGAAAATAAAATATTGGGGGCGAAAAAATCATTTTTGTAAAAAAAAAAAAGGATTTTTTATTTTAAGGCTGTACGTTATAAACTTTAGTGAAACACCTGGGGGTTCAAAGTTCTCACCACACATCTAGATAAGTTCCTTGAGGGGTCTAGTTTCCAAAATGGTGTCATTTGTGGGGGGTTTCCACTGTTTAGGCAGATCAGGAGCTCTCCAAACACGACATGGCGTCCAGCCAATTCTGCGTTGAAAAAGTGAGATGGGGCTCCTTCCCTTCCAAACTCTGCCATGCACCCAAACAGTGGTATACCCCCACATATGGGGTATCCGTGTACTCAGGACAAATTGCACAATAACTTTTGGAGTCTTGTTACCCTTGGAAAAATAAAAATTGGGGTGAAAAGATCATTTTTGTGGAAAAAATATGATTTTTAAATTTTACGGCTCTACGTTATAAACTTGTGTGAAGCACTTGAGGGTTCAAATTGCTCACCAAAGATCTAGATAAGTTCCTTAGGGGGTCTAGTTTCCCAAATGGGGTCATTTGTGGGGGGTTTCCACTGTTTAGGCACATCAGGGGCTCTCCAAATGCAACATGGCATCCAATCTCAATTCCAGCCAATTTTGGTTGAAAAAGTCAAATGGTGCTCCTTCCCTTCCGAGCTCTGCCGTGCGCCCAAACAGTGGTTCCCCCCCACATATGGGGCATCAGCGTACTCAGGACAAATTGGACAACAACTTATGTGGTCCAATTTCTCCTGATACCCTTGGGAAAATAAAAAATTAGTGACTAAAAGATAATTTTTGTGGGAAAAAAATAGGATTTTTTATTTTCATGCCCGGGCATTATAAACTTGTGTGAAGCACTTGGGGGTTCAAAGTGCTCACCAAAGATCTAGATAAGTTCCTTAGGGGGTCTAGTTTCCAAAATGGGGTCACTTGTGGGGGATTTCCACTGTTTAGGCTCATCTGGGGCACTGCAAACGGAACATGACCCCCATCAACGTCTGCATTCCAAAACGTTACTACTTCCTTTCCAAGCCCTGCCGTGCGCCCAAACAGTTTTCCACCCCCACATATGGGGTATCAGCGTACTCAGGACAAATTGGACAACAACTTTTGGGGTCCAATTTCCTTGGGAAAATTCAAAAATTTAGGACTAAAAAATCATTTTTGTGGAATTTTTTTTTTTTTTTTTTCACACCCAGGCATTATAAACTTTTGTGAAACACTTGGGGGTTCAAAGTGCTCACAACAGATCTAGATAAGTACCTTAGGGGGTCTAGTTTCCAAAATGGTGTCACTTGTGGGGGTTTCCACTGTTTAGGCGCATCAGAGGTTCTCCAAGCGCGACATGGCGTCCAATCTCAACTCCAGCCAATTTTAGTTTGAAAAAGTCAAACGGCGCTCCTTCCCTTACGAGCTCTGCCGTGTGCCCAAACAGTGGTTTTCCCCCACATATGGGGTATTGGCGTACTCAGGAGAAATTGCATAACAACCTTATCTGTCCATTTTCTCCTTTTACCCTTGTGAAAATAAAAAAAAAGTTTGTAAAAGATCATTTTTGTGGCTAAAAAGTTAAATATTCATTTTTTCCTTCCACGTTGCTTTAGTTCCTGTGAAGCACCTGAAGGGTTAATAAACTTCTTGAATGTGGTTTTGAGTACCTTGAGGGGTGCAGTTTTTAGAATGGTGTCACTTTTGGGTATTTTCTGTCATGTAGACCCCTCAAAGTGACTTCAAATGTGAGGTGGTCCCTAAAAAAAATGGCTTTGTAAATTTTGTTGTAAAAATGAGAAATCGCTGGTCAACTTTTAACCCTTATAACTTCCTAACAAAAAAAAATTTTGATTCCAAAATTGTGCTGATGTAAAGTAGACATGTGGGAAATGTTATTTCTTAACTATTTTGTGTTACATATTTCTCTGTTTTAAGGGAATAAAAATTCAAAGTTTGAAAATTGCTAAATTTTCAAAATTTTCGCCATATTTGCGTATTTTTCAAAAATAAACGCAAGTTATATGGAAGAAATTTTACCACTAACATGAAGTACAATATGTCACGAGAAAACAATCTCAGAATCGCGAAGATCCGTTGAAGCGTTCCGGAGTTATAACCTCATAAAGAGACAGTGGTCAGAATTGTAAAAATTGTCCCGGTCATTAACGTGCAAACCACCCTTGGGGGTGAAGGGGTTAAAGAAAATGTCACGTTTCTTATAAAAAAAATGTAGTGGTTTATTGGACTGTCCATCAAAAAAACATCATTACAGGAAAACATAAAATGAGTGAAATAGTTACGAAGAGATTGTCCATTTGTCCATAGCAAAGCTTATACAATTCTTTCCTTGGTGTCCTGAATAGTAAAATGACATCTGTCTCTTGTCAGCAGCGCTGGTCTAAGGAAGCAACACGTGGTTACATAGCAGGTGTCCATTCATAGTAGTGTTCTTGTCCCATGTGTCTGTAGAGAGAGTGAGAGAGCAAGAGAGAGCAAGAGAGCCCCCCTCCCTTTGTGTAGTCATTATATATATGTCCCTTAGATCACGTGGTCTCTATATATGGGGATGACACTTTACCATACAGAAATAGCATCTGTAATGTCAGCGAACGTTAATGTGCTTGGTACAGAATTGAGTGTATAAATCCATAAGCAATAATTAATATTTAACAATTCCCCTTTTGAGGGTGACAGACATTAACTGGAACCCTCAAAGTAGAGAAGTTCATCTTTAGGATAATCAGATCTTCTTTCTTCTTCTTTGGCAAAACAATTTAATTTCAATAATAATAATAATTTCAGATTATTGTTACACACACTCAATAACATAATTATGTGAATTCATGTTATGGTAAGCCGTGACCAATATTCATATAAAATATATATTATACTTTCCTAAACCTAAATCGAAGCATCTCGGGTCCAGTCATCATCATCTGATGTCATCTGGTCTTTATCTTGACGTCTTGTTCTTGATTCTTTTAAAACACAGTCTTTATACGATAATTCCTTTGAAATAACATGTAGATATTGTAGAGACCGTGTGTCATGTGTCCATCAAAGTCCATAAATTCAAATGTTGATAAGAAAACAAAGTCCATTGATGAAATGAAGCTTTAATATCTGAGCAGTGTCACCTTTAAAGACCTGGACTTACATTGGCTCGCCTTGGATATTTCTGGAATCCTCCATGCCATCTGCAATGCTCTTGGAACAGGTGTGACGTCTTTGGTCAGCAAAGCAAGGGTTAAAATGACTCTTCCTTGCTAAAGATAGCACCATAACCAGTCCTTAGTCCTAATGCACAGGACTCATGTCAGGGTTGTAGCTTCCTGACAATTACCTTATTGCTCACCAGCTTTCTTTGAAGCTTCATAGGTGATAGGAAACCCCTGGAGCGTGATAAAAGCGTGATAACACAGTTCATATTAGCATCATAGGATCATCGTCCTCTGCCATTGTGTCTGTCAGTTTAGATACTGCGATCCTGGCTGTCAGTGGTGGATACTGCAGTTGTTGTCAGTGGTGAATACTGCAGTTGTTGTCAGTGATGAAATGAATTGTAATTGACACAGTCTATTATTACTCAGAAATCATATCGCCTTTTTACCTTCTGGAACTTCGGCTTTTTCTTCTTGCAACTTTTTAAATTTACTTGAATTTAGAAATATGAAAAGTCTTTATTAACATAATTCCAATATCTTGCTTGAAGTCTTCATTCCCCATTCTATACCAAATCTGGTAATTTTCCTGACCTATAATATCACAGCGTACCATAGCAATCAGTAATATCCATAGAATTATTATCAGAATAGTAATATGGAATTCATGTTTGTGTAGTAAAACAATCTTAAATGATAATGCATTATTAACCATATTCTTCATGAGATAGAACATTTTTATGTCATTGGTGTAATTACCTTTTCAACCCATAGGTGTCAGTGTGTTTTTCATGTAACAAGTGTTTCCATCTTTATTACTAAAACTTTATTAATGGAATATATTTATTAGACCAATAATAGGTAAGAATGTATAGCCATGAGCCAAAATGTGAATATGAGTGAATGAATAAATGAAAGAATTATTGTATTTACTCAGAATTAGAACATTTTCTTTTCATGAAACGATATCTTCACTATATTTAATGAAGCAATATTCTCATACTAGACATTACTTTATTAAATATTGATGTTTCTTGATTGAGATAAAAAAAATAAAAATTAAGAATCAAAAATAGAGATAAATGAAGAATAAAAATGAAAAATGAAAAATAAGAATAAAAACAAAAATAAGAATAAAGATAAAAATAAGGCCTTTATATGTTTATGACAAATGCTGAGTAGTTATGTTCTGAGTAACACATACCCTTAATATTTTCATTATCTGGATGATTTCATATTTGTCATAACCTTGTGTTACCAAAATATTCATATTATGCAACTTTGCATGTAATCCCCTTCTTAGTGTAAAGAAATTACTCTTTATAATACTTAATGTTATTATCTCTAGTAGTTATACCATTGTACCTTTTTATATTCTTTAAAATGTGTGAAGAAGAGGTATTGATGAAATGTGATGATGTATTCAGGATCACAAACACATTTCCCCCTTATTACCAGAAAAAAAATATTACCATATATACTCGTGTATAAGCCGAGATTTTCAGCACCTTTTTTCGTGCTGAAAATGCCCCCTCGGCTTATACACGAGTCATAGGGCAGAAACCAGCGGGGTAGGGGGTGCCGTGGCAGGAGCCGGTGGCTGGGATCATACTCACCCCTCCCCGTGCCATCGCTGAACTTGCCTGCAATCCTGCAGCTCTCCCCGGCTTCCTTCAGCTCTCCAGCGCTGAGCGGTGACGTAATACCCGCTCATTAAGGTCATGTAATATGGACGCGACGCCACTCCCATGGGCGTCGCCTCCATATTCATGGCCTTAATGAGCGGTATTACATCACCGCTCAGCGCTGGAGAGCTGAAGGAAGCCGGGGAGAGCTGCAGGATTGCAGGCAAGTTCAGCGATGGCACGGGGAGGGGTGAATATGATGGAGGAGAGGACAAGGAGCACGAGCAGGACGGGGAGGAGAACGGTAGACGGGGGAATCATGGAGCAGGACGGGGAAGCATGGAGGAGGACGGGGAGGAGAACGGAGGACGGGGAGGCATGGAGCAGGACAGGGGAGGGAGAACGGTGGATGGGGGAAGCATGGAGGAGGACGGGGAGGAGAACGGAGGACGGGGGAAGCATGGAGCAGGACAGGGGGGGGCACAGGAGGATGGAGAAGGAATGGGGGAGCACAGCGGAGGATGGAGCAGGAGGGGGGGAGTACAGAGGAGAATAGGGGAGCACAGAGCTGGATGGGGGAGCAAGGAGCAGACGGGGCAGCACAGAGCAGGAGGGCAGTTTATACACCCAGCTTATACACGAGTCAATAAGTTTTCCCAGTTTTTTGTGGCAAAATTAGGGGGGTCGGCTTATACACGAGTATATACGGTATTTTATGAAATAATTCATTTATCAAAACCAAAATGAAAAAAATAATTGTTTTATAAATTATTTATGTAACTTCTGTTTTAGCTTTATACCATATATTTGTCTGAAGATGTGTACCATCTATGTAACTATTAAAAATAAAAATAACATTGAATATCATAAAATTATCTTTAGGGAAAAAGGAAAAAAATAATAATCTAAATGTAGATTTTCTTGATAAACCATTTTGATGTGTGATTACACTTATCTACTATTAACTAAAAAAAATTATTACTAAAGGAATATATGTTGAGTAAATAATATTTCATCATGTATCTTAATATTCTAATAATTGAACTGATCTGTATTATTTCTCATAAAAACAAGGTTTTTGGTTTTCTCTTAGCATACCAAGAATTGTGAAGCTTCTTTCATACATCACACATACATTTTCTCTTAGCAGCTGCTCATACGCGCATCTGTCATCTGTCACTCAGACTGTGAAACATATAAGTTTACACCACAGATTCCTCATACAAAAGGTAGGAATAAATGTATATTAACCCAAATAATTGTATCCTAATTATCAATGCGCATTGTAAGCTACTAAATTTAATATTTTAATATTTCTTTGAATATTCCCCAAATACACATAACAAACTTTGTGAACCATTTATATATACACGGACTCATAAGAAAATTAGTTATGATCTGTATCTATATTTTGTGCAAGGTTTGCAACTGAAATTGAACCCTGTAACTTAAGAGGCCTAAAGAATCTCCTTTTCACTGAAGCTACAAGAGCTTTAAGTTGCAACCACTGAAATAGGGGTATATGGTAGCCTTATAATTAGAACAGTTTAAATGTCACATGTGTCACTGTCATGCAGTAAGAACATATTGCCATGCAAATAAATAACTTCAAAATGTTAGCAACACACAAAAACTAAATTTAGATTTAGTTAGTTATATATTATTTTCTTTTAAGTGTTAAATATATACATCATGCAGTTATTACAAATTCCTGTGTAAATAAAGGCATAAATCCATGTAAGAGAATTTTTCCCGATTAAGTCCTACTTTATTCTAAGGATAAATAAGAGATAAGGTTAAATATCATATACAGAAACAAAACAATTGCAATGTCTTATACATATATGTGTATTGGCTTTAATTGTAATTCTAAGTATTACTGTAGTTTATTTTAATTATATCACTATAGATATAGATATACAGTTATACAATCTCTACTTATACAAGTATACTATGTATACTGTATGAATATATATATATCTACAAAAATTGTGAACTACAGAATTATATTTATAAAATAATTACAAATAACTGAATAATATATTGTATAATACTTTTACACAACATATAATTTCATTTTCAGTCAATTCCTAAACCAAATCTTATTTCTTTGTAAAAAATCTCCTGAAAAGCTTTTTTTATCATTCCTTTTTTTAATGATTGTTTGAGCAGCTCCGATAATGAGCTGTAAACTGAAGACTCAATTAAGTCATTTTGAGAAGTCACCTGTTTCTGTCGGTCAGTGTCTGCCATTTGTCTCTTTACAGAGTGGTCCGAACTTTGAATTTTCAACTCTTTTTGCAAAGTGGATCCTTGGATCATTTTGTAAGGTTTATAACAAATATGTAATTTTCTTCGTATGTCATAGATTTGATTACAGGGATGACTCAGTTTAGGAGTTTTTGACACTGGCTTTTGGAAAGATCTTACTCTGTCTGTTTGATTTATTTTCCTTTCATGATTCTCATGTTTTCTAGCAAAATCAAGGGATTGCGCACATTCAAATAAAGTATCTTTTTGTGACGCAATAACACGAGATACAGAATTTAGGAATCCAAATTTTTCTACAAAATACTTTATCATTGATTGTGTTTTGACATTGGTAATTAGAGTTTTGTACAACCTTTCAAATATGGACATGAATGTAAAAGTACATTCTTTCCGACCAATCCTTAATTTTTGAAGAATATCAATATCTGGACAATTTTCATTTAATGCACAGAAAATCAGAATTTTCAATCTGTCTTTATCATCTAGATCTCCATGTAAGTCGTTATCACAAGACAATTTTAATGTTAAACGTCTTGAAAAGGTTGCAGGAAGCCACAATTTAAATAATTGATTTTTCTTGTCATTACTTAAATCAAGCTTATCAATAAAACTTTCGAAGATTTCAGAATTTCTGCATACATGGATTTTGTTATCGTATGCAGGAATGATTTTGCATAGTTTTAACAAATTTTTCCTAGCTTTAATTTGGAGTTGGGCCTGTGAATTGTCTTCTATTTTTGGTGGCATTTGTACATCTGTCCCTCGTACGTCATCTGCATCAGTTCTCAAGTCTCCTCCCACATTTCCACCATCTTTTTTTACATCATCAGAGACAAGGTCACCTTGAGTAGCCATTACAGACACATGTCCCACATCTTGCTCAATTTCCTCATTACAGTCAATCTCGGGAACATCACTGGTATCTTCTGACACTATTTCTACACAGTCATTTTTGGATTTCTTTGATACAAACTGGTGAAATATGTCAACCAACTGTAAAATATTTTTCAATTTCTCTCTTTCTCTATTAAAGGACACCAGCTTAGATTCTAGCTTTAGATTTTCCATTTCACATTCTGCATATAAGCTGAGCCATAAAACTTCTAAATTAGACTGATCTACAGACATAAATTTCAGTCTACTTTGCTTAGAAAAAGAAGTAATGACATCCATGTTTCTTACCTTGAAATATCTCAGCTTGTAGTTCCTTTCTTGGACAACGCTGGCCTCTTGTCATCAGCACGTCTGATTCCTGTAGTACGTCTGGCAACTCTTAGTCCTCATTCATAGGTTCTTTTCTGATCCTGAAATATCGTAGTGTGATTTCTTTAACGACTTGCACATCTGACGTTCTTTTGCTTCTATTCCTCCCCTTGCAAGTTTTCAGAAATTCACACTCTAAAAATCAAGTGTGACTGGCTGGCTCTCCAAAATGTTAAAAATGCTTATTTTAAGTATATTTTTCCAGGACTTGTTACCAGATGCGATACTTTAAAGAAAATGTCACGTTTCTTATAAAAAAATGTAGTGGTTTATTGGACTGTCCATCAAAAAAACATCATTACAGGAAAACATAAAATGAGTGAAATAGTTACGAAGAGATTGTCCATTTGTCCATAGCAAAGCTTATACAATTCTTTCCTTGGTGTCCTGAATAGTAAAATGACATCTGTCTCTTGTCAGCAGCGCTGGTCTAAGGAAGCAACACGTGGTTACATAGCAGGTGTCCATTCATAGTAGTGTTCTTGTCCCATGTGTCTGTAGAGAGAGTGAGAGAGCAAGAGAGAGCAAGAGAGCCCCCCTCCCTTCGTGTAGTCATTATATATATGTCCCTTAGATCACGTGGTCTCTATATATGGGGATGACACTTTACCATACAGAAATAGCATCTGTAATGTCAGCGAACGTTAATGTGATTGGTACAGAATTGAGTGTATAAATCCATAAGCAATAATTAATATTTAACAGCAGTGGAGCAGAGGCTTCCCACACGTAGATGCTAAATAGGTCCAGGTAGAGCATTAACCTATGTTAAAACCATGAAGGAAGTCTGAATCTGTATCTGTTTCCTTCCAAGGAGTTAGGAAAGGCCTCAAAGTAACAAAGGGTTCCATAACTAGATAGATCAGGGACGCCATTAGCATAGCACACTCCTCCAGCAATATATCAGTTCCAGAGAACTTGAAGACTGACTTTCTGGGCTGAGAAGGTAGAAGTGTCAATCAACAGGATATGTAAGGCAGCAACATGGTCCTCTTCTGTCTACCTTCGCATTATCGACTTAATCTGTACTCTTCTGCTGACTTGTCCTTTGGGAGAAAGGTGAAGTGGTGATCCCTCTGTGGCACCGCAGAGTCCAGTTGCCACGGTGACATTGCCTCCCTCTAAGGGGTGATGTCATGCCTGGAGGCAGGGGGGTCCCGATGCCAGGTAACACAGTGTACATGTTAATTCCTGCTCCAGGCCAAGCTTCCTTAAAAATTCCGGCCAGCAGGTGGGGACAGTGAGTCAGAAGGAAGTCAGAAGGAATTCAGCTAAAAGAGTAAACAGGAGAGTTGTCATGGAAGCATTAGCCAGCTGGAGCTTGTGACAGGACAGTGAAAGAAGAGAGTTGGCAGTTGGTCTGTGGAGAAGGAAGTGACAGGAGCAGAGACAAGAGCTCAGGGGAATAAAAACTGCGTATAACTGACCCCAGAGCAAAGCGATGATAAAAAGGGATGCCAGAGTCCTTGACTGGGTGGGTGCTGAACGCCCTGACAGCCGAATCTGGAGGGCAGGGGGCTGCAAGCTCCTTGGACACACCGAACACCTGAAGGCATGGCAGCAGACCAAGAGCCCGGGGCTGACAGTGAAAAGGACAGTGCCTGTGATATAGGCTCACGCTGTTTGCCATACAGGTTAGAACCCATCACGCAGGAGAGGTCCGCAGCTTAGTTACAAGCAGCAGGGACCCGAAAAGAGAGCGCAGAAGGAAGGTCCCCAACCCCACCTGGCAGGGTGGATCCCCTGTATACCTCCAGGCAAGCCGGACTCAATCCTTCATCTGTTATTGGTACCCCAGATTGCATCTACTTTCAAGTAAAAGGTAAAGAAAACTGCACCTTCCTGTGTCCTTCACTTATTCTCTGCACCCCAATGTTCACCACCATCTGAACAGTCAAATATATATTTGCCCTGGGGCCCCACTCTACCCATGGGGAGCTGAACCATCTTTTCTGCATCACCATCAGCCCCAGTGGACCAAAACCGCAGCGTCGAACACCACAGGTGGCGTCACGATTAAACACCACATAACTATCCTCTATTTTATGACACGGTCAGGGCCATGGAAATGGATCACCGCCCCATGACCTCCCCCAAAGAACTGTCAGGTCCGATTTCGGATACCCCACGACCCTGTTGGATGCATCACCTCCCTAAGGTACCTTTTTGTATATAAATCTCTCAGGTGGTGCTGTCATGGGAGAAGGGGAAAAAAAATCTTAGTTACTTACTTGTAACGGGATTTTACAGAGCCCATAACAGCTTCCTTATATTCCCTTCTTTTTTTATCACTAGTTGGTGTGCACTACGTAGGGGTGTATAATAAGAAATGTTGATTGGTGATGACTGTGTTAATGACTGTCTCGAGGTCCTCTCATGATCTGAAACCCAACTGATGCGGAGGAGAGATATCGCTCTTTTATTCAGTAGGTTTCTTGTCCTTAATGGGCGGATACCCTCTCTCAGGTGATGCTGTCATGGGTTCTGTAAAATCCTGTTACCGGTAAGTAACTAAGATTTTTCATTATTAACCCCTTTACGACCTTAGATGTAGCCATACGTCGAGGTCAGCTTGTAAAAATCGACCTTGGACGTGTGGATACCTCCAGATGATATGAGAGAAAAGGCAAAGAAGGTGGGCACCATCGAATAATTAACAGGGGTCAACCTGAAGCACGTCAAAAGTCAATGAGCTAAATGGGAAAAAGAAACATGCTAACAAACAGGGACCACCAAATAAGAAATACCAAAGTTTATTAGAGTGTACAAGAACAAAAAAAGCTAAAAACAATTAAAATAGGCAATTAACATGTGTGCCCATACTAACAGCCAGCCCTGCAGACATCAATGCACCAATAAATAACACAATATAGAAGACTCTGGTCCCAATTTAAACGATTAGCCTGTATAGTGTGACCAAGTGGAGGGTAAATTAAATTTCTTATTCCATGGACCTCAGGTAAAAAACACACAATATTTTGTCGCCAAATATATCAGCAGAAAATGTCCTACTTCTGTGAGGAGTGTATATAACACCCCTTTAAAAGAACAGAACCAATATCTAATATGTCTAGATCAAAGTCCAATTAATATGTCCTTGAGAGATAAGTGCATCTACCTTATGACCAAACATACAATAAGTAGAAAAGGTACTTTGGAGATGGTCCATGGGAGTTAGTGGGATGAGGAGTTAAATAAAATAAATATATAACAGAAGTAGGTAGAATAACTGTAACCTCTAGGATAATGTTCATCCAGCAGGTCCATAGGGACTGATTAATGACCAAACACCAAAAGATAGCCATCTCACTAGCAAATCCCTAAGATCTAGTAAGTAAACAGACGACAAAAAGATGGCTGAAAATTAATGTCAAAGGAAGCTAACCATAGACTAGAAAAAATACTGCATAAGGACACAGGACTAGAAGACATATAGTAGGGTTCTGAATAAACCTGAAAAGTCAGCAATAAACATGTCCATGGACACACTGGACCTGCCGTCAGGGAAGTCTTCAGACAATGTCAATAGAGTAGAACAGGACCCGAGCCGGTGCAGGAAGGTATGGAGGGCGTAAAGAGCAAAAAGTGTGTCATCACACACGTGGCTTTGTCAGGGGCAGATGTGCTGTTTCGAGTAAACCGGTGAGTATAAATACACATACCTAAACAAGAGGATCCATAATAGCTGTGAGAGACGCAGGCACAGGATGTGATGTCAGCGGTTGACTCACAGACACTGGAAATCTGGTGTGCATATCTGTTATGCGCTAGAAGGTAAAACAGCCAAGCAGTGGTAAAGTGCGCATGCACAAAAAACGAACTGGAAAGCATACAAATATTGGTACGAATTACAAAGAGTGGTCAGATTATGCGCATGCGCTAATACAGTGCCTTGTGAAAGTATTCTGCCCCTTGGAAAATTTCAACCTTTTCCCACATATCATGCTTCAAACATAAAGATACCAAATGTAAATTTTTGGTGAAGAATCAACAACAAGTGGGACACAATTGTGAAGTTGAACAAAAAATATTGGTTATTTAAAATTTTTGTGGCAATACAAAAAAGTAAAAGTGGGGCGTGCAATGTTATTCGGGCCCTTTAACTTAATAATTTGTTGCGCCACCTTTTGCTGCGATTACAGCTGCAAGTCGTTTGGGTATGTCTCTATCAGTTTTGCACATCGAGAGACTTTTTTTTTTCTAATTATTTATTTACAACACAGGAGCGGCTAATGAATACTCCCATCTGCTGCTCCTGCTCTCACTGTAATTAGCGGTTACAGGTGTCGGATGATGGGATCAGTAGTCCCATGAGCTGACACCAGTGACCGGAGGTAAACTTTATACCTCCGATCACAGCTGAGCGCTCACGCTGTCTTTTGGCGAGGCTGCTAGTGTAGAGTTGTAACCTCTGTGCATCTAAGATTTGCACTTGCTTAGATCTATATTGTGACCTGTTGGCAACAAAGAACAGGGCAACCAAGGCTCACCATAATGATAGATCATATAGTTATTATAAGAACCATTTGCCCAGGCCAAGTTGGTGAACCTGGACACTGAACTCAATTCCACAAGTGCTACAAAGTTGCAAGAAGTTAACAAAGTGATCATATAAATAATTGGTGGTGGTGATGAGGGGATATAATAGCACTAAATCCTTCCTACCCAGATGGTTAGAAGTGAGGTAGTTTTAACAAGCCTCAGGAGATCCTTTGTCCCTACGTTTTTTGCATCTGCAGTTTGGAGACAGTTCAAATTTCTGCTGGCTTTTCAGATCAATCTTCAGTGACAAGTTTATGAACATGAATGTAGTGGAAACAATGAGGAACCCCTTTATAAATTGTAACACTGTATTTATATCTACAGAATGGATTACTACACTATAGCAACCATCCTTTTTGTGATTCTTATAACCAGCGTGATGGCTAATTATACTAAGATATTGCTGGAAAAATCCAAGCTGCCTCCGGGACCAACTCCTCTACCCATCATCGGCACTCTTCATTTGATGGACTTCGGTAATATTGTGAAGTCACTCATGGAAGTGAGTAGAGATTAAAACCAACTCTCTGCACCAAACTGTAAGGCTTCTTATAGGAAATTGATTGACCAAGGAATGAAGTCGATATGTTTGTAGTTCTCAAAGCTATAGTGAGACTCTTGAATAGGACAAACGATTTATTGATAACTTTTTAAATTTTTCTTAAGTGTACATTTACAGTCAGACCTTGGTTTTGAATATTGCTTAAGTACCACCTTCACTATGTTTGACCAGACCAAGAGAATTGTGGAATTTTCTTGGGCCATGAATGGAGCATTATCAAAGTATCCAATAAGATCGTAACTTATGTTGAACAAATTCTCTATTTCCTCCTAGTTGTCAAAGAAATATGGTGACATATTTACAGTATATGAAGGGACCCAACCAGTTATCAATCTTTGTAGTTATAAAGCTCTCAAAGAAACTTTCATTGACAAAGCAGAAGAGTTCAGCGGTCGAGCCTATTATGCTTCATTTCACGACTTTACTAAAGGCGATGGTAAGTATTGAGTCAAGTATCGCTTACTGTCTTGCTGTATTATTGATTTCATTATACTTGATGGATCTCTTCTCACAGTATTCATATTGAGGACTCAGAAGAATTAAACAACTATAGTGAAGGAGCTTGGCCAGTATCTTGCATTTAATGGTTTGCTCACCTAAGATTTAGTAAGAAAGCTCTAGCGGGAAGCTGATCAGAGGACATCTCACTGCTTACAACTGCAGCCATCAGCTATAATTACTGTGCTGAAATCAGATAGCAAGTGTTTAATTTCCCTACAGCACCCCCACAGGAAATATTAAGTATTGCACAGTTCTCATTAGAATTATGAGGTTGTCCATACTTTGGTCCTCCAAAACAAGAGACACCCTGGATAAATGAGGTTCTGATTGAGAGACTGATTTTGATTAAATAAGAATTAATTGAGTATTTTAACATGGAATGTTATAGGCAGATCATTTGGACTCCAGTGAAAATAATAAAGATGATAACAAATTAGTAATCATTGAAACAATGGATTTGTGCTAAAAAACGTATGCTTTGTGTCCAAGTCTCACACAGGGATATACTGGAGAAATTAATATCAGTCAATAGCCATAAAATATCATTTTTTTTTTACCAAAAATGATGTTTAATTTTAAATGAACGTTTTTGGTTGCAATAGAGTCGTAAATATGAATAACATATTTTGCGTACTGACAGTAGACAACTATTAAACTATTAAATCTCACATGTCGTTGGACTAAACCAGGGATGTCAAAGTCAAACACACCGAGGGCCAAAAAAACAAATTTGCTACAAGCCGAGGGCCGGACTGGTTCAATGTTTATTAAAAGATATCGAAATGATTGCACATAGCCTATTGAACCAAGACCTAACACAGTGTACATTATTTAATGATTAAATGAATATGGCAATATTTTGTTATGGCTCTGTCAGTAACTTCAAGTTAAAACATTTTCAACAGCCAAACAGCAAAAAATTAAATTGTTTTTAAAAACAAAATGTGTTTCTTAATATCAAGATAAATGCATAAATAAAAGTGCATGCATTATAAACTGAAAATGTATTATTGTGCTGCTCTATGATCTACTGATCACTGCTTTCAAATAGTAAAATGAAAAAATAAATCAAATCAGTTGTATTCTTTCTCATGGCTCTTATCTGCAATTTTCCCTGAGTCCATTCAACTGAAAAATAAATATAAATAAATAAAATACAAAAATTTATGGCACACAGACAAAACAATACTTCCTTCAAAGAAAAATCACGTCTTGTAGAAACAAATGTAAAAATGTAACTGAATTAAAAAAACAAAAATACTTTACTGCTCTGTGATGCTCACTTGTCTGGGGCTGAGCCTGATACTTGGAGGTGTCTCATCTTTTGTACAAGTTCATCAATGTTCGGGGTTAGGCTCTGAGCTGAGGAAATCCTCAGGATTGAGTGAAGGTGATTATCAGTAAGACGACTCCTCTGTGATGTTTTGTTTAGCTTCATCAAAGAGAACAGTTGTTCACACAGGTATGTGCTGCCAAACAGAGAGGGTCTGAGCGGTTTGGATGCGCAACTGGGGCATTGTGTCAGGGATGGAACGTGAAAACTCGGCAGCACCCACTCTCTCATATTTTTCCGTCAGGGTGTCATTGACCTGGAGCTCAATCAACTCCATTTGTATATTTGGTGGTGCGCTTTCTACATCAACTGCAAAAGGATTGCTGAGCAGTTCAAACCTGCTTTTTTGGGCTTCAAAGTCAGCAAATCGGCGTCGGAAGTCGGCGGCAAGTATGTTGAGTTTATCGGCAAACTGTGCACACGAGAACACAGCGGTAGAGAGCTTCTCTTTCATGGTCTGGCAGCTGGAAAAGTGGCTTAAGTTTTCTTTCCGCATCTGCATCTCCCACAGACTCAGCTTGGTTTTAAAGGCCTTCACTGTACTGTACATATCAGAGATGACACGTTCCCGTCCCTGCAGCTGCAGATTCATCACATTCAGATGGCTCGTGATGTCGCAGAGAAATGCCATTTCACACAGGAAAGTTTCATCTCGGAGCTCTGTTGTGTCTTTCCCCTTGCTTTCCATGAACAGACAGATCTCCTCACGCAGCTCAAAACATCTTTGAAGCACCTTTCCCCGGCTTAGCCATCGCACCTCTGTGTGATACGGTAAGTCACCATACTCTGTATCTAACTCCCCCAGAAATGCCTTGAACTGGCGGTGATTTAAACCTTTGGCTCTGATGAAGTTAACTGCTCGCGTTATGGTGCTCATTACATGCTCCATTTTCAAGGCTTTGCCACACAACGACTCCTGGTGTATGATGCAGTGATACGCTGTTAGCTCATCTGTGACGTTTTCCTCCCGCATCCTCTCCCACATCCTTGCCACCAATACACTCCTGTGCCGACACATTGCGGGTGCTCCGTCTGTGGTTAATCCCACGAGTTTTTCCCAAGGCAGCCCCATCTCATTTACACATCTGGATACCTCTTCATACAGACTTTGTCCTGTAGTTGTGCCATGCATAGGATGTAATGCCAAAAACTCTTCTGTTATGCTCAGGCTGGAGTCTACTCCATGGACAAAAATTGACAGCTGGGCAATGTCTAATGTGTCCGTGCTCTCATCCACAGCAAGAGAATATGCGATGAAATCTTTTCCCTTTCTCACAAGCTGTTCTTTTATGTTGGTGGAAAGCTGGTCTACGCGCTCAGCAACGGTGTTTCTGCTCAGGCTCACATTTGCGAATAGTTGTCTTTTGTCTGGGCACACTGCGTCACAAACTTCAAGCATACAGTTTTTGATAAACTCTCCTTCTGCAAAGGGCCGGGCTGATTTTGCGACCTCTCTTGCCACAATAAAGCTAGCCTTGACAGCAGCCTCGCTTTGTGATTTAGCATATGTGAACATAGCCTGTCTGGACTTAAGGCCTCGTTTTAATTCTTCCACCTTCTGTAGCTTTTGTTCATATTCCATATTCTTGTCTTTGTCTGTGTGTTTCTTAGACGTTTGATAATGCCTTCTTAAATTAAATTCTTTCATTACAGCCACATTTTCTTCACACAGAAGACACACCGGTTTGCCTTTTACCTCCGTAAACATGTACTCTGCCTCCCACCTGGCCTGAAACCCCCTGTTCTCAGCGTCCACCTTACGTTTAGCCATTTTTGAGGAGGGGGGTATCAGAAAGTTGTTCTCTGCTCTGACTACTGATGAATAATGAATCCGCTTGTGCGCGCTACAGTGACTTTGCGGGCTACCGGTGCATTGTGGGAAATGTACTGTTGGTGCGTGCAAAACACCAGCGGGCAGCTGTGGCCTGCGGGCCAGTTCTAATAGTAATTAAATATCATCCAAGGGGCCATAGATAATCAATTCGCGGGCCAGATCTGGCCCGCGGGCCTTGACTTTGACATATGGGGACTAAACAATTGATTTATTTTGGACTTCTACAGTTCCTTTTGCCATTGAAAAATGTTAATTTTAATTATCCATTGCTCCTTGAGTTTTGTAAGACAGAATTCTTATTGACTTGCATGTATCTTTTAATAAAAGAAATCTGTGGAATTTTCTTTGATATAAAATATTTTGTTCTCTTGTATGACACAGATCTTGCGTTCAGTAATGGTGAGAAATGGAAGGAGATGAGACGTTTTGCGTTGCTGACCCTGGGTAGTTTTGGCGTTGGAAAGCACAGTTTTGAGGAGAGGATACGGGAAGAGGCAATGTATCTGACTGAAGTTCTGAGAAAAGATAATGGTAAAGTTCAATAACTCTGGTAATAATTTCTATTCCCTTTTCCCCTATAGCTTTAGTGGAGTCTGTCACACAAAATGTACACTTCATACTAATCACATAGACTTGTAGGAGATGGAGCATCAGTAAAAATCCTTCATTTTGTTTTTAAATCTGTAATTATTGGAAGTTTTGTTTGGTTGGCCATAAAGCTGTAACATCGATGGCAGGTTT
>JARQOD010000008.1:33319610-33415375 GCA_033576555.1 Oophaga sylvatica
TGGCGCAAAAGCACAAAGTGATTGATACAGCGCATGGCGGCAGACCATCCCACCCTTTTATAGTAGCAACTACAGGGACCTGCCAAAATAAGAACCAATAGGAACTGCCCCAAAAACAATTGGTTCGGGGCCCTTCCCTGGCAGCCAATGGGAGTGCTTTTTAGTCCCTGAGCATGTAAACCCTGATCCCAAAAAGAGATCTTACTCGGGGCCCATGCTCAAAAAGGGGGAAAGCAAGGACTTTGTCCTAAAGACGTCTGCTTCCCGGGAAAACCTTTTATGGCTACAATAGCAGAGCCTGGAGGAACAGCATTTAATCCTCGCCCCAAATTTTTAGACTGGGCGAGACGTGGGAACAGTTTTTAAGTGAGCCGAGTCCATGCGGGGGAAAAGGTTGGGAGCCCGCGCGGGGAGGGCCCTCGAAAATTCCCCCTTGTGCAGAAGGGGGGAATTTAACCCCTAAAACCCGGTTTCCATTTTTTAAATTTGCATCAAAAATTTTGCTTTGTAAAAAAATGGGGGTTTTCCCTCCCCGCTGGGTTTAAAAATTTATTTAGGAAATTTCCCCCTTCAAAAAAAACAGATCCGCTCTTTTTCTTTTAACTGGAACAAGCTCCAACTTGCCCTTTTCTAAAAAATGGCAGGTTTTTGGGGGCCCATTATAAATCCTGGCAGATATCTGTAGATGGGGGTGTCATTGGCACCCCTCACCTCCTGATGTGGAAGCTAACTTTTTTAAAAAAAAACCCCTTTTAACTAATTTAGTCATTGTTCTTTTTCCAAGCTTTACAACATTTTTATCCCAACGTTTTTTAAAAATCAAAAATGGACGTCCCATACAATTATGGGAAACTTTACCAAACTTTGGGAGAATTTATCAAGGAAAAAATGGAGAACAAGGGAAAAACTTTTGGAAATAATAAACCCCAAGGAAAATTTTACGACTGCTTTTGATCAAAAATTTAGAAGGTACAAAAAAAAATTTAAAAAAAAAAATTTTTGTCCAAAATATTAGAATCCCGTATTTTCTATAATTGGTACTTTGTATATGGGGAGTACGGAAAATTAATAATGAGAACTAATGGTTTGGGCGCTGGGGTCTAAAGGGGTTGAAATCCCCCCAAAGAAAACATCTACAAGGAGTTTGTTTTGTTCTCCCCGTATTTGAGTGGGTTTCCTCCAGGTTCTCTGGTTTCCTCCCTCACTCCAAAGACATACTGATCATTTAGATTGAGAGTCCCAATAGGGACTGTGTTTGTGAGGTCTGTAAATCATTGTATAAAGTAATGGTGCTATAAAGTGATTAATTATATATTCTCTTTTTTGTATAATTTCTTCAAACTCAGGAAGGGAAGCTTAAAGAGACTATCTACAATATCAATACTTTGATAATGAATTCATTAATCTTATTTTTTGCTGGGACAGAATCAGTAAGTGCTACCCTGAGATTTTCAATCTTGCTTCTTATGAAATACCCCAGTATAGCAGGTATGTAACTAAAGCCAATGAAACTACAAAAGCCTGTGTAATATTATGAGAAACTGAAAATAAAATGCAATTTTCTTATAGAAAAGGTCTACAATGAGATCGAAAATGTAATTGGCCAACGTCCACCAAGTTATGAGGACAGATTCAATATGCCGTACACAGTAGCTTTTATTTTCGAGGTCCAGAGATTTGGTGATGTGGTTCCATTGGCTCTTCCTCATGAATTGACCATTGATACTGAGATTCGCAATTATAAATTTAAGAAGGTAAAAATCAACTTGGGCTAAGAAAAAAATTAAAATGAACAAAAATTATAATGCAGATTTTTTTAAATGCTTTTTTCTATTTTTCTAACCTCAAGGGAACAGTTTTCACCTCTGTTCTTACTGGTGTACACAATGACATGACTGAGTTCAATAACCCTGAGATATTTGACCCCAAAAACTTTTTGGATGAAAATGGGAAACTTAAAAAGAAAGAGTCCTTGATGCCATTTTCTATAGGTGAGGATGAAATTGAACTATATTGTGATGTCTTTTTTAGAATACCTAACGCTAAGTACACACTGCAGCTGTGCCAATTGCTAAAGGTCAGGACTCAGGAGCATTTTCAAAGTATACTTTATCAAAGGCATTTGCATTTACAGCAGACTGCAGTTTTTAATACAGAGAGCCAAAAAGCAACAAATCCCATGTGGTGATTTTTTTTTCTAACAATGGGTTCATGGTGGCATTGGGTGTACACCATCAATATGACATCTGTATGACATGCATATGCAATGCATTTTTAACATCATCTTTGACATGCTGTAATCTGTATGCTATTTAATGCTAGTTTTAAAACTAATAAAGCAATCTCATATACAGATATACAGTACAGACCAAAAGTTTGGACACACCTTCTCATTTATAGATTTTTCTGTATTTTTCATGACTATGAAAATTGTAAATTCACACTGAAGGCATAAAAACTATGAATTAACACATGTGGAATTATATACTTAACAAAAAAGTGTGTAAAAACTGAAATTATGTCTTATATTCTAGGTTCTTCAAAGTAGCCACATTTTGCTTTGATGACTGCTTTGCACACTCTTGGCATTCTCTTGATGAGCTTCAAGAGGTAGTCTTCAGTGTGAATTTACAATTTTCATAGTCATGAAAATACAGAGAAATCTTTAAATGAGAAGGTGTGTCCAAACTTTTGGTCTGTACTGTAGATAAATAAAATAGGTAGGTGGAGAGATAGCTGTCAGATATTTAATAAGCTCTGTGGAGCTTTTTAATAAATAAATGAAAAAAAAATGGTGTGGTTTCCCCTTATTTTTAATAACCAGCTAAGGGAAAGCAGACAGCTGTGAGCCAGTCTTATTATGCTGGGAAGGGGCCAAAAACCACAGAGCTTCCTAGCCTATTAATATCAGCTCACATCTGTCTGCTTGGCTTTTACAGGTTATTAACCCTTTGCCCGCCGAGAAGATGGTTGCACGTTAATGACCAGGCCAATTTTTACAATTCTGACCACTGTCACCTTATACGTAAGGTACTAACTTTGAAATGCTTCCATAAATCCAGTGATTCTGAGATATATTTTTTGTGACATATTGTACTTCATGATAGTGGTAAAATTTGTGAAAAAAATGGAAATTTGGTGATAATTTTTAAAATTTTGCAATATTCCAACTTTGAATTTTCATGCCCTTAAATCACAGAGATATTTCACACAAAACACTTAATAAGTAACATTTACCACATGTCTACTTTACATCAGCACAATTTTGGAACTTACTTTTTTTGTTAGGAAGTTATAAGAGTTAAAAATTGCCCAGTGATTTCTCATTTTTACAACAAAATTTACAAAACCATTTTTTTTAGGAACCGCAACTTATTTGTAGTCACTTTTGAGGGGTTGATATGATAGAAGATACCCAAAAGTGACACCATTCTAAAAACTGGTGCTCAATACTACATTCAATAAGTTTATTATCCCTTCAGGTGCTTCACAGGAAATTTTGAAATGTGGAAAAAAAAATGAACATTTAATTTGTTTTCACAAAAAATTTACTTCAGATCCAATTTTTTTATTTTGACAAGAGTAACAGGAAAAAATGGACCCCAAAATTTGTTGTATAATTTCTCCTGAGCATGCTGATACCCCATATGAGGGAGAAAACCACTGTTCGGGCGCACGGCAGAGCTTGAAAAGGATGAAGCGCCATTTGACTTTTTGAATGCAAAATTTGTCGGAATTGGAGGACACCATGTTGCATTTGGAGAGCCTCTGATGTGCCTAAACAGTGAAAATACCCAACAAGTAATACCATTTTGGAAACTAGACCCTTCAGCAAACTGATCTAGATGTGTGGTGAGCACATTGAACTCTCAGGTGTTTCACAGAAGTTTACAGGAGAAATTTCACAATACAACTTATTGTGCAATTTCTCCTGAGTACACCCATACCCCATATGAGGGTGAAAACTACTGTGTGGGTGCACGGCAGGGCTCAGAAGGGAAGGTGTGTCATGTTACTTTTAGAATATAAAATTTCCTGGAATCCTTAGCAATGTCATGTACCATTTGTAGAGCCCCTGATGCGCCCAAACAGTGGAAACCCCCCACAAGTGAACCCATTTTGGAAACTAGACCTCAAGGAATGTAGTTAGATGTGTGGTAAGCACCTTGAACCCCCCAGGTGCTTCACAGAAGTTTATAATGTTGAACCGTGAAAATAAAAAAATCTAATTTTCCCCCAAAAATGTTATTTTAGCCCCAAAATTTTGCATTTTCATAAGGGTAACAGGAGAAATTGCAACATACAATTTGTTGTGCAATTTCTCCTGAATACGCTGATACCTTATATAAGGGAGAAAACTATTGTTTGAGTGTACGGCAGGGCTCAGAATGGAAGAAGTGAACTTTGTCTTTTCAAATGTAAAATTTTTTGGAATCTTTAGCGGATGTCATGTCCCATTTGGAGTGCCCCTGAAGTGCCTAAATAGTGGAAACCCCCCACAAGTGACCCCATTTTGGAAACTAGACCACTAGTGCAATTTCTCCTGAGTACACTGATACCCTATAGGTGGGTGAATACTACTTTTGAGGCACATTGCAAAGCTTAGAGGGGAAGAGGAGCCATTTTGGAGTTCAGATTTTGCTGGAATGGTTTGAGGGTGCCGTGTCACATTGGCAGAGTCCCTGAGGTACCAGACAACAGAAACCCCCTGTATGTGAACTCATTTTACAAGCTCCATGGGTATTTTCCGAAACAAGCAGTAATGAATGTTCCTGAGTGGAAATTGCAAACTGCCGTTGTAGTGACCAGGATGTTGTAGTCACCAGTATGTTATGCCCAGCCCATGCTTCTAGAGACATGCGCCTGTAAGTTATTCGGACTCTCATCGCTTCAGAAATGCCAAACGTGGATGCATTATGTGGTTTAGATACACTGTGGAGCTTAGACGGGACAGAGAAATTGGATTTTAGAGCGGAGAATTTGCTGAATTTCTTTTGGTGGGTGAGGAGCCATTTCGCCTTTACTGGGTCCACAGTAATCCAAATACAGGTCCCACAGTGATCCCAGTCTTCATCATTCAGTCTATAAAGCCCCATTCAGAGAACTTACTGTTGATTCTTACACTTCAAGTGGTGACATCAGTAAGCTTGGCACAGTTCAGTGGCTGTGAACTACGATAACCTTACGTCAATGCTAGTCACAGCAGCTGGGTTCTCGGGCTACACAGCGTGAGAAGCAGCAGTGGATGCAGCTCCAGTCTATAAAGCTTTGTTTTCTGAATGGGGGTCTCCATATACTGGATGAAGACTGGGATTTTCGTGGGACCCTGTGGATTATTTTATTTTTTTTCTGAGGTGGCTGATGGCTGTTCTTATCAGGCTGGGAAGGAGCCAATATTCATGGACCTTCCCAGCCTATTATGGTTCCTCCATTTTAATAACCAGTAAACGCTACTCTGACAGCTGTGAGCTAATATTAATAAACTGGGAAGCTCCATGGTTATTGGCCCATTCCCAGACTTATAAGACCAGCTCACAGCTGTCTGCTTTCCCTTAGCTGGTGATTGAAAATAAGGGGGACCCACACCATTTTTAAAATTTACTTACTACTTCATTACCTAAATACAAGTTCAGAAACTACACACGCGAAGCACTGATTCTAAAACTCACCGACATATTTCTTTCTATCTATTCGGGCTGTGAATTTACTGTACATGACTAGGGAAATGTCAGATTTCCTTTGAGATGTGTGCATAAAAATTAGATGCCACACGCATGGTCTATGTGCCATGCAATTTTTTTTTCGCACCTATTGACTTACATTGGTGAGTGCGATCTGATTATCGCAGACAATCGGAGCATGCCGTGATTTCTTTCCTCAGAACGAGCTGAGAAATTTGCAGATCATCACTGACTAACATTGGTTAGAGTGCAATGCAATGTTTTCTCGCATTGCACTCATTCGATTTATACGCCAGTGTGAGCAAGCCCTAAGGCTATCCATATTGTCCAAGTGCTTTCAGTGCGAGACTGTATGGGGGAACTCCATAATGGCAAAGGGGATGGCAACTCCCAGTGGTCAATTAATTCACACATTTTCAAAAGGACTAACAGATATGCTTCATTGCAGAGATGTGTGAATAAATTTGGTTGGAACTGAATTCTACTAGAATTTTACAAAAAATTGTGAAAATGTGTGAATTAATTGACCTCTGAGAGTTGCCATATCCCTTGTCATTATGGAGCTTTCAGTCTGCAAATTGCCTCTTCAGTGAGGAAGAGGACTAGAACTCTAATGCTAGTTATTGTAAGTAGCAACCCTAAAAGTCAATATGAGAAGCAACACCCCAATCTATAAATTGAGATTTTGGTTTGTCTTTTATCCTAAGTCATATGGCAAGGCTCACTAAAGGGTTGATATTGCCAGGCATATCAGTCTACACAAGAATAAAATTTACTCTTTGGATCCCGGTCAGAAGCCTCTCACTTAGCCAAACCAGTTCTCATACTTTGAACTGATGAAGGAAAACACCCCAAACACTATCCGAAAACTGATTTGGCTTTTATTCTAAGTTATGGGGCAAAGGCTCATTAAAGGGTTGTTATTGACTTTTAGTTATTGCTACTTTCAATAGGTGGCGTTAGAGTTCAAGTCCTTTTCCTCTCTGAAGAGGCAATTTGCATTTTTAATTTTGCAGAAGAGCATTGCAAGGCTTAAAAGCATCCTCACATTGGCATATCAGGCTAGGCATGTCACTCTCCACAAGGAGAAATGTTAGTTCCTTGGATTTTATACAGTTTAGCACTGCCAGCACTTGGACAAATTGGATGGAGTAAAAGAGTGCTCTTTCAATAAGGGCAATGATAACAGCCAATTTTCAATTTATTCATTAATTTCCAAGTGTATTAACTAAATTAAGGCACAATTCACAGTCCTTAAATGACCCAGAATTGTAAAAATAGGTTTTCCCCATTTAAGATTTATTGAATAGTAATCACTTGGATGTATTGTAACTTTATACTTTGTGAGGATCTGACCTTTGGGATCACCATCGATCTGGAAAATGAATGTCTTATCACTGTGTCTCCTTAACTATTTTTTCCCGACACAGCAGCTACAGAGTATGCAGAGAACAACAGCATTCAAGTGAATAGGACTAGCTGCAGTCCCTCTGGTCATTAGAAGGGGATGCAATGCTAAATCATTCTCAGGATTTGGTGGGGTCCCAAAATTCAGACCAAAAAGAGACCATACACAATAGCGATTATGCCATCACTTTAAATGAGGACATGCTGGTTTGTAGATGATTGGTGTAAATCTGCTGAATTCTTGGTGGTCACTTAAGGAATCATTGGACAACCCCACAAGTATGGTATTACATGGCACCTATTAAAATCAATATTCATGTATTTGGAGATGTTTATCTACTCACAGATATTTCTTTCCAGGTAAGAGAATTTGCCCGGGCAAGAGCTTGGCAGATATGGAGCTTTTCATTTTTTTAATCACACTTCTGCAGAACTTCACTATCAAGTCACCAGTGCCACCTGAAAAGATCTCTGTGGCTTCAGTGGGATGTGGCCTAGGACATATTCCTCCCAGCTTTGAGATATGTCTTATACCCCGTACATGTTCTCAGAAATAATATAATAAGATGACGTGTATTTGTCTTAGAGATTGTGAGTAGGAATCTATGCATGAGCGGGAAGCAATGTATCTATAAGAAAGAACTGCAATATTTCAAGTACTCAATAATATTAGGCTATGTATTCTGCATCACTGTATGAAGTACACGCTTGCTTGAGGTTAGCTTGAAGGGACCACTTTGTTTCAGATACAACACCATGCATATCTGGGAACTCTCCGGGCACTTTCTCAATTATCATAGCTCAGCCCAATTCTACAGAATGGAACTAGGCTTCTACACCTGGCACAGCCCATTGATTAAACCAATACTGTTTGTAAAAAGAGGTCAGACAGAGATATTTAAGGTAATTAAACCACTTTAAGAGTTTAATAGTGTTTGGGCCATGGTCAGCGTGAGGTAGTAAATGAATAGTCCAAAATACACTAGCTAAAATCTACTACAGGGGTTTAAACTCAAAATAAAAATTCAGAGCTACTATCGGAGCCACAGATAGCACTGCTGTCAGGGGCTTAAGCAAAAAAAAAAATTGCCCCAACTCTTCTGCAGACTGTTACCCTTCCACTACCAACCATTTGTTTTTGTAGAAGCTACAAACTCTTACATAACAAAATAGAACCATGTTTGAAAGGCAAAAGTGAACAAAACTTGTTCCCAACATGGTGCCTAAATTTCATATAAATACTGTGTTTCCCCAAAAATAAGCTCTAGTATGATTTTTGGAGTATGTTTGAAATGTAAGCCATAGCTACAGCAGTCAGGGCTGATGTTAAGGGGGAGTGGAAAACTGGGGAATTGCTCAGTGCCACCACTATCTAAGTGGCCGTCAGGGCTTCTATTCTGAGGTTAAGACTGCTTGGGACTTTTGGTGACAGCACTGTCATGTGGCCATGTCCTTTAACTACAGGAGTCTAGAGGAATTGAATGGTACGGGATGGTATGGATCATATTTGCAGTGTGTTTACATGTGTATGTACAGTCATGGCCAAAAGTTTTGAGAATGACACAAATATTATATTTTCACATGATCTGCTGCCCTCTGGTTTTTATGTGTGTTTGACAGATGTTTTTATTACAGACAGAAATATAATAATTGCAAACATATGAGTAACAAAAGCTTATATTGACAGTTAGAATGAGTTAATGCAGCAAGTCAATATTTGCAGTGTTGACCCTTCTTCTTCAGGACCTCTGCAATTCTCCCTGGTATGCTCTCAATCAACTTCTGGACCAAATCCTGACTGATAGCAGTCCATTCTTGCACAATCAATGCTTTAATTTTGTCAGAATTTTTAGGTTTTTGTTTGTCCACCTGTCTCTTGATGATTGACCACAAGTTCTCAATGGGATTAAGATCAGGGGAGTTTCCAGGCCATGGACCCAAAATCTCTATGTTTTGTTCCCTGAGCCATTTAGTTATCACCTTTGCTTTATGGCAAGGTGCTCCATCATGCTGGAAAAGGCATTGTTGATCGCCAAACTGCTCTTGGAGGGTTGGGAGAAGTTGCTCTTGGAGGACATTCTGGTACCATTCTTTATTCATGGCTGTGTTTTTAGGCAAGACTGTGAGAGAGCCAATTCCCTTGGCTGAGAAGCAACCCCACACATGAATGGTTTCAGGATGCTTAACAGTTGGCATGAGACAAGACTGGTGGTAGCGCTCACCTTGTCTTCTCCGAATGAGACGTTTTCCTGGTGTCCCAAACAATCGAAAAGGGGATTCATCAGAGTAAATAACTTTACCCCAGTCCTCAGCAGTCAACTGCCTGTACCTTTTGCAGAATATCAGTCTGTCCATGATGTTTTTTCTGGAGAGAAGTGGCTTCTTTGCTGCCCTCCTTGAGACCAGGCCTTGCTCCAAGAGTCTCCGCCTCACAGTGCGTGCAGATGCACTCACACCTGCCTGTTGCCATTCCTGAGCAAGCTCTGCACTGCTGGTAGCCCGATCCCGCAGCTGAAACACTTTTAAGAGACGGTCCTGGCGCTTGCTGGTCTTTCTTGGGCACCCTGAAGCATTTTTGGCAACAATGGAACCTCTCTCCTTGAAGTTCTTGATGATGCGATAGATTGTTGACTGAGGTGCAATCTTTCTAGCTGCGATACTCTTCCCTGTTAGGCCATTTTTGTGCATTGCAATGATGACTGCACGTGTTTCTTTAGAGATAACCATGGTTAACAGAAGAGAAACAATGATGCCAAGCACCAGCCTCCTTTTAAAGTGTCCAGTGGTGTCATTCTTACTTAATCATGACAGATTGATCTCCAGCCATGTCTCATCAACACCCACACCTGTGTTAATGGAGCAATCACCGAAAAGAGGTTAGCTGGTCCTTTTAAGGCAGGGCTGCAATGATGTTGAAATGTGTTTTGTGGGATAAAGTTCATTTTCTAGCCAAATATTGACTTTGCAAGTTATTGCTGTTAAGCTGATCACTCTTTATAACATTCTGGAGTATATGCAAATTGCCATTAGAAAAAGTGAAGCAGTAGACTTTGTAAAAATTAATATTTGTGTCATTCTCAAAACTTTTGGCCATGACTGTATGTGCAGTCCGTGTATATGTATACATTTGTACATGCAGTGTGTGATGACAATTACATTTGAATAAATGTTGATTTTTTTTGGTTCAAGAATAAATGTGGATTGTTCATAGAAAATAAAATAATACATCCCTGAAAATAAACCCTTGCCCATGTTTTGGAGCAAAAAATAATATAGAGGAGCGAAAATCCAGTTAGGCAGCAGGTGTGTACGATAAAATCCAATGTGACTGAGACCTACGAGTATGGAACTATGAGTAAGGCTCCAAGGAGCTGAAATGCGTAGGTCTCAGTCACATTGGAACTACCATACACTTTTAGTTCATTTTTCTATAACAAATTTGGATTTTATCGTACACACCTGCTGTCTCGCTGGAGTTTTGTTCCTCTGTTTTGCCTCAGTTCCAGGCTTGACCGTGAGAAGCAACCAGCAGGATCCATGCTGCAACTTGGGTGAGCTGACTCTCCCATTTATCCCTCTTTATGAAAAAATAGTATAAGACACTGTCTTATTTTTGGGGAAACACAATTCAGCAAATAGATGACATAAGTCTGCAGTAAGGTCATATTATAACTCTTCATTTTATAATCATTGCGTCGCACAGGTGCCCCAAAAAATGTTTGCAACAGGGTTAATTATAGAGGTTTGTCAGATAGTATCGAAGGTTCGTAGGCACTGGCCATTTGCCTGTATATTGTCGAACAATTCTTTATTGCTTCCAATATTATAAGTCACAAATTCATAGCTACGATTTTTGTACTAATATAACAGTTATGGTACAATTTTTACATTTTGTGTCCTTTTCTTGTGATGTTACGTAACGTGTTCTCAAAATAAAATCCCTTATATTCTCTATTTATTGTGTCATTTTGATGTTTGTGGTGTGCAATGCCATGTATTTCTACACTGTTCTATAAGAGTAATGGCAACTTCTCATTTAGTGAATCCCGTTGCTCAAAAAACACAATTATGTGGCATAAGGTGTAACATCTATTTGTGGAGAGTGACATGACAGTGTAAGGAGACTTTTAGGCCATGCCACACTCCTCTGGGCAATTAGATATGCAAAGTACCTATTCAGAGAGGACTCTATTGCCACCTACTGGATCCTAAAAATCCATATTGACCGTTTTAATGAGCCCTGTCACAAGACTTAGGATAAAAGCCAAAGCAGAATCTCAATTTCCAGACACGTGTTTCGGGGTGTTGCTCCTCCACAGTACAAAGCATGAGATCTGATTTGGCTGTATGAGAGACCTCTATATGCTTTTGAAATTCAAGTATGTTTTCAAGTAGAATAAAATACTAATAGTAAAGTTGATATTCACCAGCTTTAGGAACATCCAGTCTTGATGTTTTAACCAACGCAGGACTCGCATGATGCCGCGCACATCTGGCCACTGTCTGTTGGCAATTATTCGCTGCATGCACTTTTTGGGACAATAATCTGTACTGGATGTTCCTAAGGCTGGTGAGTATGTATGTTACTATTTGTATTTGACTTCATAGTAAACTTGAATTTTAAAAAGATATGGAAAACTTTTGGTGCTTCTTACACATTATTGTATAGATTTTACAGTGTGGCCACAAATTTAATGACACTGCTATATAGTGGTGACTGAGACACATGCCCACACTCATCAATTGTGCCGTCATACAGTTACATACACAAAACTTGACATAAAAATTATTTAAGTAGAAATATCACAAGATTATTGTGAGATTCAGAACCATGGACAGCGCATGTTTTTATAGTTTGCATGACTGATTAACTTACTAATTGTTTCCACTTGGTATTGCGGTTTAAAGGTATTCTTAAAATACAAAAAAAGTATAATAATAAAATTTAAAATTCTTTAAATAAAAAAAACTTAAAGGGATTCTTCCTTTTCAGAAAATCCAAGTTCTCCATTTTGATGTCCAGGTACTTATGTGCTGCTCTGACACTTCCATGTTTGAAATCATTGGTAGTCTCGGCATAAATCTGGGTTAAATAGACTCTCCTTTTCTATATTCACTAGAGTTCCAGGTCTCTGCTATACAGAAGCTGTTTCCATTAAAAAATGTGTAATTGTAATTAATGCTCCCACCGCTGTGGGTATCCTGCACTTTTCCCAAAGCACTTTATCATGTCTTCATCCACTTCTCTCTGCAAAAGCCACCTGTGCACCTGATGAAAGTCAGAGTTAATGACAAACATTCTAAACTAGTACACTCGCTTTTGGATTGCAAAAACATTTCCTATTATCTTATATCTACAGTATATTAGTGCTTAGTTGTTTACAGGACAATACATTGCAGTCTGGAGTATTTGTCTAATGTTTTAGGGCTTTCTTTTGCATTCTCTAATGCTGAGCTGTGACCTCCTCTCACTATCCAAAAATCACACAAAAATGGCTTTTGCATTCACTGCCTTGCTTTTATACAGGCTATGATGATCTCTTCTGATACACTATTTCATGTGATAGGATAACTGCGGGGCATTATGGAGCACGCATACGGTGGAACTTGACGTTGTGTGAGTCTTCTGCAACTGCTGTTTTTTCTGCGGGTATAATATGGTGGCAGGCATTTTTTTTAGCGATTCGTGCAAATCAAATTGCAGATTGAATTTGTGGAGACCTGCGAATTACATCAAATTTGAAATGAATTTGACAAACCGTATTTTTCGGATTATAAGACGCTCTGGGTTATAAGACGCACCCAATTTTGAGGAGAAAAATAGGATTTTTTTAAATAAAATGGTGGTGCTTCTTATAATCCATGCGTCTTATTGCTTACCGTGGGTGGTGACTGCGGTGAAGCGGGTTCCCAGGGTCGCTGCTGGAGGAGGCAGGAGTGGGTTGATGCTGCAGGCCACAGGCTGGGATAAGGGGGTGTTCCAATGTGCGGCGAGCCGCTGCAGATGTCTGGTGCTGCTGTGGTTTCCGGCACTGCTGCAGGTGTCTCCGGTGCTGCGAGTGCCCAGCGTGCTATGGGGCTGTCCGGCAGTGCTGCGGGTGCCATGCGGTGCTGCTAGTGTCTTCCGTGCTGCAGGGAGCTCTGCCACATTTTGCAAAATGCCAGAGCCCCTCGCAGTTCCATGGTTTCCTGTGCAGTGGACTACGGGAAAATGGCCTCCAGATGGAGATCTCAGCACCAAGATCTCGGGAGATGAGCTTACAGTGCTGGTATGATTGGTCCCATCCTTATTTGGTATGATGGCCCCATCCAGTCCTGGTATGATTGATCCATCCTTATTCTGGTATGATTGGCCCCATCCATTCCTGGTATGATTGGTTCCATCCTTATTCTGGTATGATTGCCCCATCTTCCTGGTATGATTGGTCCCATCCTTATTCTGGTATGATTGGCCCATCCTGTTCCTGGAATGATTGGTCTCATCCTTATTCTGCTATGATTGGCCCATTCCGTTCCTGGCATGCATGGCCCCATCAGAAAAGATGAAAAAAACAGCAAACCATTACACTTACCTTCCTCGGCTCACTCGCAGTGCTCTAATCCAGTGCCAGCAGCTGCTTAATGCTTGTAAGCAGCGCATGACATCCCTCAGGAGACCATCCACGCCTCATCAGTAGCATGCCCAGGCATTGTAGGGAGGTCAGACAGGCACAGGGAGGTCATACCGACACGCGGAGGCACACACATACTGAGCATCATTTTGACTTGTTTTAAGGACATTACATTCCACTTTAATTTTGTAGGTGACACCAAATCCAGGCCTCCATTGGTTAATAAATTTGATTTCTATTGATGATTTTTGTGTGATTTTGTTGTTAGCACATTCAACTTTGTACAGAACAAATTATTCAATGAGAATATTTCATTCATTCAGATCTAGGATGTGTTATTTGAGTGTTCCTTTTATTTTTTTGAGCAGTGTATAAATATGCTGGGAATAGTGGTTACATTACCTGGGTATCAGTGTGAGTACAATGTACCTGGATATGTCCACCCCAACGCGCGTTTCGGCATCTGCCTTCATATGTACACATTTTTTTTGTATATAATTTTTTAACAAAACAGTTAAAGATATATATACTGTATATATATATATATATATATATATTATATATATATATATATATATTAAAGACACAAATACTGATAGAATTATTTTCACCTCTAGATCACTTTATAATGATTATCAATATCCAACTGGAACACAGTCTTCTTCATCTGATATGATGGGCTGTTTGGTAAATACACCCCCCTGACTTTCAGTTCTTGTGAAGCCCAGATAAGGATGAGTTCTCTCCTGATTTCACTTTTTTTTCTGCTCCACACTTTTTTCTTTTCCCCTTTTCTTCTTTTTGTCTTCTTAAACAATGATCCTATATGTGAACAGAGATTTATACAAGGTATATTGTATTAATAATTTTCGTTTATTAATTTTATCTTACCACACCACATGTATGTCAGGTGCCATCCCAGGTAGTACTTCACCGAACTTTGACGTCTATCACATGGTCCTTTTGGTGCTCACATTTGAATTCTGCACCCTATTTAAATGGTACTTTTGTTGCCTTCGCTATACTTGTGGTCTTTCGTGATGAAGAAGTTTTTTGTACTTTGAAACACGTAGAATAAACCACTATCCATTGGACAATCTGGAATATACGTCTCATCATTGATCAGCAAGTGTGGAAATCATCCACAAACCTCTCCTTTCTTTCCTGGATATTTTTTTTGTCATTTATTGACCGAGGATCTGCTGCAGCTGATGTGTTTTATTACATGCTTTATAGATACTCATAAAAGGTGAGTGTAATTTTGATTTTATCCCCTGTCATACTCCTCGGATAAGACCCTATGTTGCGCTGATCTCTCCTACAGTTCTGTGAAAATTTCTGCTTTCAGCAGAATAATCAGAAAATGGACATTTGGGGAAAATGAAGAAAATGGGCATTTTGGGACAATGAACTTGGGACAAACAGCAACCATTATCTTCATCACCACAAGATGAAGGATTACAGAAAGAATTGACACCAACAATCCAAAAAGGTTGTACAATATAGCAGGGGAGAACATACCATAATGTATGCAGCTACACAGGGGCCCAAGAACTGAGGGGACCCACTTCTACCTCTAAAGCAGGTGGGATTGTGCATTATGATGATCTATTAGATTGAAAAGGACTCAATTATTGTTCTTGCACAGGGGATTGAGCCATTTGCTATCTAATCAAGATAGTCTCTCAGCATAAGTCTGCAGCTGTTGGCTCCTACTACTTTTAATGTTTAGTGTACTTGGTTTGTCAAGCACTAAAGCCAGGTTTTTTTTATAGTTTATTCTAGTGACTGGAGGTTCATAGTAAATTTTGGGGGTTGCCTTTTCACATGGTGATTTGGACAGGTTTTTTCACGCTTCATTACATCTTTAATTCCTCTGTTTGAATTGGTGTCTTAGAGTTCCTCTATGTAGCTGAAGCTTGGGGTCCTTTTTCATAACCGAATGATCATTATTATAGCCCCAGTCAGCGGAGCAGATTGGTCATGTTTTATGGGATTTCATCTGGGAAGTCAAAGATTCAGATGCCAGATTTCAGAGAACTAAAGGAATCTTCCTATATGCATAGGAACTGGCAGTCAGCTAGGTTTTAATTCAACAATATTACTTTACAGTTATAAGAATATGTAACATGTGAAATATAAACAGTATATTGGGACAGGGTCACTGGCACAGTGTACAAGGCGAGATATGTGTCACTGCGCATGTTGGTGTCAGTGGTATGAAACCAGGATATTTTTCCTGCAGCACACTAAGTGTTGGGAAGGTTAAAGAAATCTGCATATGACTCAACCACGCACCACAATTGTGGGTTTCCAGGGATATGGGGTACTCGGAGCCGAGCCCAAGAAAGTCTATGGGATTTGTGTCACTGGCAGCGGTGGCTCGTTCCGTGTCCCTGGCGGTCAGGCGTATGATGGGGGGGATTATTTACAGGGGATTTGGTAGTTAACAGTTCGTGACGCCACCTGTAGTTTTCTGATCACTGAAGACCAGCGCTGCTGAATAGATCTCTGAGGGGATGTTATGGCAGCTAGATGTCAGGTCCCCCACAGGTGGGACTGGTCCCTCTGAGTCTATGGTTATAATGATGTAGGGTGCAGATAAATGAATCAGTCTCACACCATCCAGCGTCTTTCCATACCTTTTACTTGTCAGATGTTTAGGCAGGTCCCGGGGAGCTGGTTGGGGTGGAGAATGTGCTTCGAGATAACAGCTGAGCAGGTTAGAGGCCTCCTTAACTTCCAATATGTAGGTGAGTCCAACTTGCATGAAGCGTAGTTAACTCCGAATACTCCAGCTAACTCTATAGCTGTACTGCCGGCCAGCATTGTGGTGGAGCCTTCCAAGTGATGAAACTAGGTTCTTACTTTTGTCTGCGCTTGACTCAAAGTCCCTATTCCACCTGACTCCGGTTACGTACCGACACTAAGGGCTTACTCCTGCGACTTGTAGTCCAGCGAGTCTCTGGTTTTCTCGTTACTATGCGTGAAGCGATAGCAACACTTCGGTCCCCAGTGACCGGGTAATAGTGCAGATAATCCAATATCTAAGGCACTTCTCTAATTCCTTCCACTGCGCCCTTCGCCCTGCTCGCGCTCTTAACATAAGCACTCCACACTTCCTATGGTAGTACAAGTCAATCCTTTCTTACTTCTTCCTTGGAGCTCGCTGACAGATTCTCAGTATTCTCCTAGTTCAGGAACACATCAACTGAACTTCACTGTCCTTGGGACAGGCGACTGAAGTTTCTGCTGCTAACTCTTCTTTCCATCAAACTGTCTCTCAACTGCACTGTCCGAAGACAGGACACTGACTTCAACTACACTGTCCTGAGACAGGAAGCTTGACTCCGCTCTGCTGCATGTCACTACCTTATATACCCTATGGGTGTGTCCAAGTGTGTGATGGAGTGAATGGATATCAAGCATTAAACTGTTACCTCTCCGCACATCCTCCAGGATTTTATGTGTGCCTTACATACCAGGGCTACACATCCCCCTTGGTAAAACACAGCACTCCCGGGCTGTAAAATATAAAAAGAAAGACATTTTGTTTTGCATTCAAACAATAACATGAAACTCATCCCATCCGGGAGGTGAGGATTCTTAAACGTTGCATTTTGTACAGTAGGAAAATACAAAAGTATCAAAACATCAAGACACTCAATAAATATTCACATTAATACTTGACTTTATTCTCTTGGAGGACCCGCACCAAAAACCTCCCACGTAGGTCCTGGGTGGGCTGCAGGACTTTATTGCAGACCTCTTTCTGGTCCCACCACACGGGTTTTTCTTCTGAGGTAGTTGTGTAATAGTGGCTTCGTGTAAAACCAATATAATGCACCGAAGCGCAACTATGTACAAAGATAAGTTCTGGGCTGGCACAGTCCTCAGCCTCTCAGTCCATGACATAATAAAAGGCACATATTGGTAACTTCTGAAATTCAGTATTCACATATAGTTTAACTTTCATATTCACATTATAATTCTAACGATATTTACCCAACCAGGGTATATTATGCAACTTATGCACACTATGTAATTTCTTCAAAATTCTTGAACTCTCTTTACCCAGCCGGGTATTCTATCCCAAATATATAAAACTATGTAAACACTATTCATAGCAATAAAGTGCAAAACAGCAATTATTTCTTTTATCAAAACTTTTTACATTTTCTTAGTTGCGGTAAACCCCTATCTGGGTCCTACCGGTCCTCACATTTTCTTGCAGACTTCCACTACATTTTCCACCCCGGGGGCTGGAACAATGCGATGCTCCTTAGAGCACATGACAAACAGGTCGTGACCTGCTATCAGGGTTTGGGTCGCTACAGTTCTTGTGCGAACCGCTTGGGGCACGCCGGGTGCTTTCTCGTTGTGAGACGCCGATTGCGTCGCTACAGGTGCCACAACATTTTGCGGTACTATTTTGGTCGCAGTTTGCGGTTTAGGCTGGGTCGCCGATTGCGATGCAGAGTAGATCGCCGATTGCGATACGGAGGTGTACGCAGGGGGCGATGCCGATGCACAATGCTGGTGTGATGCAGAGCAGGAAGCAGGTATGCACAATGGCTCAGTTGGGGACGCACTAACCTGCTGCTGTCGCTGCTCCATCACAGACGGCTGGGTTCCCTCCGGTTTGTCCCTACCGGGGATCTGTAATCTGCTGCGGCCTCCTGGCCTAGCTGGTGCTCCGGAACAGGCAGGACCTCCTCAGCCTCCTTCGCTTCCACCTCTCCATCGGTGGGATCAGGTACAGCACTTTTGGGGGCGGCCTCCGGTTTTCCTTCAGCTTTCCTCAGCAGGGATCTTGGGAAATCAGGAGACGGCATTATGCTTGTGGGAGAGAGCACTGCGTCCCACAGCAGCCGCTGTATCTGGGCACGCCAGTGTCTCTCTGTCTCCTGCCAGTCTGCATGACGCTGGATTAATCTTCTGAGCACTGCATTCTCCCTCTGCAGCTCCAGCATAGTTTGCTGAAGCTTCTGTAGTAGGGATGGCTCCGGTTCAAACAACAGCTTCTCCGGGGAGCAGGGCCTGTGCTCCACTGCTCCACTGCATAGCTGCTCTTGTCCTTCTGCCACCTCGTCCCAGGTCTCACTGTGATATCCAACAGGAACATTCTGGTCCTTTCCGTGGAGGCGGGATTTGCGTCTCCTCCTCTTCGCATAGAGGATGAAGAGGAGGCGTATTTCTTTAGCAGTGGGGCTGGATCTCACATTGTAGTAGGCCTTGGAGAGGGCGGCCATATCTTTCGCGCCTTAAGGGGGTACACGCCCACGAATGTACGCTCACTGTTATGTTACGGTAGCTGAGGAGTGCAGGTAAAAAAGGCAATACACCAGAGCAGTTGGAATCTATGAGATTGCAGTACCCTGACTAACCACCACAACTAGAGGCAGCCGTGGAGCGTTCCTACGATGGTCCTAGACGCCTCGTCACAGCCTGAGAAACTAACTACACCTAAAGATAGAAATAGGAAAGCTATCTGCCCCGGAGCAGAACCCCAAAGATAATAGAAAGCCCCCAAACATATAATGGCGGTTAGACAAGAGGAAATACTGACACAGAAAGAAAATAGTATGAGCAAACGCTGGGGCCCAAACTATCTAAATAGAAAAGGATAGGAAGGGTACTTACTGCAATCCCAGAAAACCCTGAAAAACACCAACATACTAATTTCAAAATCACCTGAGATCACACGACCTCTACCACCTAAATTAGTTCTCTGGTGTAACAAAAACAGCAGCCACTGAAAAAACTGCAAAAAGCAAAAGTACAAAAACACAGTGGCTGGACTAAACTGAGAGGGCAAAAAGCCCCCGGAGGGGACCCAGAAGGCCCCCACAGAAGTGCAGGACAAAATGCAAAAATATAGCAAAAACACAAAATAAGAAATTGTCTTATCTGATAGCAGGAGATGCAGACACGACACAGCAGGCTACAAGGGAAACTGGAAAGAAGGATTCAGACCAGAACAATTGATCACCGGCAACCCTGATGGGAAAATGATTCCCTTAAATAAGACCAATCAGTAACACCTGATTCCCAATCCTCACTAGTACCGCTTGTAACCACCAGAGGGAGCCTCTGCTCAGAACTCATCTCAAACCCATTCACAACAGTACCCCCCCTTGAGGAGGGGTCACCGAACCCTCATTTGAGCAACCAGGTCGGTCAGGATGAGTTCTATGATACGCACGGATAAGTCTCCTAGCATGGATGTCCGAAGCAAACACCCAAGAATTATCTTCCTGACCATAACCTCTCCATTTAACCAAATACTGGAGTCTTCGTCTAGAAAAACGAGAATCCAATATTTTCTCAACCACATACTCCAGATTGCCCTCAACCAAAACAGGGTCAGGAGGCACAGCAGCAGGAACCACTGGCTCAACAAACCTCTTCAACAAGGACTTGTGGAACATGTTATGGATCTTAAATGTCCCTGGAAGAAGCAAACGAAAAGAAACAGGATTAATAATCTCCATGATCTTATAAGGTCCAATGAACCTAGGCTTAAATTTAGGAGATGCTACTTTCATAGGAATATTCTTTGAGGACAACCAGACCAAGTCCCCCACTTTAAACCGAGGACCATCAGTCCTATGCCGGTTAGCAAACCGCTGGGCCTTCTCCTGAGAGAGGGACAACCTCTCCACTACCTGGTCCCAAATCTGCTGCATACGCTCAACAACAGAGTCAACACCTGGACAGACAGAAGCCTCCGTCTGTCCTGAAGAAAATCGAGGGTGAAACCCAGAATTACAGAAAAACGGAGACATCAAAGTGGCAGAGCTAGCCCTATTATTAAGAGCAAACTCAGCCAAAGGCAAAAAAGAGACCAGTCATCCTGATCAGCAGACACAAAGCATCTTAGATAAGTCTCCAATGTCTGGTTTGTTCTCTCAGTTTGACCATTGGTCTGAGGATGAAATGCCGAGGAGAAAGACAATTGAACACCCAGTTTAGAACAAAAAGTCCTCCAAAATCTGGAAACAAACTGGACTCCTCTGTCAGACACAATGTTCTCAGGAATGCCGTGTAAACGAACCACGTGCTGAAGGAACAACGGCACCAATTCAGAGGAGGAAGGCAACTTAGGTAATGGCACAAGATGTATCATTTTGGAAAACCTATCACAAATTACCCAGATGGTGGTCATTCTCTGAGAAACAGGAAGATCGGAAATGAAATCCATAGAGATATGGGTCCATGGTCTCTTGGGCACAGGCAATGGCATCAACAAACCACTAGAGCGAGAGCAAGGCTTGGAGCGAGAGCAAGTCTCGCAGGACTGCACAAATTCCCTGACATCGCGAGACAAGGTAGGCCACCAAAAGGACCGACTAACCAAGTCTCTGGTACCAAAAATTCCGGGATGCCCAGCCAATGCGGAACAATGAATCTCAGACATCACACTCTTTTTCCATTGGTCCGGGACAAACAATTTTCCAACAGGGCAGCGCTCGGGCCTATCCTCCTGACACCCCTCCAGAGCAAGTCTCAAATTAGGCGAGATGGCGGAAAGAACTACACCCTCCTTCAAAATAACAGAGGGATCAGATAGCTCAGGAGAGTCCGCAAGGAAACTCCTCGAGAGGGCATCCGCCTTAACATTCTTAGTGCCAGGAAGAAAGGAAACCACAAAATTAAAACGTGTGAAAAACAAGGCCCACCTGGCCTGTCTAGGATTGAGTCGCTTGGCAGATTCCAGATAGACCAGATTCTTATGGTCCGTAAGGACCACCACCTGATGTTTGGCTCCCTCCAGCCAATGTCTCCACTCTTCAAAAGCCCACTTCATGGCCAATAACTCCCGATTACCCACGTCATAATTACGTTCAGTAGGAGAAAATTTTCGAGAGAAAAAGGCACAAGGGTTACTTTTAGAGGTCTCTGGATCTTTTTGGGACAAAACGGCACCTGCCCCAATTTCAGAGGCATCAACCTCCACCTGAAATGGCAGAGAAACATCAGGCTGCCGTAGAACAGGAGCAGAAGTGAATCTCTGCTTAAGTTCCTGAAACGCAGAGACTGCCTCAGGAGGCCAATTCACCACATCAGAACCCTTTCTGGTCAAATCAGTTAATGGTTTAACAATAACAGAGAAATTACCAATAAATTTACGATAAAAATTGGCAAAACCCAAAAATCTCTGAAGAGCCTTTAATGAAGTAGGTTGGACCCAATCACAGATGGCCTGAACCTTGACCGGGTCCATTTCAATAACAGATGGGGACAAAATGAATCCCAGAAATGAGATCTTCTGTACGCCAAAAAGACACTTTGATCCCTTCACATACAGAGCATTCTCTCTCAAAATCTGGAATACAGTTCGAACATGTTTCACATGAGAGTCCCAGTCATTAGAAAAAATCAAGATATCATCCAAATAAACAATCAGAAACTTGTCCACAAAATCCCTGAAAATGTCATTCATGAAGGACTGGAAGACGGAAGGAGCATTAGTGAGCCCAAAGGGCATCACAAGGTACTCAAAATGCCCTTCAGGGGTGTTAAATGCCGTCTTCCATTCATCCCCGTGCTTAATGCGAATAAGGTTATACGCCCCCCTGAGGTCAAGCTTGGTAAACCAAGTAGCGTTTTTCACCCTGGAAAACAGGTCAGAAATCAAGGGTAACGGGTATTGATATTTCACAGTAATATTGTTCAAGAGACGATAATCAATACACGGCCTTAATGAACCATCTTTTTTGGCCACAAAGAAAAAACCGGCACCTAAGGGTGAAGAGGATGGTCTGATATGACCCTTCTCCAATGATTCCTTGATATAAGACCGCATAGCGTCATGTTCAGGTATAGACAAGTTAAAGAGGCGACCCTTAGGGAATTTACTACCTGGCACTAATTCAATAGCGCAGTCATAGCTCCTATGGGGAGGTAAGGATGCAGATTTACTTTCGCTAAACACATCAGAAAAATCAAACAAAAAGTCAGGAACATCCTCAGCCTGGGGGGAGGCAGAAAAAACAGGAGTGTTGGTATTAACACATTGGCAGCCCCAACTGGTTACAGACACAGATTTCCAATCCAAAACAGGATTATGAGACTGTAACCAAGGGAAACCCAGCACGATAATGTCATGCAGATTATATAGAACCAAAAATTTGCAGCACTCCTGGTGATCAGGTTCAACCCTCATTATCACCTGAGTAGAAAACTGGGGTTTATTCTCAGCCAAAGGGGTAGAATCGATCCCCAGTAGGGGAATAGACTTCTGTAGGGGTATCAAGGGAAATCCACAACGTCTAGCAAAATCACAATCCATCAGGTTAACAGCTGCTCCAGAATCAACGAAAGCCTGAGCAGAAAATGAGGACAGAGAGCACATCAGAGTGACAGTTAACAAAAACTTAGTCTGAACACCACCCAAGACAACCGAGCGTGCAAAACGTCTTCCCCGCTTAGGGCAGACTGAAATAGCATGAGAGGCATCACCACAGTAGAAACATAACCCATTGCGCTTTCGAAACTCATGACGCTGTGCCCCAGACACCACTCCATCACACTGCATGGGCTCAGCAGCTGGCTCACAAGGCAACACCACTCCACGCATACTTCTCCGCTCACGCAAACGTCTGTCAATTTGAATCGCTAATGACATAGAATCATTGAGACCAGAGGGGACAGGGAATCCCACCATAACATCCTTTACATTATCCGACAGACCCTTCAGGAAAAGGGCCGCCAAAGCGTCGTCATTCCATTTGGTCAGGACTGCCCACCTACGGAATCTCTGACAGTATAACTCAGCGTCATCAAGCCCTGATTTAATGCCAACAAGGCTTTTTCAGCTTGATCAGTGATATTAGGCTCATCGTACAATAACCCCAAAGCCTGAAAAAATACATCAACATCACTCAAAACAGGATCCCAGGTGTCAGGGAAAAAGCCCAATCCTGAGGATCGCCGCGCAGGAGAGAGATGACAATTTGAACCTGCTGCGCTGCGTTTCCTGAGGACTTAGATTTTAAGGCAAGAAACAATTTACAATTATTTTTGAAATTCTGAAACTTAGCTCGATCCCCTGAAAACAAATCTGGCATGGGGATCCTAGGTTCCACAACAGGCAACCTAGCAAGATATGCAGCAATACTCTGAACCTCAGTGGCAAGCTGATCCACACGGCCAGACAACTGTGCAAACTCCATTGGGAGAAAAGATCCTCCCCAGCACCCAGAGATACAGAGGGAAAAAAAAAAAAAAAAAAAAAAATGCAACAAACAGAAAAATATCTCTGACAACTTTTCTTCCTTCAAAATATTTTTTTTTTCCCTTCTGTGAGTACCATACAATTTTTATGGCCGGTGATACTGTTATGTTACGGTAGCTGAGGAGTGCAGGTAAAAAAGGCAATACACCAGAGCAGTTGGAATCTATGAGATTGCAGTACCCTGACTAACCACCACAACTAGAGGCAGCCGTGGAGCGTTCCTACGATGGTCCTAGACGCCTCGTCACAGCCTGAGAAACTAACTACACCTAAAGATAGAAATAGGAAAGCTATCTGCCCGGAGCAGAACCCCAAAGATAATAGAAAGCCCCCAAACATATAATGGCGGTTAGACAAGAGGAAATACTGACACAGAAAGAAAATAGTATGAGCAAACGCTGGGGCCCAAACTATCTAAATAGAAAAGGATAGGAAGGGTACTTACTGCAATCCCAGAAAACCCTGAAAAACACCAACATACTAATTTCAAAATCACCTGAGATCACACGACCTCTACCACCTAAATTAGTTCTCTGGTGTAACAAAAACAGCAGCCACTGAAAAAACTGCAAAAAGCAAAAGTACAAAAACACAGTGGCTGGACTAAACTGAGAGGGCAAAAAGCCCCCGGAGGGGACCCAGAAGGCCCCACAGAAGTGCAGGACAAAATGCAAAAATATAGCAAAAACACAAAATAAGAAATTGTCTTATCTGATAGCAGGAGATGCAGACACGACACAGCAGGCTACAAGGGAAACTGGAAAGAAGGATTCAGACCAGAACAATTGATCACCGGCAACCCTGATGGGAAAATGATTCCCTTAAATAAGACCAATCAGTAACACCTGATTCCCAATCCTCACTAGTACCGCTTGTAACCACGAGAGGGAGCCTCTGCTCAGAACTCATCTCAAACCCATTCACAACAGCTCACCTTCTTCACCAGCGCCTCAGGGCGCCAACTTGGCGGCGAAATGGCGGTATTTTGGCGCCAAAAGTAACATACAGCAAACAGTTCAATCTAGGCACACAGGGCTTACAATCTTGTAAGTTTCGGATCCTGTTCGTGACGCCAAAGTTGACTCGACCACGCACCACAATTGTGGGTTTCCAGGGATATGGGGTACTCGGAGCCGAGCCCATGAAAGTCTATGGGATTTGTGTCACTGGCAGCGGTGGCTCGTTCCGTGTCCCTGGCGGTCAGGCGTATGATGGGGGGATTATTTACAGGGGATTTGGTAGTTAACAGTTCGTGACGCCACCTGTAGTTTTCTGATCACTGAAGACCAGCGCTGCTGAATAGATCTCTGAGGGGATGTTATGGCAGCTAGATGTCAGGTCCCCCACAGGTGGGACTGGTCCCTCTGAGTCTATGGTTATAATGATGTAGGGTGCAGATAAATGAATCAGTCTCACACCATCCAGCGTCTTTCCATACCTTTTACTTGTCAGATGTTTAGGCAGGTCCCGGGGAGCTGGTTGGGGTGGAGAATGTGCTTCGAGATAACAGCTGAGCAGGTTAGAGGCCTCCTTAACTTCCAATATGTAGGTGAGTCCAACTTGCATGAAGCGTAGTTAACTCCGAATACTCCAGCTAACTCTATAGCTGTACTGCCGGCCAGCATTGTGGTGGAGCCTTCCAAGTGATGAAACTAGGTTCTTACTTTTGTCTGCGCTTTACTCAAAGTCCCTATTCCACCTGACTCCGGTTACGTACCGACACTAAGGGCTTACTCCTGCGACTTGTAGTCCAGCGAGTCTCTGGTTTTCTCGTTACTATGCGTGAAGCGATAGCAACACTTCGGTCCCCAGTGACCGGGTAATAGTGCAGATAATCCAATATCTAAGGCACTTCTCTAATTCCTTCCACTGCGCCCTTCGCCCTGCTCGCGCTCTTAACATAAGCACTCCACACTTCCTATGGTAGTACAAGTCAATCCTTTCTTACTTCTTCCTTGGAGCTCGCTGACAGATTCTCAGTATTCTCCTAGTTCAGGAACACATCAACTGAACTTCACTGTCCTTGGGACAGGCGACTGAAGTTTCTGCTGATAACTCTTCTTTCCATCAAACTGTCTCTCAACTGCACTGCCCGAAGACAGGACACTGACTTCAACTACACTGTCCTGAGACAGGAAGCTTGACTCCGCTCTGCTGCATGTCACTACCTTATATACCCTATGGGTGTGTCCAAGTGTGTGATGGAGTGAATGGATATCAAGCATTAAACTGTTACCTCTCCGCACATCCTCCAGGATTTTATGTGTGCCTTACATACCAGGGCTACACACATACATGGGCTGATTTTATGTGAGCACTCATAGACTGGGAGGGGGGTGCTCACCATATCTCCTCCTACAGAGCCAACACCGGCATGTGTGTTAAAAGGACCTGTCATGAGGTCACGGTCAGGGGATCATCACATGGTCTGGGTTAAAAAACCTGTGAGAGTCAGTGGGGTGTGTGTCTTGGGAGAGGAGGTACTCAGACTGAGCTCCAAGGAGGAGCGGAGGACATTGCCAGGTGTCTGCAGGTTGAAACCTGCAGAGAAAGGACTCTCTGATACTTTGTTTGTTTTGTTTTCCGTTAAGCTAGGAAGGCTCTGCTTATGTTTTCTCAACCCTGCCTTTGTGTATGCTTACTTTAATAAACCAGCAGGTGTTCCACTACCAAAGTGTTCCTGTATCTACCTGAGGAAGCAGCCAAACGTGGCAATCCCGCACAATATGTAGAAAAGTATTGTGCCCCCTCCACATTCCACCTACAGTAGCTTATATGACCTCTTGTTCTTTATCCATAAACATTAATATGAAGTTGTTCCCTTTTTAGGCTATTATAGCTTCCACTCTTGTGGGAAAACTTTCTACAATATTTTCGAGGTGTCTGTGGAACTTTTGCCTCTTCATCTAGAAGAGGATTAGTGAGGTCAGACCCTGATGTTGGGGAGAGGCCGGGCTCACAATCTCCATTCTGGTTCATCCTAAAGCTCTTGGCTGGTGCTGAGATCCAGGCTCTATGAGGCCGGTCATCTTATACACCAAACTCCCACAACCATGTGTGTATGCAGCTTGTGCACGGGGCACAGTCATGGGGGATGAAAAGGGCCATCACCAAACAGTTTGCACAAAGTTGGGAACTACAATTAACAATGTCTTGTGTGTTGAAGCATCTGGATTTCACTTCCCTAATAGCAACACCATAGTATTATTGTTTCTCCACCAAAAAGATGGCACAATGCAGTCAAGTAGGTAACATTCTCTCAGTAATTACCAAACCAGAATTCGTCCATCAGATATCAGATAAAAAAATGTGATCCATTACTGCACAGAACACATTTCCTCCAGAGTCCAGTGGTGGCAGTGGAGCGCCCGCCAGGGCAGTGGGATACTCGGTACTGGGCCGCTTCTTAAAGGGAATTGTCACAGCGGCAGTGACCTGGTCCGTGGCCCTGGGCGTCCAATAAAAGTGGCATATTTACAAGGGATGATAGATTTTGTAATAAAGTGTTTGTGACGCCACCTGTGGTTTCTGGTCAGAGGTGACCAGCGCTGCAGTGCAGAGCCTCTGGGACTGGTGGTGATGCAGCAGAGTTGGTATAGCTCTCCACAGGCAGAGCTTAATCCCAGGGCAGATATAAGATGTAGAAGATGGTAATGTTGGTAGATGTAGCAGTGTTGGATGGGTGACACAGAAATGATTAGAGGACACAGAGGGATGCAGTTTCCAAAGCTTTACTCACAGTTCTGGTGTGCACAGATGCCCGCTTGGTGCCGTGTCCTCCAGGTGAGGGGCTCAGCAAACTCCCAGGTAAATCAGGATACACCTTTCCAGGACTCCTTTCAATATGTTCCTTTCTCAGACGTCTCACTGTGCTGACTTTCCACCTTTCCTTCCTGTCCAACACCTCGCAATCAGTGTCCCAAGCCAGTAGCCTCAGACCTTGTCGGATAACGTCCTCTCTGCGTTTCCTTGCTCTCTTATGGCTACCTTTTCGGAGAAGATAATTGTGCTTCTCTAGCTGAGGCACCTGGAGTTGCCACTGCCTCCGGCTTGCTAGCTGAGTCTTAAAGTTCTCCACTAGGTTAGTGGCCGGTTTCCCTTCTGCGACCTGGTCCCTCCACTATTGGATCGGGCCCCACGGATGGATCACTCACTATCCATGCCCCCAGGACCCCTTCTGTCATTCCAGAAGCTTCTCTCTCAGTTCCTTCTTATCTACCTTTCTCTGTCTGGGGACGAGCTGCAATTAGCTCCAGGTCCCCTCCTATTCTTTCTGCCCACAGACTCTCTTTTTTCCTGCTCTCTAAGCTTCATTTCCCCTTCTTTCTTACTTTCTCCACCCACCTCTCAACACTCTTTCCTACCCAGCCTGGGATGAGACCATCCTCCCATAGGAAAAAATTATTTTGCAAAAATTGCATGAAGGTAGTAATAATTATAAGGGTATTTAGTAAACATAATTTTGATCAAAAGAATGAACAAGCCATCCCGCCACGTCAAGGCAACCCTTTGTGGGACAGTCCTACTCTAATATTAACCCCTCTCTGACATTAGATGTACTATCCCGTCCATAAAACCCGTGCCATTCTGACCATGGACGGGATAGTACGTCATAGGCGATTAGCTGCGCTCCCGGAGGGAGCGCAGCTAATCGCCGCGGGTGTCAGCTGATTATCACAGCTGACACCCGTGACTGTGTGTCAGGAGCGGTCACGGACCGCTCCCGGCACATTAACCCCTTGCACACCGCGATCAAACATGATCGCGGTTGTACTGGGGGCACAGGGGAGGATCGCGCAGGCAGGGGGCTCCCTGCGCGCCCCCCTGAGACCCTCAGACCAGCGCGATGTGATCGCGCTGCTCTGAGGGCTTCCTCCCTCCCAGGACCGGATCCAAGATGGCGCTGGGGTCCTGGAGGGAGGCGGCTTCCTCAGTGCCTGCGAGAGCAGGCATGAGGAAGCGTCCTGCACTGCCTGTCACATCGCTGGTGTGACAGAGTGCTATGCACACTGTCACACCAGCGATCTGATGAAATACAGTGATGTCCCACCCTGGGACAAAGTAAAAAAGTAAAAAAAAGTAAAAATAAACATGTGTAAAAAAAAATCCAAAAAAAAAAAAAAAATATTCCCCAATAAATTCATTACTTATTGTAAATAAAAAAAATAAAACAATAAAAGTACACATATATGGTATCGCCGCGTCCGTAACGACCCCCCTATAAAACTGTCCCACTAGTTAACCCCTTTTGTGAACCCCTTAAAAAATAAAAATAAACGAAGCAAAAAATCAGTGCTTTATCATCATACCGCTGAACAAAAAGTGGAATAACACGCGATCAAAAAGACGGATATAAATAAACATGGTACCGCTGAAAACGTCATCTTGTCCCGCAAAAAACGAGCCGTCACACAGCATCATGAGCGAAAAAATAAAAAAGTTATAGCTCGCAGAATAAAGCGATGCAAAAATAATTATTTTTTATATAAAATTGTTTTTATTCTATAAAAGCGCCAAAACATAAAAAAATTATATAAATGAGGTATCGCCATAATCGTACTGACCCGAAGAATAAAACTGCTTTATCGATTTTACCACACGCGGAACAATAAAAACGCCTCACCCAAAAGAAATTCATGAATTGCTGATTTTTGTTCATTCTAACCTCCCAAAAATCGAAATAAAAAGCGATCAAAAAATGTCACGTGCTCAAAAATGGTACCAATAAAAGCGTCACCTCGTCCCGCAAAAATTAAGACCTCACATGACATTGTGGGCCAAAATATGCAAAAATTATAGCTCTCAAAATGTGGCGATGCAAAAAACTACTTTTTGCAATAAAAGCGTCTTTTAGCGTGACAGCTGCCAATCATAAAAACCGCTATAAATAGTAAATCAAACCCCCTTTATCACCCCCTTAGTTAGGGAAAAATAATAAAATAAAAAAAATGTATTTATTTCCATTTTCCCATTAGGGTTGGGTTAGGGTTTCGGCTAAAGTTAGGGTTAGGGTTGGCGCTAAAGTTAGGATTAGGGTTAGAGTTAGGATTAGGGTTAGGGTTGGGATTAGGGTTGGGACTAGGGTTAGGGGTGTGTTGGGGTTAGGGTTGGAGTTAGAATTGGGGGGTTTCCGCTGTTTAGGCACATCAGGGGCTCTCCAAATGTGACATGGCGTCTGATCTCCATTCCAGCCAATTCTGCGTTGAAAAAGTCAAACGGTGTTCCTTCACTTCTGAGCTCTGCCATGCGTCCAAACAGTAGTTTATCCCCACATATGGGGTATCAGCGTACTCTGGACCCCAAGAGTTATTGTGAAATTTGTCCTATTTCTTCTGTTACCCTTGGGAAAATAAAAAACTGGGGGCGAAAATATTATTTTTGTAAAAAAAATAAGATTTTTTTGTTTTTACGGCTGTACATTATAAACTTCTGTGAAGCACTTGGGGCTTCATAGCGCTCACCACACATCTAAATAAGTTCCTTGTGGGGTCTATTTTCCAAAATGGGGTCACTTGTTGGGGATTTCCACTGTTTAGGCGCATCAGGGGCTCTCCAAATGCGACATGACGCCCCCAGACCATTCCATCAAAGTCTGCAATCCAAAACGTCACTACTTCCCTTTCCGAGCCCTGACATGCGCCCATACAGTAGTTTTCTCCCACATATTGGGTATCAGCGTACTCAGGACAAATTGGACAACAACTTTTGGGGTCCAATTTCTCTGTTGCCCTTGTGAAAATAAAATATTGGGGGCGAAAAAATCATTTTTGTAAAAAAAAAAAGGATTTTTTATTTTTACGGCTGTGCGTTATAAACTTCTGTGAAGCACTTCGGGGTTCAAAGTGCTCACCACACATCTAGGTAAGTTCCTTGTGAGGTCTATTTTCCAAAATGGGGTCACTTGTGGGGGGTTTCCACTGTTTAGGCGCATCAGGGGCTCTCCAAATGCGACATGACGCCCCCAGACCATTCCATCAAAGTCTGCAATCCAAAACGTCACTACTTCCCTTTCCGAGCCCTGACATGCGCCCATACAGTAGTTTTCTCCCACATATTGGGTATCAGCGTACTCAGGACAAATTGGACAACAACTTTTGGGGTCCAATTTCTCCTGTTACCCTTGTGAAAATAAAATATTGGGGGCGAAAAAATCATTTTTGTAAAAAAAAAAAGGATTTTTTATTTTTACGGCTGTGCGTTATAAACTTCTGTGAAGCACTTCGGGGTTCAAAGTGCTCACCACACATCTAGATAAGTTCCTTGTGGGGTCTATTTTCCAAAATGGGGTCACTTGTGGGGGGTTTCCACTGTTTAGGCGTATCAGGGGCTCTCCAAATGCGACATGACGCCCCCAGACCATTCCATCAAAGTCTGCAATCCAAAACGTCACTACTTCCCTTCCGAGCCCTGACGTGCACCCATACAGTAGTTTTCTCCTACATATTGGGTATCAGCGTACTCAGGACAAATTGGACAACAACTTTTGGGTTCCAATTTCTTCTGTTACCCTTGTGAAAATAAAATATTGGGGGCGAAAAAATCATTTTTGTAAAAAAAAAAAAGGATTTTTTATTTTAAGGCTGTACGTTATAAACTTTAATGAAACACCTGGGGGTTCAAAGTTCTCACCACACATCTAGATAAGTTCCTTGAGGGGTCTAGTTTCCAAAATGGTGTCATTTGTGGGGGGTTTCCACTGTTTAGGCAGATCAGGAGCTCTCCAAACACGACATGGCGTCCAGCCAATTCTGCGTTGAAAAAGTGAGATGGCGCTCCTTCCCTTCCAAACTCTGCCATGCACCCAAACAGTGGTATACCCCCACATATGGGGTATCAGTGTACTCAGGACAAATTGCACAATAACTTTTGGAGTCTTGTTACCCTTGGAAAAATAAAAATTGGGGTGAAAAGATCATTTTTGTGGAAAAAATATGATTTTTAAATTTTACGGCTCTACGTTATAAACTTGTGTGAAGCACTTGAGGGTTCAAATTGCTCACCAAAGATCTAGATAAGTTCCTTAGGGGGTCTAGTTTCCCAAATGGGGTCATTTGTGGGGGGTTTCCACTGTTTAGGCACATCAGGGGCTCTCCAAATGCAACATGGCATCCAATCTCAATTCCAGCCAATTTTGGTTGGAAAAAGTCAAATGGTGCTCCTTCCCTTCCGAGCTCTGCCGTGCGCCCAAACAGTGGTTCCCCCCCACATATGGGGCATCAGCGTACTCAGGACAAATTGGACAACAACTTATGTGGTCCAATTTCTCCTGATACCCTTGGGAAAATAAAAAATTAGTGACTAAAAGATAATTTTTGTGGGAAAAAAATAGGATTTTTTATTTTCATGCCCGGGCATTATAAACTTGTGTGAAGCACTTGGGGGTTCAAAGTGCTCACCAAAGATCTAGATAAGTTCCTTAGGGGGTCTAGTTTCCAAAATGGGGTCACTTGTGGGGGATTTCCACTGTTTAGGCTCATCTGGGGCACTGCAAACGGAACATGACCCCATCAACGTCTGCATTCCAAAACGTTACTACTTCCTTTCCAAGCCCTGCCGTGCGCCCAAACAGTTTTCCACCCCCACATATGGGGTATCAGCGTACTCAGGACAAATTGGACAACAACTTTTGGGGTCCAATTTCCTTGGGAAAATTCAAAAATTTAGGACTAAAAAATCATTTTTGTGGAATTTTTTTTTTTTTTTTCACACCCAGGCATTATAAACTTTTGTGAAACACTTGGGGGTTCAAAGTGCTCACAACAGATCTAGATAAGTACCTTAGGGGGTCTAGTTTCCAAAATGGTGTCACTTGTGGGGGGTTTCCACTGTTTAGGCGCATCAGAGGTTCTCCAAGCGCGACATGGCGTCCAATCTCAACTCCAGCCAATTTTAGTTTGAAAAAGTCAAACGGCGCTCCTTCCCTTACGAGCTCTGCCGTGTGCCCAAACAGTGGTTTTCCCCCACATATGGGGTATTGGCGTACTCAGGAGAAATTGCATAACAACCTTATCTGTCCATTTTCTCCTTTTACCCTTGTGAAAATAAAAAAAAGTTTGTAAAAGATCATTTTTGTGGCTAAAAAGTTAAATATTCATTTTTTCCTTCCACGTTGCTTTAGTTCCTGTGAAGCACCTGAAGGGTTAATAAACTTCTTGAATGTGGTTTTGAGTACCTTGAGGGGTGCAGTTTTTAGAATGGTGTCACTTTTGGGTATTTTCTGTCATGTAGACCCCTCAAAGTGACTTCAAATGTGAGGTGGTCCCTAAAAAAAATGGCTTTGTAAATTTTGTTGTAAAAATGAGAAATCGCTGGTCAACTTTTAACCCTTATAACTTCCTAACAAAAAAAAATTTTGATTCCAAAATTGTGCTGATGTAAAGTAGACATGTGGGAAATGTTATTTCTTAACTATTTTGTGTTACATATTTCTCTGTTTTAAGGGAATAAAAATTCAAAGTTTGAAAATTGCTAAATTTTCAAAATTTTCGCCATATTTGCGTATTTTTCAAAAATAAACGCAAGTTATATGGAAGAAATTTTACCACTAACATGAAGTACAATATGTCACGAGAAAACAATCTCAGAATCGCGAAGATCCGTTGAAGCGTTCCGGAGTTATAACCTCATAAAGAGACAGTGGTCAGAATTGTAAAAATTGTCCCGGTCATTAACGTGCAAACCACCCTTGGGGGTGAAGGGGTTAAAAACCTTTCCACTTGTCAAGTGACGTAAATGTGAACAAGGCAGAGGGACTGAACCCACCAGTTGAAGCATAGGCCAGACAGAATGGATTTTTCAACTCAGAAACAGGGCGGTCCCACCCTTATATGCACAGAATGCACTCTGAACTACATAGAAAACTAGATCTGAACTGAAAAAGTAAGTTGATGTGTATGCAAAATGTAAATGCATATTAACACATGACCATTACACAGAAAACAGGCACAAAAAAAAATAAAAATGTCCTAAAATAAAGAAAAAATTATTTTGCAAAAATTGCATGAAGGTAGTAATAATTATAAGGGTATTTAGTAAACATAATTTTGATCAAAAGAATGAACAAGCCATCCCGCCACGTCAAGGCAACCCTTTGTGGGACAGTCCTACTCTAATATTAAAAACCTTTCCACTTGTCAAGTGACGTAAATGTGAACAAGGCAGAGGGACTGAACCCACCAGTTGAAGCATAGGCCAGACAGAATGGATTTTTCAACTCAGAAACAGGGCGGTCCCACCCTTATATGCACAGAATGCACTCTGAACTACATAGAAAACTAGATCTGAACTGAAAAAGTAAGTTGATGTGTATGAAAAATGTAAATGCATATTAACACATGACCATTACACAGAAAACAGGCACAAAAAAAAAAAAAAATGTCCTAAAATAAAGAAAAAATTATGTTGCAAAAATTGCATGAAGGTAGTAATAATTATAAGGGTATTTAGTAAACATAATTTTGATCAAAAGAATGAACAAGCCATCCCGCCACGTCAAGGCAACCCTTTGTGGGACAGTCCTACTCTAATATTAAAAACCTTTCCACTTGTCAAGTGACGTAAATGTGAACAAGGCAGAGGGACTGAACCCACCAGTTGAAGCATAGGCCAGACAGAATGGATTTTTCAACTCAGAAACAGGGCGGTCCCACCCTTATATGCACAGAATGCACTCTGAACTACATATGCCTTGTTCACATTTACGTCACTTGACAAGTGGAAAGGTTTTTAATATTAGAGTAGGACTGTCCCACAAAGGGTTGCCTTGACGTGGCGGGATGGCTTGTTCATTCTTTTGATCAAAATTATGTTTACTAAATACCCTTATAATTATTACTACCTTCATGCAATTTTTGCAAAATAATTTTTTCTTTATTTTAGGACATTTTTTTTTTTTTTTTGTGCCTGTTTTCTGTGTAATGGTCATGTGTTAATATGCATTTACATTTTGCATACACATCAACTTACTTTTTCAGTTCAGATCTAGTTTTCTATGTAGTTCAGAGTGCATTCTGTGCATATAAGGGTGGGACCGCCCTGTTTCTGAGTTGAAAAATCCATTCTGTCTGGCCTATGCTTCAACTGGTGGGTTCAGTCCCTCTGCCTTGTTCACATTTACGTCACTTGACAAGTGGAAAGGTTTTTAATATTAGAGTAGGACTGTCCACAAAGGGTTGCCTTGACGTGGCGGGATGGCTTGTTCATTCTTTTGATCAAAATTTTGTTTACTAAATACCCTTATAATTATTACTACCTTCATGCAATTTTTGCAAAATAATTTTTTCTTTATTTTAGGACATTTTTTTTTTTTTTTTTTGTGCCTGTTTTCTGTGTAATGGTCATGTGTTAATATGCATTTACATTTTGCATACACATCAACTTACTTTTTCAGTTCAGATCTAGTTTTCTATGTAGTTCAGAGTGCATTCTGTGCATATAAGGGTGGGACCGCCCTGTTTCTGAGTTGAAAAATCCATTCTGTCTGGCCTATGCTTCAACTGGTGGGTTCAGTCCCTCTGCCTTGTTCACATTTACGTCACTTGACAAGTGGAAAGGTTTTTAATATTAGAGTAGGACTGTCCCATAAAGGGTTGCCTTGACATGGCGGGATGGCTTGTTCATTCTTTTGATCAAAATTATGTTTACTAAATACCCTTATAATTATTACTACCTTCATGCAATTTTTGCAAAATAATTTTTTCTTTATTTTAGGACATTTTTTTTTTTTGTGCCTGTTTTCTGTGTAATGGTCATGTGTTAATATGCATTTACATTTTGCATACACATCAACTTACTTTTTCAGTTCAGATCTAGTTTTCTATGTAGTTCAGAGTGCATTCTGTGCATATAAGGGTGGGACCGCCCTGTTTCTGAGTTGAAAAATCCATTCTGTCTGGCCTATGCTTCAACTGGTGGGTTCAGTCCCTCTGCCTTGTTCACATTTACGTCACTTGACAAGTGGAAAGGTTTTTAATATTAGAGTAGGACTGTCCCCAAAGGGTTGCCTTGACGTGGCGGGATGGCTTGTTCATTCTTTTGATCAAAATTATGTTTACTAAATACCTTATAATTATTACTACCTTCATGCAATTTTTGCAAAATAATTTTTTCTTTATTTTAGGACATTTTTTTTTTTTTTTTGTGCCTGTTTTCTGTGTAATGGTCATGTGTTAATATGCATTTACATTTTGCATACACATCAACTTACTTTTTCAGTTCAGATCTAGTTTTCTATGTAGTTCAGAGTGCATTCTGTGCATATAAGGGTGGGACCGCCCTGTTAAATGGTTTTAGCAGAAAATAAAATATTGTCAAAACGTGTATATTTTTAAATTTTTTTTATTAAACTTGTGGTTTGATTTTTCTTTCTCAATAGGATTAAATTGTAGTTGTTAATTGCACTTCAATTATTAACCTGCCTTAAGTCACCTTTCTACTAGTGCATTAAGGTGAGTTTATTAACCTTCGCACGTACAGGCAATGGAATAACGGCAAAGTGCCAGAAAGGGCGAATCTAATATAATTGCCTTCTGGTGTCGGGGCATGTTATAGCCAGGGGGGCACCAAAAATGTACCCTCCCTAGGCTGTTATTATCTCCCCACCGCTTGCTTTGCTGGTGGAGAAAATACAGCGGGAGCCCACATTTTGTTGTCAACGATTTACACTTTAATTAACCCTACAGTCTGAAATTTTGCACAAAATTTGTATCAAAAATCATGAATTTTTGTAATGACTTCATGTTATTACAAAATAATTCTATTACTATTATCTAGGACATATTTATTTACTTACTGCTGTTATATTATGATCATGTGTAATATCATTTCTTTTGTGATAAATACTTCTTTGTCATTAATCAGTTTTCAGCTGATCTCGAGGGATTCGATTTACAGGTACCCATGCGATAAATCTCTTTAGGACGATGCCAAAGTGTATGTCATTTTGATCACATCGCCGCAAGGACAGGTGTTTATTAGAGTAGGACTGTCACAAGGGTTGCTGACGTGGGGGATGCTGTTCATTCTTTTGATCAAATATGTTACTAAATACCCTTAAATTATTCTACCTTCAGCATTTTGCAAATAATTTTTCTTTATTTTAGGACTTTTTTTTTTTGTGCCTGTTTCTGTGTAAGTATGTGTTAATATGCATTTACATTTTGCTACACATCACTTCTTTTTATTAGATCTAGTTTCTATGTATTCAGAGTGATTCTGTGCATATAGGGTGGACCGCCCTGTTTCTGAGTTGAAAAACATTCTTCTGCTAGCTTAACTGTGGGTTCGTCCCTGCCTTGTTCACTTTCGCACTTGACAATGAAGGTTTTAATATTAATAGGACTGTCCCACAAAGGTTGCCTTGACGTGGCGGATGGCTTGTCATTCTTTTGATCAAAATTTTGTTTACTAAATACCCTTATAATTATTACTACCTTCATGCAATTTTTGCAAAATAATTTTTCTTTATTTTAGGACATTTTTTTTTTTTTTTTTTTGTGCTGTTTTCTGGTAATGTCATGTGTTAATATGCATTTACATTTTGCATACACATCAACTTACTTTTTCAGTTCAGATCTAGTTTTCTATGTAGTTCAGAGTGCATTCTGTGCATATAAGGGTGGGACCGCCCTGTTCTGAGTTGAAAAATCCATTCTGTCTGGCCTATGCTTCAACTGGTGGTTCAGTCCTCTGCCTTGTTCACATTTACGTCACTTGACAAGTGGAAAGGTTTTAATATTAGAGTAGGACTGTCCCATAAGGTTGCCTTGACATGGCGGGATGGCTGTTCATTCTTGATCAAAATTGTTTACTAAAACCCTTATAATTATTTACCTTCATGCAATTTTTGCAAATAATTTTTCTTTATTTTAGGACATTTTTTTTGTGCCTTTCTGTGTAATGGTCATGTGTTAATATGCATTTACATTTTGCTACACATCAATTACTTTTTCAGTTCAATCTAGTTTTCTATGTATTCAGAGTGCATTCTGTGCTAAAAGGGTGGGACCGCCTTTTCATTGAAAAATCCTTTGCATAATGTGTTCTCTTGCTGTATTTTCAGACAGTGAGTTTTTATATTTGACTTCCAAAAGTTTGCTCGATGGCTTGATTCTTGATCAATTATGTTATAATACCTATTTAACTTATATTTGAAAATAATTTTCTTATTTGGACATTTTTTTTTTCTTTTTGGAAGATATATGATCTTTTGCTCACATACTTCTTTTCAGTTCGATCTAGTTTTCTATGTATTCAGATGATTCTGTGCATATAAGGGTGGACGCCTGTTTCTGAGTGAAAAATCATCGTCTGGCTATGCTTCAACTGGGGTCAGTCCTGCCTTGTCAATTTACGTCACTGACAAGTGAAGGTTTTTATATAAGTAGGACTGTCCCATAAGGTTGCCTGACGTGGGATGCTTGTTCATTCTTTTGATCAAATTAGTTTACTAAATACCTTATATTATTACTACCTTCATGCATTTTTGCAAAATAATTTTTTCTTATTTAGGACATTTTTTTTTTTTGTGCCTGTTTTCTGTGTAATGGTCATGTGTTAATATGCATTTACATTTTGCTACACATCAACTTACTTTTCATTAGATTAGTTTTCTAGTAGTCAGAGTGCATTCTGTGCATATAAGGTGGACCGCCTGTTCTGAGTTGAAAAATCATTCGTCTGGCCTATGCTTCAAGGTGGGTTAGTCCTCTGCCTTGTACATTTACGTCACTTGACAAGTGGAAAGGTTTTAATATTAGAGTAGGACTGTCCAAAGGTTGCCTTGACGTGGCGGAGGCTTGTTCATTCTTTGAAAAATTTTTTTACTAAATACCCTTATAATTATTACTACCTTCATGCAATTTTTGCAAATAATTTTTCTTTTGACATTTTTTTTTTTGTGCTTTTTCTGTGTAATGGTCATTGTTAATATCATTTACATTTTCATACACATCAACTTATTTTTCAGTTCAGATTAGTTTCTATGTAGTTCAGAGTGCATTTGTGTATAAGGGTGGACCGCCTGTTTCTGAGTTGAAAATCCATTCTGTCTGGCCTTGCTTCAACTGTGGGTCATCCCTCTGCCTTGTTCCATTTACGTCACTTGACAAGTGGAAAGTTTTTAAATTAGAGAGACTGTCCATAAAGGGTTGCCTTGACTGGCGGGAGGCTTGTTCATTCTTTGATCAAAATAGTTACTAAATACCCTTATATATTATACTTCATGCAATTTTTGCAATAATTTTTTCTTTATTAGGACATTTTTTTTTTGTGCCTGTTTTCTGTGTAAGCATGTGTTATATGCATTTACATTTTGCATACACATCAACTTACTTTTTCAGTTAGATCTAGTTTCTATGTAGTCAGATGATTCTGTGCATATAAGGTGGGACCGCCCTGTTTCTGAGTGAAAATCATTCTGTCTGCCTATGCTCAACGTGGGTTCATCCTCTGCCTTGTTCCATTTACGTCATTGACAAGTGAAAGGTTTTTAATATAAGTGGACTGTCCCAAAGGGTTGCCTTGACTGCGGATGGCTTGTTCATTCTTTGATCAAAATTGTTTACTAAATACCCTTATAATTATTACTACCTTCATGCAATTTTTGCAAAATAATTTTTCTTTATTTTTAGGACATTTTTTTTTTTTTTTGTGCTGTTTTCTGTGTAATGGTCATGTGTTAATATGCATTTACATTTTGCATACACATCAACTTACTTTTTCAGTTTAGATCTAGTTTTCTATGTAGTTCAGAGTGCATTCTGTGCATATAAGGGTGGGACCGCCCTGTTTCTGAGTTGAAAAATCCATTCTGTCTGGCCTATGCTTCAACTGGTGGGTTCAGTCCCTCTGCCTTGTTCACATTTACGTCACTTGACAAGTGGAAAGGTTTTTAATATTAGAGTAGGACTGTCCCACAAAGGGTTGCCTTGACGTGGCGGGATGGCTTGTTCATTCTTTTGATCAAAATTTTGTTTACTAAATACCCTTATAATTATTACTACCTTCATGCAATTTTTGCAAAATAATTTTTTCTTTATTTTAGGACATTTTTTTTTTTTTTTTTGTGCCTGTTTTCTGTGTAATGGTCATGTGTTAATATGCATTTACATTTTGCATACACATCAACTTACTTTTTCAGTTCAGATCTAGTTTTCTATGTAGTTCAGAGTGCATTCTGTGCATATAAGGGTGGGACCGCCCTGTTTCTGAGTTGAAAAATCCATTCTGTCTGGCCTATGCTTCAACTGGTGGGTTCAGTCCCTCTGCCTTGTTCACATTTACGTCACTTGACAAGTGGAAAGGTTTTTAATATTAGAGTAGGACTGTCCCATAAAGGGTTGCCTTGACATGGCGGGATGGCTTGTTCATTCTTTTGATCAAAATTATGTTTACTAAATACCCTTATAATTATTACTACCTTCATGCAATTTTTGCAAAATAATTTTTTCTTTATTTTAGGACATTTTTTTTTTTTTTTTTTTGTGCCTGTTTTCTGTGTAATGGTCATGTGTTAATATGCATTTACATTTTGCATACACATCAACTTACTTTTTCAGTTCAGATCTAGTTTTCTATGTAGTTCAGAGTGCATTCTGTGCATATAAGGGTGGGACCGCCCTGTTTCTGAGTTGAAAAATCCATTCTGTCTGGCCTATGCTTCAACTGGTGGGTTCAGTCCCTCTGCCTTGTTCACATTTACGTCACTTGACAAGTGGAAAGGTTTTTAATATTAGAGTAGGACTGTCCCATAAAGGGTTGCCTTGACATGGCGGGATGGCTTGTTCATTCTTTTGATCAAAATTATGTTTACTAAATACCCTTATAATTATTACTACCTTCATGCAATTTTTGCAAAATAATTTTTTCTTTATTTTAGGACATTTTTTTTTTTTGTGCCTGTTTTCTGTGTAATGGTCATGTGTTAATATGCATTTACATTTTGCATACACATCAACTTACTTTTTCAGTTCAGATCTAGTTTTCTATGTAGTTCAGAGTGCATTCTGTGCATATAAGGGTGGGACCGCCCTGTTTCTGAGTTGAAAAATCCATTCTGTCTGGCCTATGCTTCAACTGGTGGGTTCAGTCCCTCTGCCTTGTTCACATTTACGTCACTTGACAAGTGGAAAGGTTTTTAATATTGAGTAGTGACTGTCCCACAAAGGGTTGCCTTGACGTGGCGGGATGGCTTGTTCATTCTTTTGATCAAAATTATGTTTACTAAATACCCTTATAATTATTACTACCTTCATGCAATTTTTGCAAAATAATTTTTTCTTTATTTTAGGACATTTTTTTTTTTTTTTTTGTGCCTGTTTTCTGTGTAATGGTCATGTGTTAATATGCATTTACATTTTGCATACACATCAACTTACTTTTTCAGTTCAGATCTAGTTTTCTATGTAGTTCAGAGTGCATTCTGTGCATATAAGGGTGGGACCGCCCTGTTTCTGAGTTGAAAAATCCATTCTGTCTGGCCTATGCTTCAACTGGTGGGTTCAGTCCCTCTGCCTTGTTCACATTTACGTCACTTGACAAGTGGAAAGGTTTTTAATATTAGAGTAGGACTGTCCCATAAAGGGTTGCCTTGACGTGGCGGGATGGCTTGTTCATTCTTTTGATCAAAATTATGTTTACTAAATACCCTTATAATTATTACTACCTTCATGCAATTTTTGCAAAATAATTTTTTCTTTATTTTAGGACATTTTTTTTTTTTTGTGCCTGTTTTCTGTGTAATGGTCATGTGTTAATATGCATTTACATTTTGCATACACATCAACTTACTTTTTCAGTTTAGATCTAGTTTTCTATGTAGTTCAGAGTGCATTCTGTGCATATAAGGGTGGGACCCCCCTGTTTCTGAGTTGAAAAATCCATTCTGTCTGGCCTATGCTTCAACTGGTGGGTTCAGTCCCTCTGCCTTGTTCACATTTACGTCACTTGACAAGTGGAAAGGTTTTTAATATTAGAGTAGGACTGTCCCACAAAGGGTTGCCTTGACGTGGCGGGATGGCTTGTTCATTCTTTTGATCAAAATTTTGTTTACTAAATACCCTTATAATTATTACTACCTTCATGCAATTTTTGCAAAATAATTTTTTCTTTATTTTAGGACATTTTTTTTTTTTTTTTTTTTTGTGCCTGTTTTCTGTGTAATGGTCATGTGTTAATATGCATTTACATTTTGCATACACATCAACTTACTTTTTCAGTTCAGATCTAGTTTTCTATGTAGTTCAGAGTGCATTCTGTGCATATAAGGGTGGGACCGCCCTGTTTCTGAGTTGAAAAATCCATTCTGTCTGGCCTATGCTTCAACTGGTGGGTTCAGTCCCTCTGCCTTGTTCACATTTACGTCACTTGACAAGTGGAAAGGTTTTTAATATTAGAGTAGGACTGTCCCATAAAGGGTTGCCTTGACATGGCGGGATGGCTTGTTCATTCTTTTGATCAAAATTATGTTTACTAAATACCCTTATAATTATTACTACCTTCATGCAATTTTTGCAAAATATATTTTTCTTTATTTTAGGACATTTTTTTTTTTTTGTGCCTGTTTTCTGTGTAATGGTCATGTGTTAATATGCATTTACATTTTGCATACACATCAACTTACTTTTTCAGTTCAGATCTAGTTTTCTATGTAGTTCAGAGTGCATTCTGTGCATATAAGGGTGGGACCGCCCTGTTTCTGAGTTGAAAAATCCATTCTGTCTGGCCTATGCTTCAACTGGTGGGTTCAGTCCCTCTGCCTTGTTCACATTTACGTCACTTGACAAGTGGAAAGGTTTTTAATATTAGAGTAGGACTGTCCCACAAAGGGTTGCCTTGACGTGGCGGGATGGCTTGTTCATTCTTTTGATCAAAATTATGTTTACTAAATACCCTTATAATTATTACTACCTTCATGCAATTTTTGCAAAATAATTTTTTCTTTATTTTAGGACATTTTTTTTTTTTTTTTTGTGCCTGTTTTCTGTGTAATGGTCATGTGTTAATATGCATTTACATTTTGCATACACATCAACTTACTTTTTCAGTTCAGATCTAGTTTTCTATGTAGTTCAGAGTGCATTCTGTGCATATAAGGGTGGGACCGCCCTGTTTCTGAGTTGAAAAATCCATTCTGTCTGGCCTATGCTTCAACTGGTGGGTTCAGTCCCTCTGCCTTGTTCACATTTACGTCACTTGACAAGTGGAAAGGTTTTTAATATTAGAGTAGGACTGTCCCATAAAGGGTTGCCTTGACGTGGCGGGATGGCTTGTTCATTCTTTTGATCAAAATTATGTTTACTAAATACCCTTATAATTATTACTACCTTCATGCAATTTTTGCAAAATAATTTTTTCTTTATTTTAGGACATTTTTTTTTTTTGTGCCTGTTTTCTGTGTAATGGTCATGTGTTAATATGCATTTACATTTTGCATACACATCAACTTACTTTTTCAGTTTAGATCTAGTTTTCTATGTAGTTCAGAGTGCATTCTGTGCATATAAGGGTGGGACCGCCCTGTTTCTGAGTTGAAAAATCCATTCTGTCTGGCCTATGCTTCAACTGGTGGGTTCAGTCCCTCTGCCTTGTTCACATTTACGTCACTTGACAAGTGGAAAGGTTTTTAATATTAGAGTAGGACTGTCCCACAAAGGGTTGCCTTGACGTGGCGGGATGGCTTGTTCATTCTTTTGATCAAAATTTTGTTTACTAAATACCCTTATAATTATTACTACCTTCATGCAATTTTTGCAAAATAATTTTTTCTTTATTTTAGGACATTTTTTTTTTTTTTTTTGTGCCTGTTTTCTGTGTAATGGTCATGTGTTAATATGCATTTACATTTTGCATACACATCAACTTACTTTTTCAGTTCAGATCTAGTTTTCTATGTAGTTCAGAGTGCATTCTGTGCATATAAGGGTGGGACCGCCCTGTTTCTGAGTTGAAAAATCCATTCTGTCTGGCCTATGCTTCAACTGGTGGGTTCAGTCCCTCTGCCTTGTTCACATTTACGTCACTTGACAAGTGGAAAGGTTTTTAATATTAGAGTAGGACTGTCCCATAAAGGGTTGCCTTGACATGGCGGGATGGCTTGTTCATTCTTTTGATCAAAATTATGTTTACTAAATACCCTTATAATTATTACTACCTTCATGCAATTTTTGCAAAATAATTTTTTCTTTATTTTAGGACATTTTTTTTTTTTGTGCCTGTTTTCTGTGTAATGGTCATGTGTTAATATGCATTTACATTTTGCATACACATCAACTTACTTTTTCAGTTCAGATCTAGTTTTCTATGTAGTTCAGAGTGCATTCTGTGCATATAAGGGTGGGACCGCCCTGTTTCTGAGTTGAAAAATCCATTCTGTCTGGCCTATGCTTCAACTGGTGGGTTCAGTCCCTCTGCCTTGTTCACATTTACGTCACTTGACAAGTGGAAAGGTTTTTAATATTAGAGTAGGACTGTCCCACAAAGGGTTGCCTTGACGTGGCGGGGTGGCTTGTTCATTCTTTTGATCAAAATTATGTTTACTAAATACCCTTATAATTATTACTACCTTCATGCAATTTTTGCAAAATAATTTTTTCTTTATTTTAGGACATTTTTTTTTTTTGTGCCTGTTTTCTGTGTAATGGTCATGTGTTAATATGCATTTACATTTTGCATACACATCAACTTACTTTTTCAGTTCAGATCTAGTTTTCCATCCTCCCATAGGGTAGGTCCAGGGTGCCCGACTGCTATAGTCTGTGTTGGGTGCAAGTGTTAGAGTCCTGGGTGGTTCTCCCTCCTTACCTGAGAGTGGGGTATCACACCTCTGGATGAGGTGCAATACATTTGTGTCGACTAAACCCTAGGGGCGCAACAGCAGCTTTATTTATGCCTTTCCATGAAGCTCCTGGCGGGGGCGCAGTGTTCGTGCTGAAGTAAATATCAGAGGAGGTCTTGATTCTGCAGTTATGAAGTCAGCAGAGTGTTGGTGGCTTTTCTGCCCTCTGCTCCTCAGCATTCGTCCACCCTCTCTGTAATGCTATGTAGTCTCCACTTCATTGCTGAGTCTCTGCAGTTCCTTCCTCTCTCAATAACATCACTCACAAGTAATGGTGGAAGATTTAGGAAAGAAAAATAGTCTTTATGAGTTATCTTGTTGTCTCCCACCTTGCAGAAACAATGCTTAGGTTAGCTAGCTTCTACATGTCTGTTCTTTAGGTTTAGCTGTTAGTGAAAATTACAGGCAAAATATCACTCAAACATATGGAGTCCTTGGATAACCTCAATAACCTCAAAAACATATGACAACAGATCTGAAAGAATCTGTTGCGTAATGTCTGACGTATTCTTTCTTTTTTGAGAAATTGGCATTTTGTCTGAACATTTTTAGCTGGGAGCAAATACATTTGAGTCCAGGAGCTGAAGATTACGCAACGCTATAATAGTAATATTATTATATGATCAGAGGGTATTCATTCAGAAAAGAAAGCGGCCAAGATTTACACGCTGCAGTCAAAAGTAAATGACTTTTAATTTATTTTCGAAAATGTCACCATTTTATATTATTTCTGTTCAAATAGTTTTTGTGATGACACTATGGCAGTGATATTATATTTGTAATACTCTGTCAATATACGAGTGCCCTACAAAATGGGCAGACAAAATGAAAAAATTCCCTCTTACACTTGATGGCAAAGATGAGATACAAACTAAATACATGCACAGTCCCTTTTCATGCAGCTTGTGGATGATGCCTAACTAAACTCACATTCCGCTTTCATCAAAACACAGCTGTAAACTGATCCATCCGCTACAATCCATGTCTGGATACCCCTTCCATCTTGGGGTCATGTTCCTGAAAAAATGAAATAAAAAAAAATGTAAACAAAAGAAGAGTAAAAAACCCGGACTCATACAACATCACTGTTTAGATCATTTTCATTGACCGTTGGTGGCACTAACGTTGGTCGACAACAGCTCCAATGTCCCGCAACTCCAGGTGGGTTTATCTCAAGTTCCTGTAGACTTAGTTATAACATGGTGTTCCATGGTCCAACAAAGCAGTGGGTTGGACCAGATGACCCAGGAGGTCCCTTCCAACTCTACCATTCTATGATTCTATGAAAGCACTTTTATTCCATATTTCACACTCTAAAAATAGCTATAAAAGCACAGTATCAAATCTCAAATTAACGTATAAGAAACGAATAAAGAATAATGCTGAAAAATATGTAATATCCAAATATTTCCTCCAAATAGTGATTTTCCAGATCTGAAAACTTCTCAAAACCATTAATTTTCTGCTCTAAAAATTCTGCAAATAGATAACATGTTCACACACAGTGGGGAAAGTAAATAATTGATACACTGCCAATTTTGCAAGTTTTCCCACCTACAAAGAATGGAGAGGTCTGTCATTTTTATCAGACGTACACTTCAACTGTGAGAGACAGAATCTAAAATAAAAAACAGAAAGTCACATTGTATGATTTTTACATAATTAATTTGCATTTTATTGCATGAAATAAGTATTTGATCACCAACCAACCAGCAAGAATTCTGTCTCTCATAGACCTGTTAGTGTTTCTTTAAGAAGCCTCCTACTCTGCACTCATTACCTGTATAAATTGCACCTGTTTGAACTTGTTACCTGTTAAAAGACACCTGTCCACACACTCAATCAATCATACTCCCACCTCTCCACCATGGCCAAGACCAAAGAGCAGTCTAAAGACACGAGACAAAATTGTGAATTCCATCTTTTTTTTTATTCTTCAGATACTAGTGGTAATAAGTCTTGGACAAGGATTTGGTAGAATCTACACCTCTAAGGGTATGTGGACAAGGCATCTTTTTGCTGAGTTTTTAGAATGGAAACTGAGCAGAAACTCCAAGCTTTTGAAGCAGTCTGTGTTTTGGAGGAAGATTTAGATAATTTCCACTTAGTTTCTGCTCCTAAACCTCCTCAGGAAGCTCAATATATATATACACTAATACACTTTATCAGAAATCCTAAATAGATTGGATAATCAATAGGAAATTAACCCTTTATGACAAAATGGTTTTGTTTTTGCAATTCTTTTTTTCCTCTCATCTTCCAAAATCCATAACGTTTTCATTACTTCACTGCCGCAGCCATACTAGTGCTTGCTTTTTGTGAGACGAGTTGTAGTTTTGAATGACAGCATCAATTCTATGGCCGGCGTCACACTGGCAAGTTTGATGCGAGTAAGTCGCACGACTTTCTCGCATCAACACCCGGCACGGCCGCCCGCTCTCGGACCCGAGTGTGCGGCTGCATAGAAATACATGCAGCCGCACACTCGGGTCCGAGAGCGGGCGGCCGTGCCGGGTGTTGATGCGAGAAAGTCGTGCGACTTACTCGCATCAAACTCGCCAGTGTGACGCCGGCCTATCATACATTGTAGTCGAAAACAAGAAAGAAATTCCAAATGTGTTGAAATTGCATAAAAAGTACAATCCCAAAGTTGTTGTTTTTTTTCACCATGTTCACTAAATGCTAAAACTAACCTTGACATTATGATTCGCCAGGTCACTACGAGTTCATAGACACTAAACATGTGTAGGTTCTTTTTTATTTAAGTGGTAAAAAAAAATCCATAGTTTGTTAAAAAAAAAAGAAAAAAAAGGTGCCATTTTCCGATACCCACAGCGTCTCCATTTTTTATGATCTCGGGTTGGGTAAGGGCTTATTTTTGTGTGCCGAGCTGATGTTTTTAATGATACCATTTTGGTGCAGATGCAATCTTTTGATCGCCCGTTATTGCATTTTAATGCAATGTTGTGGAGACAAAAAAAAGGAATTCTGGCGTTTTGATTTTTTTTTCTCGTTACGCCATTTAGCTATCACGTTAAGTCTTTTTTTTATATTCATAGATTGGGCGATACCAAATAGGTGTATGTTTGATTTTTTTTATTGTTTTATTTTGAATGGGGCGAAACTGGGGTGATTTGAACTTTTATATATATATTTTTTTAATATGTTTTAAAACTTTCTTTTACCAATTGGCATGCTTCAATAGTCTCCATGGGAGACTAGAAGCTGCACTTGTCCGACCGTCTCTGCTACATGATCAGATCACCTGTATGTAGCAGAATTGCTGACTTGCTCTGAGCATCGACCACTGGGCAGCGCTCATAGCAATCCGGCAGTGACAACCATAGAGGTCTGCAGGAGACATCTGGTTGTCATGCCAACCCATCGGTGACCCGCAATCACTTGACATGGGTTACCAATGGGCGGATTTCTGGCGCGATTGCAGAAAGCACATGTTAAAAGCCTTTGTCAGAGTTTGACGGGTTAATAGCCAGGGGTGGATCATGATTCAACCCGCGGCTGTTACAGGCACATGTCAGCTGTTCAAAACAGCTGACGTGTGTCGTGAAAGATGTGGGCTCACCACTGGAGCCCACAGCAAAGGGAGGGAGTCCGACATCTGTGTATATTTACGCCCGATGTCGGAAAGGGGTTAATCATAGAGGAATACTGACTTTGTACGATGATACCAAATGTCTGAAACACAAAAAAGCACAGTAAAACAAACGTATAAAAATACTCTGTTGTAAAAAAGTAACAGTAAACAGCAAGTGCTAGTAAAAAGATAATAAAATAACAGGGTATTTGGTTGATACGTTTTTTTGCAAAAAATGTATACTAAGCCTCCTTACCTAACTGATGTATTTAAAAACCTGGTCATGTGTATAGTACCTACATGAGCAGGATTCAGACAGGTAATGTCCAATATAGACACGCTGCAGAGGATGGCCTTTATGTGCATGGCTCACAAGGGAGGGGTGGAAAACCTCACTAATCTTGCAAAAACAAGAAATCAATTAGATACAAACACATGAGCCATGCACACAGTGAACAAGTCTGTAGGACAGTGTTCACACCACCCAAAGACTGAAACACAGAAAAGCACAGTAAAACAAAAGTATAAAAATAATCTGTTGTAAAAAAGTAACATTAAATAGCAAGTGAAAGTAAAAAGATGATAAAATAACAGGGTATTTGGTTGATACGCTTTTTCCAAAAAATGTATACTAAGCTGCTCTACCAAACGTCAAGGTAACTCGTATCAGAGCACTCCCTAACAGATGTATTTAAAAGCCTGGTCATGTGTATAGTACCTATATGAGCAGGATTCTGACAGGTAATATCCGATATGGACACGCTGTGGAGAACGGCCTTTATGTGCAAGGCTCACAAGGGAGAGGTGGAAAACCTCCCTAATCTTGCAAAAACAAGAAACCAATTAGATACGAACACATGAGCCATGTACCTATATGAGCAGGATTTTTAGAGTGCAAAATTGTTTGGAATACAATGCGGATGCTATGTCGCATTTCGAAATCTGCTGAGGTTCCAAGAAAAGCAGAAACCCCCAACAAGTGACCCCATTTTGGAAACCTCACCTCTTGAAGTATTTATTCCAATAGGAATGTAGTGAGCATTTTAAACCCACAGGTATTTCACAGAATTGTATAACATTGGACTGTGACAATGAAAAATTACATTTTGCCCACTAAAATGTTGTTTTAGCCCAAAGTATTTAATTTTGAAAAAGGCTAATAGGATAAAATGGACCATAAAATTTGATACACAATTTATCATTAGTACAGCAATACCCAATATTTTAGGCAAAGTACAAAGCCCAGAGAAGAAGAAGTGCCATGTTGGAGTGTCGATTTCCCTGGAATGGTTTATGGGTGCTATGTCACATTGGCAGAGCCTCTAAGGCAGGGTTCTCCAACTCCAGTCCTCAAGGCCCACCAACAGGTCATGTTTTCAGGATTTCCTTTGCATTGCACAGGTGATGCAATTATTACCTGGGCAATACTAAGGAAATCCTGAAAACATGATCTGTTGGTGGGTCTTGAGGACTGGAGTTGGGGAACCCTGCTCTAAGGTGTCAAGTCAGTAGGACTTCTCATAAATAACCCCATTTTACAAACTACACCTCTTAATGAAATATTCCAGCATTGTAGTGAGCATGCTTACACCAAATGTGTTTCACAATTTTTTTTTACCATTGAGGGGGTGAAGGAATGCTTGCTCAGTTTTGAAGCACGGATTTTCCTAGAATAGTTTGTAGACTCCATTTGCAGAGTTCATAAGTGCCAGAAGAGCAGAATCCCCCTCAATGGACCCCAATTTCGAAATTATACCCCTCTGAGAATTCATCTGCTTGTGTAGTTATGATTTTGACTCCGTGAGTGTTTTCCAGTAATGAGCAGCAATGGATGCTGGAGAGTGAAAATGTAAATATACCATTGTAGTGCTCAGTACAGGCCAGTGCCCAGTACAAGTGCCCAGTTTGTGCTTCTAGAGACATGCACCCTGTAAATTAATTGGACTCTCATCGCTATAGTAATGCTAAACATGTGGACACTAACTGCATTTTAGGAACACTGTGGGGCTTGAGAGGAGGAGTACATCTGGATTTGGGAGCACAGATTTCTCTAGCTTTGTTTTGGTAGGAGCCATGTCACTTTTTCAGAGCCTTTGTGCTACCAGTAAGGTGGAAGCCCCTTTATATTTTTGTTAACAGATGACAGACCTGAGTGAGGACTTGCATTTTGTGAGTTGAGTAGAAGCTTTTATTGGTGGCATTTTGGAGCATAGAACATTTTGGATCAGTTCACATTTATCCTTTGCTCTACACTGGGCACTTACATAGGGTTTCCTTCTAAAGCTAAAAAATGCATGATTCAAATGAAACTCCAGATTGATCTAATCACTAATGAGGCAGCAGAATTTCTCTCAACTCTGTGTGACTTTTTTTTGGCGGTGTCCGGCTTTTAAGTGGTGCACAAAGGTGTGGAGGACAGTGCTTTTATACACACTTAAAAAGAGGGACACTGCCAGATCATAGACCAGACATTGTCCAAAGTGTCCCCATCTGCCTAGGAAATCTTCTCCCTGGTCTGAATCACGTATTTCAGAGATTTACATGGAAACATCAATGTAAGCGCTCAGTGTATAGCGCAAGATAAATGTGAGCCGAGCCTTACTGCAATATTTGGGAGGCAGAACAAAACAGCAGAAGATGAAGAATTGGTTTGATTTATGTTTTGCACCATTGCTCGTGTGGCATAAGTGATCAGACGACTTTACTATTCAGGTCAGTACAATTACAGTGATACAAGATTTATATTTTTTTATCATTGGCTGCTATCAAACACTAAAAAAAAAACCTAATTTTAACAAAAAACTTTTTGCATTTCCATAATTTGAGAGCTATTATTTTTCTATATATCTGCCAACAGAGTCATACTTGTTTTTCGTAGTATGAGTTGACGTTTTAACTGACACCATTTTTGGGCACTTAATATTTTTTGATGCCTTTCTATTACAATTTTTGGGAGGTAGAATGAACAAAGACCAGCAACTTAGAGATTAATTTTTTTTTATGCAGTTTAGCTAATGGCAAATGTGATAAGGCATCTTTATTCTTCGGGTGAGTACAATTACAGTGAAATCACATTTATATATTTTTTTCCTTTGTTACTTCTACACAATAAAAACAATTTTATAGAAAAAAAAATAATTTTGCATTGCTGTATTTTGAGAGCTATAACGTTTTTATTTTTCACTGATGGAGCTGTGTGGTGGTTGTTTTATTCCGGGACAAGATGATGTTTTCAGCTATGGGATTTTTATTGTAAATTGTCTTTTGGATTGCGTTTTATTCCACTTTTTTCCAGCGGTATGATAAGAAAACAATTTTTTGTCTCTTTTTTATTTTTTTAAGTTTTACGGTGTTCACTGTAGAGGTTCACTAGTGTGACAGTTTTATAGATTTTTTAATTCCGGGCGCGGCAATTTGAAATATGAGAACTTTATTTGTTTATTTTTGTTTTTACGTAAATATGTGTATTTATTGGTGTTATATTTTTGTTCTTTATTTTGTGTTTTTTTAAATATTTTTTTCAATATTTTTCTTTACTTTGTTTTAATGTTTTACTTAGTCTCTCTATGGGACTTTTACTTTTATTACGCTAATCAGCTTATGGCTGGGTCTAGCAGGCCACCATACCTGGCACACCAGGAGGTCTTTGTTTGACAATGTTTGCCATGACAACCATTGGCTCCTTGTAATTTAGTTACGGAGGTACCGATGGGGGAGAGCGAGGGAGCCACATCCCTTTCACAACCTTCTAAATGGCACGAACGCTTACGATCGTGGCATCTGGATGGTTAATTAGCCAAGGGTGGTGCGGGCAATGGCCCTGGCTGTTACTGCAGGGGCTCGGCTGTCAGCTGAGCTGAGCTCCTGGTGTGATTATGCAGGGTAGTGCTGATGTTTGGCACTTTCCACCAATCAGTCAGATTGACTGACCGATGAAAGAGATCAGAGAGGGGGGACCTCTGATAAATAGGTTTCAGCATCTCTAGCCATGCCTATCAGCTGACAGTGACAACTGCTGGCATGGAACTGTCGCTGTATGTTTTGAAACACTGACAGCTCAAGTACATGAGGGGTATAACCCATCATGATACAGGAACTAATATCAGAGACTGACTGTCACTCCCAAACAGAAAAACAGATGAGAAAAGGTGCAATTGTAAGCTACTGTATCAGCTCAGGAGAGGTATCATATTAGGTTAGGTCCCAGTATAGAAGATCACCTCGTCGATCGCTGTTGGGCACACATGAATAGGCTATTTATGCGCTGAGTATCTTCATTTTAACTTTTTTTCTAGAGCAGTAATGCAATTTCATATATTTCCATGTTTGCATGCTTTAGCGTTACAGACTGCAGCTTTGTTAGTTATGATGCAGGAACTGACTCCTTGTCATGACATACTATACCCGTCATTTGGCGTTAAGGGGTTAAGCACAAAATAGCTTTGTTTATATTTAGGTAGTAGATTTGTCAAGCTAAAAGGGCCACAATTTTGGAGCTATTTGCTCTATTACATTTAGTAAGTTATATGGCATAAATTATAAGGAACCGCCTAATATTTCAACCAAAATTAGGCTATGCTATCACAGACACTAAAGCTGAGCCGAGTGCTGCTCTTTGATGATAAATGCTCCATAAAAATGTCGTTATGTCCAGAAAAAAAGTCTGTTCCATAATATCTTCTTTTTATTTCTGAGCATAGGTAGGTATGGGAGAAGAAAAAATTAGCTTCTTGGGAACAAGGCTTCAAACAACCATATAATGCCAAATAGTAAGGCCACATTCACGAGTTCAGTATTTGGTCAGTATTTTACATCAGTATTTATAAGTCAAAGCAAAGAGTGGAACAATCAGAGTCAAAGTATAATAGAAACACATACACCATGTCTGCATTTTTCACCGACTCCTGGTTTTGGCTGAAGTTGTATTGTGCTCCTGGGAATCCTATTTTACATTGCCCCCTAGTGAATAATGGTCCTATTACTCACATTTTTTATTGAGATTTAGTTCCAAAACAACATTTTTTAGCAATTTTAGAACAGATTCGAAACAAAGAAGCAAAAGCTGAAGTGTTCGCTTCTCATAGCGCATACGTATAAAAATAATAGAAGTTTCTTTGTGCCTGGATACAAAAAGCTTAGTGTGCTGTATGCTACACTATTAACACACCCTCAGGGTTTAATCAGAAATATAGTTAAGAGAGTCTCCCTATATATAAAACGTAACCTTTGATATTAATTATCTAAAATGACACAATAACAATAGAACACCATAAAAATGCAACTAAAAATGAAAGTGCTCGATGCAAAACCAGTGCTCTATTAAAAAAATGGTTTGATCTCACCAATGTAAGCAGACATATGTTCCAGAATAATTTCAATCTGAACCAGTTCTCCAAGAGGATAGACGAGAGAAGGGGAGATATATGGTAGTTTAAACACTAACTCCCTGTCGTGCACCTGCAGTGCTCCTGTCTTCACTAGGACAAGCCCCAAGTGTATCCTACTATGGCCAATCCACCATCCACAGAAACAAAAAGGGGGAAATTAGCATCCCCAATAAAAATAACAAATCTCCTTACGCTTTTCCTCCCCAGACTTGGGGATTCATCAGGGGAGTTTCAATTAGGGCCAAAAAAAGGGACATCAAATGTTCGCCAGTATCATGGAGACCTGCAGTGGCTAGGTCCCGCAAGAGGAGATAGAGGTGTGCCTATCTGTGTCACTGCCAGTAGTGAGTGATGATACTCCATGATACTGGCGGACATTTGATGTCCCTTTTTTTGGCCCTAATTGAAACTCCCCTGATAAATCCCCAAGACTGTGTAGGAAACGTGTAGTGAGATTTGTCATTTTTATTGGTGGATGCTAATTTCCCTCTTTTTGTTTCTGTGGATGGTGGATTGGCCATAGTAGGATACACTTGGGGCCTGTCCTTGTGAGGACAAGAGCACCGCAGGGGCACGACAGGGAGTTAGTGTTTAAATTACCATATATCCCTCCCTTCTCTCGTCTATCCTCTTGGAGAACTGATTCAGATTGAAATTATTCTGGAACATATGTCTGCTTACATTGGTGAGATCAAACCATTTTTTTAATAGAGCACTGGTTTGCACGAGCACTTTATTTTGTGGATTTTAGGTGTCTATTCTTATTGTTCATTTTAGAATTAATATTAAAGATTACGTTTTATATATAGGGAAACTCATTTGTGCCTGAATAACAACAGTTCTTCTTACAATACCACAGATTTAGCCATTAGAAAATCTTATCTCTCTTCTATGGAGTATAATGAGCTCTATTTTTCATTTTTCGATTCCTTTAATGTTAATCAGCCTTCGGCTAGGATTGGGAACAATTTGTACTTTTCATCAGGATTCTTAATAGATTGCATAATCAGCAGGGTTGAAAAATAACTTGGAAGATGTTCACTATAGATTTAAATGGCCACTGTTGTTTCAAGAAACTTTGCATAACTCAATAATACAAATAACTATAAATAATAATAATTCAATAATATTAATTAATGTCAGATATTATATCAGAGATATAAACTTCTTTCTGAACTCGTGAGCCACATTTTACTGCCTCATTTTATCTCTTGAACCCTGTATAAAGCAGCTAGAATCTATTTTGGGGATCTCAACGATGGATGTGGGGGAGAGGGCAATGATGGTGGTGGGCGAGAGGACTGGACAATAATGAATGTGGAGGAGAGGACAGGACCATGATGGATGTGGGGGAAGGACAATGATGAGAAGGAGATGACAGGACAATAATGAGGTGGGAGAGACAGAACAAAGATGGCTGTGGAGGAAAGGACAATGCTGGAGGTGGGGGAGAGGACAGGAGATTGATGGATGTAGAGGAGAGGACAATGATGAGGTGAATGAGTAAGATGAGAGGACAATGATGGATGTGGGGGAGAGGACAATGATGGGGTGAGGGAGAGGAGAGGACAATGATGGGGTGATGGAGAGGACAGGACAATGATGCATGTGGAAAAAAGGAAAATGATGGGAATGGGTGAAAGGACAAGACAATGATGGATGTGGAGGAGAAGAAAGGATGATAGGGATGAGGGAGAGGACAAGACAATGATGAGATGTGGGGGAGTGGACAATGATGGGGTGGGGAAGAGAACAATGATGGAGGTGGGGAGAGAACACTGATGGTTGTGGTGGAAAGGACAATAAGGGACATGGGGAGAGGACAATGAGCGATGTGGGATATTGGGATGGGAGTAAGGGGGACTTATAATGGACTTATGAACAGGTGGAGAAGGAGAATGTTCAAAATAGATGTAAAATGAATTGGGTAGTGGAATGAATCCCACAATTCATTATGGCGCTATCAGGGACTTGTAGTGAATTCGGAAGAGGCGGATGATATTAGGTACCTGATATTGTCTTCTCCCACTCTCAAATTCATTATGATGCTATAAAGTACTTATAATGAATGGGGGCGGACACAGACTGGGACTAAGGCTATGTGCAGACATTCAGGATTTCCAGGAGAAAATTCTGCTTCATGTCCTATTGTGTTGGCAGGAAGAACACTGCATAAAATACACTTGTTGTAACGTTTTTGACATGCTTTTGTGCATATATTTCCCACTCATTAATATGAGTGAAATACACTGCAAGGATTGACATAATGCAGATTTTAGTCTGCTTGAAATCTACAGGAAAAAATAACCAATATGTTCATGAAACTTCAGGGATCTCATTTACTTTGCTTGTACTGTAAAACTTTGCATTTTTTCCTTGTGCACATAGCCTTAAAGTTAATTTAGTCACAGAGACTGAATAGTTTATATTTATTGGGTGGCAGCAATAATAGTTAGAGAACCTGTCAGCAGGATTGTGCTGAGTAACCTACAGACAGTGTCAGGTCAGCGCCGTTATACTGATTAAAATGATACCTTGGTTGATGAAATCCATATTGTGGTTGTTGTGTAATCTTTATTTTCAGTTTTGAGTTAATGATATGCTCCTGCTCCGGTGCGGCCTGTGGGCAATTGCCGATAGGTGCTACTGCGCAGGCGCTGGCTGAGCCATCTTACTAGAAAAAAAAATTGTCTTCACTAAGATGCCGCAGGCGCCGTAGCAGCGATCGGATTCTTGGTGTAGGTGATTTTTTTTTCAATATATATAATATTTATTATTTATAAAATAGGGAGCATGTCACTGAGGGATCAGTGACCTGTCAGAAGCCATACAGATGAATAGCTAAGCAGAGCACCACATGAAGATCCCCCACAGGCCGCCCAGAGCACGAGCATAACTCAAAACTGAAAATAAAGATTAAACAACAACCGCAACACGGATTTCATCACCAGCCCAGCTTGACAGTGTCTGTAGGCTACTCAGCACAATCCTGCTGACAGGTTCCCTTTAATGTGGGACACAGTGCTGCTTTCCACTTTATATTTTGATTGGTGTGAGGCTAATAGTATATTAATGGTGGGTTACATATCTGTAGTCAGAGTGCTGTGCGGGGGATACACATGTATGTATACAATATATGTTGCCTTGTTATTTTTAGGGCTGCGATGATCATCGTGACAAGATGATTCATGGCTGGGAGATGTCGACATGAAGGTCTGACCAGATGGAGAAGAAACAGCAGAAATGACTAATCAGATAAGACGTTATCGGTAAGTACCTGTATTTAAATATTATTCTGTATCGGCACTGTGTAACTTGGAGTGATAATGTTATCTGTAAAATCCCATAGGCTGCATTCTCACATTTGTGTGATATGTCTGTGAGCTGCCAGATATTTTTTATCGGACGGCACACTGACTGTCATCTATGGACAAATGGATTATTATCTTCTCGTTGGAGAGGTGAGGAATATGGTTGTTTATTTTTTAACTCTTTTACAGGTGACATGGGCTTCAATGGATTGAACATAAAGGTGAACATAAGAGTTTTTGGTAAATTTAGATTCAGTAAAGGAGTCTGCATCATTATTTCAAATAAAGGACTTTATTCTTGGTGTTTTTTTTATAATTTGACTATGAGGTCAGTAATGAGGGTGTCTTATAGAAATTGCCGCACCCCACAGGGCAATGAGGTACTCGGTACTGGGCCGGTTCTGTTACTTCAGAGGATGTCACTGCAGTGGTAACATGGTCCATGGCAATATGCGAGCAATCAAATGATGAAGGGAAAAGTTATTATGAGGGATTAGTTTGTGACGCCACCCGTGGTGTTCGGCAATAAAATGGCCAACGCTGCGATTCGGATACACTGGGGCAGATGGTGACACAGCAAAGTTGGTCCATCTCCCCACAGGTAGAGTGGGGCTCCAGGGCAGATATAACAGTCTGTTCAGGTGATGGTGAACATTGAGGTGCAGAGAATAAGCAAGGGGCACAGAAAAGTGCAGTTTCTTACTTTACCTGGTAGATGAAAATGCAATCCGGGGTACTAGTTACAGATGATAGCAGGAGTCCGGCAAGCCTGAAAGCATTCAGGGGTGGTCCACCCTGCCAGGTGGGGTTACAGGCCTTCCTGCTGCTCTCTCTTTTCTGGTCCCTGCTACCTGTAGCTAAGCTGTGATGCTCTCCTGTGTGTTGGCTTTAACCTGTATGGCCTGTCAGTGAACAGACAGTATGATCTCTGTTTTTATTCACATGGATTCCATTGTCATTTTAATGGTGTGAAATAAGGAAGATATTTTTTATACATTCTGCAAAGTGATCCTATTTTTTCTTATACTACTATCCGATGATCATACGGACTTTGGATCTCTGCTGCAGCATTCAAGGCTACCAAGCACACATTACACGGTGAGGCAAGTTTCCCCTTTTTTTCCTTTTGGTTTCTTTATAACAATACAGATGCTTCTTTTTTGAGACAATCATAGGAATTGACTAGTAATTTCAGAGAAAAATGTTATCCAAAAAATTTTTTACACAATACCTATTATTGGGTAGTAAACCAGGTAAAAACAAGGCCACTAGTGAGAGATTTGTGTTCAATTTTAAACACAATCGATACAAAGAAAAAAGACCATAACATATGACTAGTAGTGTTGAGCGATACGATACTGCAAATATCGGATATCGGCCGATATTAGCTGTATCGGCCTTTCGATTCCGAATACCGATATTTTCGTCATATCGGATACCGGAATCGGATTTGTCACTGTCACTGTCAGTGTCCGTCGGTCGGATCTGTCAGGAGTCAGCGGCACTTACCCGGCAGAAGATCTCCGGCGGTCACGTCATGGACTGCTTGATGGCCGCCATTATCTTCTCCCTGGCGGTCACATGCAGTTTTTCGCGATAACTGCAGTGACTGCTGGGTAATCCCGGCCGTAAAGCAGTCAGTCCGATGACGTCACCGCCGGGGAAGCAGGTAATCAGCTGTGCTGCGCCGGGATGACAGGCTCTGCCTGTCATTCTGATGTAGCAGAGCTGGATCGTCGTGGGACACTCGTTACTATGGACTGCGTCGGACAGGTGGTATACTGCTGTTTTTTTTTTTTCATTCTTTTACAGGAGATCGATGGCGTCGCAGGATGAGACTGTAATAAAAGTAATGAAAACTGTTGTTTTTTTTATTAAATTAAAAAACTTTTATATGAACATTCACCCGTCCGGGTACATCAACAATTTACTTTTACATACAGGGACCCTGTCCGGGTTATTTATAATTCTTTGGCAGAGGTGTTCCAGGTACCACCTGGTACTCTTCTGATGCTTGCCAAACATCCGAGACACCAAGGACCACCAGGACCTGATGACGTCGTGTGGCCTGTACAGTCAAGTCGTGACCCGCTATCTGTGTCTGTGTGGCCACCTCTTTCATCTCCCTCCGGGTCTGGAGCCCTATGTCACGGACTGAACGAACCCCAGGGGGCCTAACAGGCGCCGGGTACGGGCCAGCTATACTTATCATGTCCATAGCTGGGGCTGCTGAGGAGACCACTGAGGGAGGCTGGGGAGATTTACGGCGTGGGGTGGGCACTTGTGCAGAGGCCTGGATGTGGGAGGCTGAAGGCTCCGAGGGTCTCACAGGTTCCTGACACTCTGGGGAGTAGGGGTCGCACCTGGTAACATTTAGGGCGTACCATCCATTGTAACCCCAGTGTCGGGTGTAAGTCACCAAGTCTCCTGGCAACAGGTCCCTCCCGGGTGTCCTTCTGGGAGGTGAGTCTCCACGTCCCGCTGGGTCACAAAGACTTCTAAATAAAGTCCAGGCTCCTGGATGAAGCCCCAACCACCTTTCAATTTAAAGGTCCGTACTGCACCCTTACGCCGCGGCTCCCTCAGGGTTCCTTTGTCTTTTCTCATCCGTTCCTTATCTGCCCGGTCCTTCTCCAGGTTACGTTGCCGAAGTTTTTGGGATTCTCGCTGCTCCCTTTGTCGCTCTGCTTTCCGCTCCCAACGTCTCCACTCTTCCTCCTGACGCCGGTTGAAATTCTCCTCCAGCATCTCCATGTCTCCACCATCAAATGCCAGCTTACAATGTCCGGTTTGCGGCAGCTCTCCTGGCGCCCGACAGTCCTGGCGGCGCTCACCTGCGGAGGAAGCAGCCGGCTCTGGAACAGATGACAGTCGGGGCTCCGGTACAGACAGGTACACCTCTGGTGCCTGCGCGGCCTCCTCCATGAGGACGGGTGTCGCTTCTTCTGTGTCAGCGACGGGGGCAGACAGCGGGATCTGGGGTGCTGCCGGTGCAGAGTTTTTGGCAGGAACGGGTGCCTCCACTGTGACAACGTCAACCGGATCACATTGCAAGGGCTGGGATGCCCGCACGGACTCCTCTACTAGAACGGGTGCCTCACCATCCGGTACAGACACTTCAGGTAAGAGGGATTGGCGCCGCTCCAAGTTTAGTTTTAGGGCACGCCAGCTGGCTTCCATCCTGGCGACCTCCTCCCGGTGCCGGGCCAGGCCTCTTAGGGTATCCTCCGCTTCTTGCAGCGTAGGAGGGTTTCCAGGCCGGGTGCCCAACGGTGGTTCCGTGGCGATCGGGTCGCTTCCGTGGGGGGAGAGCTCTGACTGCTCCATCCCTTCACACTTCTGCTCGTGTCCATTAGCCATCTCTGCCAAGTCACATGTGTCATTAGCATCTGGAGAGGGCCCCTCTTTTGTAGTGAGGCGGGACCTTCGTGTTAGTTTCCGCACACTGAGGAGGATGAGGAGGCGGAACTCAAGAGCTGTGGGGCACGATCTTACATTGCAGTACCATTTAGAGTGGTCGGCCATCGTTTTCACGCCACTGAGTGAGTGTACACCCACGAAGAGCACGCCCTTCTTCTTCACCAGTGCCTCGTCGTGACGCAGATATGGCGGAAAAATGGCAAATACATTCTCTGATGATTTTAGCAATTCTCAAGCACAAAACCAGTTCAATTCAGGCACACAGGACTCGCTTATAGCGAGCTACAGAATCCTGTTCTTGACGCCCAAGAACAGTCGCACAGAGCCAGAGGTTTTGGGGGTACTCGGCACCGAGCCCGTCGACTTCTATGGGGTATGTCACGGCTTTACCCGGCAATTGAATCAGAGTCTATTTTACTATGTAGAAGTGTATAAACTATAATATATGTATATATATATGTCACAATGACATGTATATATATATATATATATATATGTATTCTATGTGTGTATATTTTGTGTTTACAACGAAAGAAAGGGTTTTTTTTGTTGCGATTTTTTGTTCCCATAGACTTACATTGGACTTCCGGTATCGGAATCGGATATCGCCGATATTTAGTGATATCGGCGATACCATTTGATACGATATTTTTAGATATCGAGCAGTATCGCTCAACACTAATGACTAGTGCACACTTATATGTACAAAAAAATATAATGCTTTATTAACATCACTATACACACAATGTTAAAAACAATTAAAAACAAACTTTCTATACCCGTGTCCCGATGAGGACAACCACTAGATGTCCAACATGTGCAACAAGAAAACATGCAATGATATAGTCATCCAGTATACATGATGAGGTAACCGCACTAATGACAATGACCAGAAAAATTGTAACCTAAAGCAAGATAAGACCCAGTAACGGGGACTACAAGAAGGCTTAGGCACTAGTCAAGATATGCATCAATGACAAAAAATCTCAGAAGAATATATATGTAACTACCCCTAAATCAATTAATTCATGAATATACAGTATACATTTTCAGCTGTCAAGGGCGTCCCATGAACAGCAATTGAACAACTCAATAGAGAAACTATGAATGTTGACGCACAGGGTTGTCAGCCTCCCTGACACACACTGAACAATACCAAGATGGTAAGTCTATGTTTTTATAAAAAAATTTCTGATGTCTTTATGTCAGCTGATTGCATTATGACGCCTACCACATGTAGTAGATAAATATTGGCACAATTCAAGGAGAGGTGCACCAGTAGGTTCCCACACCATATATACTGTATTAGAAACTGGGCACACTCATAGTTGTGTAGTAAAGGAAATTTTTATTGTGCACACCTGATCACTAGTAACAGACGTTTCGGTCAATAAACGACCTTCATCAGTGTACTAAAAAAATAACAATGAGTGATCAATAAATCATTACAAAAATACAAACAAAGTATATACACATATATATAAATGGGTCACAATGGATTGAAGAAATCTCAAAAACAAAACGTGAGGCTGACCAGCATCATAATTCATCTAAAGTACTCAGGATGGTGAGAACGTAAGTAAGGTAATAAAGTAAGCAGTAGACATACCTAGTGGTAGTGTGTACCCAATATAATGGGGTCTGTGAATGAGATTGATATAATGAAATCAAGATAAATATAAAGATTAAATAAAGTAATGGTACCAGAGGTGACATACCTGTTGTATTGAATGTTGCTGTGCACGGCTATAATAGAATATAACATAGCAGTGAGTAGGGAAAATTGTCCATAATGATATTGGTAGGTGGAAATATTGAAAGACATACCGCTTTGTACAGAGACCTCAGATATGGTTGTAATCGCTATAGGATATAACAAACAGCGCCCATAAAGATATAGAAACACACCTTATAGGTGATGTAATACAGTATCGCCAGTGGTGCACTTACCAAGATACGACTATGTTACACGTGGGGTCACAGTGACGCGGCATCCACCGCTTGTCTCGTGGTGACAGGAAGTAGTAACTGGCCTGATTAAATAGAAAATGCGGTCTGTGAATGCCGCTGTGTGTCAGACCGGAAGTGCTCATACAGGAAGTGACGTTGGCGCTGCTTTTCAAAATGTAGAGGTAGCGTTCTGCGTTCCACAGGGACCGCTTGCGTTCCAACTAAAGAGCGCATGACAGGGAGTTCGTGAGTGCAAGGTGCACAGAGGAAAGGAAAGTGACCATCCAATTAGATATAATTAATAGCGGTTCTGTAAGAAAAACGTAAAATTAATACATAGAAACATTTGGGGTATAAGTATGAAACTGACATTCTTGTATACAGTCAAGACATAATAGGTGGATTAAATAAAAGATTGAAGATCATAATCTCTATTTAACCCCTTAGGATACAGGGTATCTAGTTCATGGATCAAATATGCCTCTCTGTGTTTCAACTGAGATATGCGGTCTCCCCCACGTCTGGATTGTGGTACATGTTCTAATATTTGAAAACGTAATTGGGCTATGTTATGACCCTGTGTGATGAAGTGTTGTGGAATGGGTAACAGTGTATCCTTACATCTTATGGTGGATTTGTGTTTGGATATCCTATTCTTCACACTTTGTGTGGTCTCACCAATGTAAAGTAACCCACAAGGGCATTTAATGAGATACACCACATAGTTTGAATTGCAGGTAAAATAGTCATTAATGGTGTATCTTTTCCCAGTCTGGGGATGGTATACAGTATTGCCTCTTTCGTGTCCCATGACACGAAAGACATGGGAAGGTGCCCAAAATGGGCACCTTCCCATGTCTTTCGTGTCAACAATGTAATAATGTCCTTAGAGGCAATACTGTATACCATCCCAGACTGGGAAAAGATACACCATTAATGACTATTTTACCTGCAATTCAAACTATGTGGTGTATCTCATTAAATGCCCTTGTGGGTTACTTTACATTGGTGAGACCACACAAAGTGTGAAGAATAGGATATCCAAACACAAATCCACCATAAGATGTAAGGATACACTGTTACCCATTCCACAACACTTCATCACACAGGGTCATAATATAGCCCAATTACGTTTTCAAATATTAGAACATGTACCACAATCCAGACGTGGGGGAGACCGCATATCTCAGTTGAAACGCAGAGAGGCATATTGGATCCATGAACTAGATACCCTGTATCCTAAGGGGTTAAATAGAGATTATGATCTTCAATCTTTTATTTAATCCACCTATTATGTCTTGACTGTATACAAGAATGTCAGTTTCATACTTATACCCCAAATGTTTCTATGTATTAATTTTACGTTTTTCTTACAGAACCGCTATTAATTATATCTAATTGGATGGTCACTTTCCTTTCCTCTGTGCACCTTGCACTCACGAACTCCCTGTCATGCGCTCTTTAGTTGGAACGCAAGCGGTCCCTGTGGAACGCAGAACGCTACCTCTACATTTTGAAAAGCAGCGCCAACGTCACTTCCTGTATGAGCACTTCCGGTCTGACACACAGCGGCATTCACAGACCGCATTTTCTATTTAATCAGGCCAGTTACTACTTCCTGTCACCACGAGACAAGCGGTGGATGCCACGTCACTGTGACCCCACGTGTAACATAGTCGTATCTTGGTAAGTGCACCACTGGCGATACTGTATTACATCACCTATAAGGTGTGTTTCTATATCTTTATGGGCGCTGTTTGTTATATCCTATAGCGATTACAACCATATCTGAGGTCTCTGTACAAAGCGGTATGTCTTTCAATATTTCCACCTACCAATATCATTATGGACAATTTTCCCTACTCACTGCTATGTTATATTCTATTATAGCCGTGCACAGCAACATTCAATACAACGGGTATGTCACCTCTGGTACCATTTCTTTATTTAATCTTTATATTTATCTTGATTTCATTATATCAATCTCATTCACAGACCCCATTATATTGGGTACACACTACCACTAGGTATGTCTACTGCTTACTTTATTACCTTACTTACGTTCTCACCATCCTGAGTACTTTAGATGAATTATGATGCTGGTCAGCCTCACGTTTTGTTTTTGAGATTTCTTCAATCCATTGTGACCCATTTATATATATGTGTATATACTTTGTTTGTATTTTTGTAATGATTTATTGATTACTCATTGTTATTTTTTTAGTACACTGATGAAGGTCGTTTATTGACCGAAACGTCTGTTACTAGTGATCAGGTGTGCACAATAAAAATTTCCTTTACTACACAACTATGAGTGTGCCCAGTTTCTAATACAGTCTACCACATGTACACCTGGTATAAGGGAGGTGGTTGTTCGTCTCAGTGTGTTTAGACCCGCAGAAGCGCTGCGAAAGGTGCGAAACGGCAGTTGTCATCCTTCACTTCCCCGCTCCTCCTTGCATGTTAAAGGATTGTCCCGCCACATGGAATAAAGGACATTAACCTTTTTTTAAGAAGCAATGGTGAGTGCTGTTTCTTTTTCCAATATTTAATGCACAAAATGTAAATGACAACAGACCTGAAAAAGTCTGTTCTGAAATGTTTGCCTTATTTTTTTTCTTTGTCAGTATTTGGCACCTTGACAAATCTTTTCTGGCTCTCCCCACATACACGTGACTACAAGGACTGATCATTACTTATAGCTAACTATTGTGTAATCAGAGGTTATTTCGAAAAAACAGAAGTCAAGATTCAGACGCCACAGTTTAGAGTAAGTGACTTTCAATTCGATCATGTCACCATTTTATGCTATTGTTATTGAAAGTTTTTTATATTATGGCAGTGATATTATAGAGTTATTGTATGTCCAATGCTCTACTATTACATGAATGTCAGGCAAATTGGGTTCAGGGTCAAAAAGCAAAGTAGAACTTCTCTGTTTACAATTTTTAGGCAGTTTGCTCATAATTTTAATCAGATTAATACCTTCAGATAGTGCTAATATAACATTTCCATGTACAATCTATATAACAACACTACTATATATTACCAAAAATATGCAAAATCATTAAAAAAGAATACAGATGATACTGGCTCTACGGATGCCTCAAAATAATGCAATTCACATACAAGCTGAATAAAATGGACATGCAATGCCAAATACTAGGTGGTTTTAGTTTACCACTCAGTATTTTATTCACAGTAGCCTCCTAGTAAATGAGGACCCTAAACACTCTATTTTTTTCCTTGGGTCTGGGGGGTAAGGTTACTCCTTGTGGAGAGTGACATACCAGCTCTGGCGTGTCGAGGTAAGGAGGCTTATTCGCCGTGCAATGCTCCTCTGGGAAATTTTAATATGCAAATTGCCTCTTCAAACAAAGAGGACTTGTACTCTATAGTGCCACCTATTGGAAGTAGCGATCCTACAAGTCACAATCAACCCTTTAACGAGTCTTGTAATATGACTTAGGATAAAAGCCAAATCAGAATCTCCATTTGCAGACACGGTGTTTCGGACTGTTGGTCCTCGTCAGTGCAAAGTAGGAGAGATCTGATTTGGCTAGATGAGAGGCTCTGGACTGGGGGAGCATTGCACGGCGAATAAGCCTCCTTACCTCGACACGCCAGAGCTGGTATGTCACTCTCCACAAGGAGTAACCTTACCCCCCAGACCCCAGTCCAGAGCCTCTCATCTAGCCAAATCAGATCTCTCCTACTTTGCACTGACGAGGACCAACAGTCCGAAACACCGTGTCTGCAAATGGAGATTCTGATTTGGCTTTTATCCTAAGTCATATTACAAGACTCGTTAAAGGGTTGATTGTGACTTGTAGGATCGCTACTTCCAATAGGTGGCACTATAGAGTACAAGTCCTCTTTGTTTGAAGAGGCAATTTGCATATTATTATTTTTTTCCTTGACATTTAGCTGAAAAATTGCCAATTTCAGGACAGATCCAAAAACAGAGAAGCACAAGCTGCAAACTATAACTTTGATAAATACGAGAAGAAATATTTGCTTTTCAAGGGGTGTAGAAGAAAGCCATAATTTTATTTTCTTCTACTATTGTCACAAGAGCCAGTCTAAAATGTTCTCTCTCCTGGAGTATAATGAATTCCATTTTTCTTTTTTTTGACCTCTTAGATACTAGTGTAAAAATTAAATTTGGGGCAGAATTTTATCAATTATGTGCCAGAATTCCTGACGATAAACTGTCCTGTATGACGTGCACAGTATTTATTAATAATCTCGCCAGTGGCGCTTATGAGTTAGCTGGTCCAATGAGATCTTTTCGGGAATAGATATCCTATTATCTGGTTCAGTGGTGAGGATGAAGAGAGAAAGATTGTGGGATTTTTTGTAAATCGATAAGATTAAAAAAAAGAAGAGAAACATGAACTATTTTTTTTAAACAAATTCTTGATTGAGACAATTGCTCATTTTTCAAGACACATTTTGTAAATCTTAAGGTATTAAGTAGAGAGAATGTGTCCAATTGTGCTGTATCACATCCACCATTAAAGCTCCACCACTGTTTCAGAAAAGAGGCAGAGGTCACGTAAACACGCCAGAAACTGCAACTACACATTGGGCAAAACATTTGCTGCATTTATCATTTTTCTGGTGTATAGATGATTGATGATTCCCCTGTATGATGGTACAGCACATAATCTTAGCAAACTGACTCTGTTACCAGAACATAGATCCATCAACATTTGGACATTTTTCTAAGAACTCTGGTTGTCTCCCAAATACATTGCTTAGGTTATCTGGCTTCTTTAGAAACTTCTTTAGAAACTTAATGTCTGTTCATGAGACGGAGAAACAAAAAGTAATCAGACTTAGTTGTCAATCAAGTATTTGGTGTCCTCAGATAAACTCTGTCTCTCGCTCTATCTGTCTCTCTCCTCTCCCCCTCATTGTCTTTCTCTATCTCTCTCTCTGTCTCTCATTTTCTCTGCCTGTCTCTCCATCTCTCTCTCTTTGTTTCTCTCCTCTCTCTTTCTGTCTCTCTGTGTGTCTCTCTGTCTCTCTCTCTCTCTGTTTCTCCCTTTCTCTGTCTCTCACTCATACGACAAAAGTCCCGAGAGAAGAGTCAGATATGACATTTCTGTCTTATTTCTTTTTGTGAAGACTTAGCATCTTGTCTAAACACTCCTGGATCTCAGCACAGACTTTGAGAGCCACTTAAAGGGAACCTGATGGTGCATACATGCTGTCTGATCCGTGAGCTGCCTGATTTCAACCGGATATGTTTGACTCTGAAATGTTGTAGCGTTTCAGAGAAAAATATTCTTTAAACGCCGCTGGGAACTGATCTGCATGGAAGATTAGTCAGATAGGTAGGTCAATGCAGCTTTTCCCAGCTTGCTGCTCTTGAGTGACTGATCTCTCCCTATATATGCATGCATGAAGAGACCTGCCTGTCACTCCAGGGAAGCGGGTAGGGAGAAGCCGCTGGAGACCCACCTATCCAACTAGTCACCCATGTGTCTTGTTACCAGGCGGCATTTAAAGTATGTTTTTCACTTAAACGGAGCTGAGTTTCAGAGTCAAATATACCAGGCTGAGATCATACAGCCGGAGTCTGATAAATGCTGACTGTTGATCCAGCAATGTGTATGTGCTGTCAGGTTCCTTTTGTAGCTAATTATTGTGTGATTAAAGAGTATTCCAAAAACACAGGACTCTTTTCTTTTTCACTTTTCTGGATTATGTCTTGTCCCTATATTAAGATTCTGAAACAATACATGACTCAAGTATTTCATATGGCTGACTTTTAGAATGATTTGGTGCTAGCTTGGTTTGGTAAGCACAATCTATATATGAATTTCTGTCCACAGGATGGATTTCTACTCACTGGTTACCGTCCTCTTGGTGATTCTCATAACCAGCGTCTTGCTAAACTATACAAAGATATTATTGGAGAAATCAAAGTTGCCTCCTGGGCCAACTCCTCTTCCCATTATCGGCACTCTTCATCTAATGAACCTTGATGATGTTGTGAAGTCCCTCCTGGAGGTGCGTAAAGCCAGAAAGAAAGTGCTGGATAAGTAAGAATGAAGGCAGCAAATTTAAGTCATATGCATGCGATTCCGCGATATGTGATATTATATGTTGTGTTCACCACTGCTATGTACCACGAGCGAAGTACAATGTTGCTAGAAAACTTCACATCTCTACAGTTATGTTAGCACTGAAATGCGTGGGAGGGTTATGACTGATGTGAGACTGCAAATTTGTTGACAATTGTAGCATGCACTGCTTGAGTTAAAGGAAACCTGTCAGGTGCTACATAATGCCTGGAAAATGGACAGCATCTATCAGCATATGGCTGTATGATCTCAGCCATGTATATTTTACTTTCAAACCCTACGGCGTTTCAGAGTGAAGCATACTTTTTATAGCCGGTGGTTTCTCCCAACCCTCTGAGAGTTACTAACAAGTAGAGATGAGCGGTGTTCGAAGCGAACTGTTCGCCAATTTCAAATTTGAGCTGTTTTGGGCGGTGTTTGAGTCGTTCGACGAACCCGAACGATTTGAAAAAATCCGTCTGTTCGAGGTTATGTTCGATAACTGTTCGTGCACCTAAATCGTCACTGGATTTTTTCACAGTAATGCTGAGAATCAATGTTAATACACATTTTGAGAGTCCAGCGTGGCGGGGGGAGGGGCATGGCATGGATCTCTGCAGAGATAATGAAGATCTCCATTTTTTTTTCTCTTTCCCGCATTTCCAGTGGGCGGTGCAGTCTGTCAGCCTATCAGCAGTGCACACACGGAGCGAGGTGCTTTTTTTCACACAACCAAGGGCATGTGTCATTGGCTGTGTATGTCACATGTCCTTGCCCTATAAGACCCAGCCATTTCTCCCCTCACCACCATTTTCTCACTGCTGCAGCTCAGTGTCAGAATGCACTGCTGCTGCTGTTAGCGCTATCTTTCTAACAGTGACTTGGAAGCGAATTTGCAGTTAGACAGGAAGGTTTAGGGAGTAGGGAGGGACTAGTTTGTAATTGCTGCCCTTTTGAGGGCAGTTCCTAGCACTTTTAGCAGGCAGGTCTATGCTCTATATAGACAGATAGGTCAACTTGGGAGTAGTGACTATATGTAATTGCAGCCCTTTTCAGGGCTACGTTTGTTAGGGTTCGAGTTCCCGCTGCTGCACAAGGGGAGTCTCGAACCAGTCCTGCTGCAGTCCCCCATTCATCTCCGTCCGCAGTGGAACCTGCTCAGCAGAGACGGCGGTCCCAGCGTCTTGCCCGTTCCGGTACTGTGCAGAGACTTGCTGCTGCTCCTCCTGGATCTTCTATTATAGCCAGTGCTGGAGCAGACGTCTTTGGGACGAAGTCCTGCTTTTGCTCTTCTGAGCATGCCCAGGGTAAGATCTCTCATTGGAGATCAGGGGTCACATGTTCAAGTACTGCAGCAGCTCCTATTGGTCCGCCAGGAAGGTCCTGAAACCACATGTGTTTTGGACCAGTTTCTCATTGGGCCTTCTTCTGGCAGGTTCTGTAGCTGTTACTATAAAAGGGTGGCATGCCTGAGCCGCCATGCGCTAGTATCAACCGTTATATGCTTTGCGCCAGTGTGGTCATGCGTGTGTGTGGTTAGGGCTGCTGAAATATGCCATTACTATACCGACCTAATCGGTGAGGAGCTTGGTATGCTAGCTGGTAAGTGTGATGACATCTACTACATTTAGCAGCCTGTGTATAGCTGCGCTTTCCTTCCCCCCAGCCTGCACTCAGGCTTAGTGTAATCTGAGATGCCAGCCTGGAGTTTCCCTCCTCACCGCAGGGGTCTGCATTGTCTGCCCATGTGCTTTTCCTCTCATAGACAATAATGGGAATTCATTCATTCGGACGCAATGCAATGTGGGAGTATAATAAAAACACGAAAGTTACTGTTTTAAAACCTGTGTCCATCGGGCTTCATTCCCGTGGTACTGGTGAACCCGTAACTCCAACAGAACCCGAGAAATGGAATTCTCGGATGCACCATGAACTATCTCACCCAAGTTTGGACTCATTTGAACAGTCATTTCAAAGTAAGATCATTGATAGGTCTACCATTATTCTGCTAGAGTCCCCCGCTGAGTTATGGTCCTTATGACTTTCCAGAGCTTCAAACCATAACTTCTATCCCTGGGAGGTGGCCAGAAAACCATCCCCTTTTGTGAGGTCACCAGCCCACATGTATAAGTCTAGCAGCTAGGCCCCCCTGTTCATTCCAGGCTGTGATGACGTGACAAACAGATCTGCAAATGAACTATGACGTGTGGCTCCTCCCCCAGCCTGTCTTGTCTGTAAATGATCTAAGTGCCATGTAAGTGATTTTCATCTTTAATCCTGTTTTATTTCTAACTGCATTGTACATAACTGTATTGCCTCAGCTTGTTACTTTTTTTGTAAACTATAAGCACTGCCTGTATCTTTAGGAATAAACCTATAAATTTATTAGTTTGTTTCTCCTGCTCTATAAACGAATTTGCACGTGTCTGAAGTACTACGCTACTGTTTTGGGGTTGCTACGGACCCTCTTGATAAATTGTTCATTAAGTAAATCGTAGCTGGTGGCAGCTAAAAGAAGGGGTGTAAAGTGTTAACCTATTGGGTGGCGTTGGCAGTGACGGAGCGGGTTTTATAAGTGTATTGCCTGGCTGCGGCCCGGAGTAATTATAATTCCCTCACTGCAGCGTGCCCAATAGCCAGCACACATCCAAGTGGCCCGTCTGGCGACTAATTATCCTAGGTGCAGTTCCCTGACTGACCTGAGGGTAAGGGGGGTGCCAGAGAGCTGCAAGTTCCTAAGGGAAAGTGGGATAATTATAAATCCCTGCAGATTATTTGGTCGGACGGCAGCAGCCGTCGTGTGTGTGCGCATTTTCGTCACATTTGCGGCATGGAGGGATCACACGCCGTGATACCCCGGGCTACCGTGTGGCGGACCGTGCGCACCGTTCATCACATTGGTGGCAGTGGTGGGATTATAGAGTATTAGTGATCTGGTCTGAGCAATCATTCCATTCACTAAAAAACTTGCACGGTTCTTCAGGGACCCTGCAACTAAAGTTTTGGAGAACAGACTCAGTGTTTATTAGTCCTGAGACAATTGTGTGTACTTGCGGTTACCCCTCCCTTCTCTTTGTTTTTTCTATCCTATCTTTTATTTGACAAACATGGCTACAAGAGGAGCAAGTTAGTACGAACAGCAGAGCAAGGACACTCTTGTGGGAATCTGAAAGTACCATGGCCTTGTCCACACGAACCGAACCAAAGCCCAACTGGTCCAGGCCCTGAACGAACTGGACGAGCCTCATAGCGTGGCGGGCGCAGGAGCCGGCCCAAGCCAAGGTGGTGCTGCAGCCGAGGCCCAAACCCCGGGTGGGTTGGACCCTTACCTGCAGGCGGCCCTGGAGGAACTCCCTGCTGACGACCGTGATGGGCGCCTGAAGCTGATCCAGCAATACCACCAGGAGGCCCAAGCCCAGCGACAGGCTGAGAGAGCCGAGGCCCGAGCCGAGCGGGAAGCTCAGAGAGCCCATGAACTGGAGCTGCTCAGACAAGGGGCAATGCCCTCCACAGCCCAGAGCAGTGTGCCCAGCAACGCTCAGAGTCCGAAGCCCAGGCCAGAGCACTTTCCTGCGATGGAAAAGGACGGAGACTTGGACACTTTTCTGCGGGCCTTTGAGAAAGTCTGCAGACAGTACCAGCTGCCTGAGGACCAATGGGCCAGGTACTTGACCCCCGGGCTAAAGGGCAAAGCTTTGGAGGCGTTTGCTTCACTCACGCCAGATCAAGATGGTGACTATGAGGCCATCAAGCAGGCCCTGATCGCCAAGTACCAGTTAACCCCTGAGGTATACCGAAAGAAGTTCTGGAACCTCCAACGTGGCCCACACGATAGTTATAGCGATGTGGTGCAAGGACTCAGGACCCACTTTGACCAGTGGATCCATGGACTGTCAGTTGACACCTTTGAGGAGCTGAGGGACCTGATGATCAAAGACCAGTTCCTGCATCTGTGCCCAGCTGAGGTCCGACAGTTCATCCTGGACCGAGAACCGGAGGACGCGGTCAGAACAGCACGGATCGCCGACAGCTATGAGGCCAACCGGAAACCCGAGGTGCGGAAGTCCGTCACCGCCCGCTGGGGAGGGGGTAAGCCTGCAACCAACCCCAGTGCCCCTGCCAGTCGTCCCTCTGGAGGCACTATCCCCTTTGCCAGTGCCAAGCCTACATCAGACCCCCGCCAGTGTTTCTCCTGTAAACGGACTGGACACATCAGCGCCACCTGTCTGGAGAGGCAGAAGAACCCCCCAGCCAAGGCCTCCGGGCCCAACGCCTCTGTTCTTTTGGTGGGTGGTGTGGTGGGGAGGGTTGATGACAACGTGCAGCCCGTCCGCGTGGGGGCCCGTCTTGCTACAGGCCTCAAGGACACCGGGGCTGAACGAACCCTCATCCGACCCGAACTGGCGGCCCCTGAAGAGTTGATTCCGGGGAAAACCTTAACTGTCACCGGGATTGGGGGCGTCCACTACCCCTTGCTGATAGCCCGGGTTTTCATTGACTGGGGTGCTGGGAGCGGGGTGAAGGAAGTGGGGGTGTCCGAAAACCTGCCCACTGATGTTTTATTAGGGACTGATCTGGGGAGGATGGTGGCGTACTATGTCCCTGACACCCCTCCCCAATCTGATAATAAGGTTAACGTTAACCATGATGTTGATGTTGATGATGATGGGAAACTGAATGTGTTACCTGCCAATGCTTTGCGAAGTGATTATGCAACCGATAACCTTTCTTTCCCTAGGAATGATGCTGATAGTGATGTATCTGTGCCATCTGAACCTGTTAACCCTTTCTCTGAAGTGGTAGATGTGTCCACAGGTACAGGAGCGTTCAGCCACGTCGCTCTGCGGAGTGAGACGGCTGAGGAACCCCTAGCAGGAGCAAGCGACAGTGCTCAAGGAAATGGGGAGGTGCATGGGAACCGGGAGGAAGGTGACGCCATGACACTGACCAGTGCCACCGAGGAAGGTAACTGGCCCATAAATAGCACTGCTCCTGAAGTGTTGGGGGTGGATGGGGAGGTAGAGCCCATAGCAGCGCAGGCTGATGGGTCTGTAGAAATCCCCAGGGAAACTGCATATGTAGCTGCTGTCACCCGCAGTCAGAGTGCCCGGATCGCAGGTAGCGCCCTGCCATCTGGACCCTCCTCCGCTACAGGAGAGACTGAACCAGAGGTGGACCCAGAGCCGGTCCCAGAGGGTCCCAGTGAGGAAGGAACCCTGACGTCACTTCTGGCTGCCTCCAGCCAGGAGTTCCAGGCCGCTCTGCACTCAGATGCGAGCCTGGAGAACTTGAGGCACCTCGCCGAGACGCCCACCTCCGTGACTGATAAGGAGAGGGAGTTCTGGGAGCGAGGAAGGTTGTACCGGGAGACAGTGCCCGGAGATTCCCAAAAGGAGTGGTTGAGGGAAAAACAGCTGGTCGTCCCGCACCAGTTCTGAGGTGAGTTGTTGAGGATTGCCCATGAGATTCCACTTGCTGGACACTTGGGGATCAGCAAAACTAAGGCACGGCTGTCTCAACACTTCTATTGGCCCAAGATGGGGACAGATGTGACTAACTACTGCCGCTCCTGTATCACCTGTCAAAGAGTGGGGAAGGCGGGGCCTGCTCTTAAGGCTCCCTGATCCCGTTGCCAGTGATAGAGGAGCCTTTCCAAAGAATCGCGGTGGACATTGTGGGCCCGCTGGCCGTCCCCAGCAGCTCTGGAAAGCAATACATCCTTACTGTGGTAGACTACGCTACCCGGTACCCGGAGGCAGTAGCTCTGTACTCAACTAGGGCAGATATGGTGGCAGATGCACTGGTGACCATCTTTTCACGGGTAGGATTTCCCAGGGAGATGCTTACCGATCAAGGGACCCAATTTATGTCTCGCCTAATGAAGGCTCTCTGCAGCAAAATGCAGGTGACGCGTATGGTATCGAGTGCGTATCACCCACAGACCAATGGTTTGTGTGAGCGCTTTAACGGTACCCTCAAACAGATGCTCCGCATGCTGGTTGAGACCCAGGGACGCGATTGGGAGCGGTACCTCCCACACCTGCTGTTTGCCTACAGAGAAGTCCCGCAGGCCTCGACGGGGTTCTCCCCCTTTGAGCTCCTGTATGGCAGGCGAGTCCGGGTACCCCTTGGGTTGATAAGAGAATCCTGGGAAGATGAGCCAAACCCCACGGAAGTGTCCATCGTGGATTATGTCATGCGCTTCCGCGAAAAGATGCAGACCTTGGCGCAGTTGGTGCATGACAACATGACGCAGGCTCAGGCTGATCAGAAGCACTGGTACGACCAGAACGCCCGGGAGCGGACCTACCAGGTGGGTCAAAAGGTGTGGGTGCTGGTCCCCGTACCAAAGGATAAGCTTCAGGCAGCCTGGGAAGGCCCGTACGTCGTGCACCAACGGCTCAACCCAGTCACCTACGTGGTCACGCTTGACCACACTCGGGGTAGGCGCAAGGCCTTTCACGTCAACATGATGAAGGCCCATCACGAACGTGAAGCCTGCGTCCTACCGGTCTGCAACCTGCCTGAGGACGGGGAGGAGGACCCCCTCCTGGACATGCTGGCCCAAGCCAAGGCCAATGGGTCCATTGAGGACATGGAGGTAAATGCCTCGCTAACCGTCTCCCAGCGGTTGCAGTTGCTGACCACTCTGGGACCCTTCCTGGCCGAGTTCACTAACCGACCCGGAAGGACCAAGTTGGCAGTCCACGAGGTGGATACCGGAATCATGCCCCATTACGGCGGACACCTTATCGGATCTCTGAGGAGGTGCAGCAGATTATGCGCCAGGAGATCCATGAGATGTTGCAGCTGGGGGTGATCCGACCGTCCAAAAGCGCGTGGGCCTCACCTGTAGTTCTCGTGCCAAAAAAGGATCGGACCACCCGGTTCTGCGTGGACTACAGGGGGCTCAACGCCATCACTACTTCTGATGCGCACCCAATGCCACGCATCGAGGATCTGCTGGAGCGTTGGCGAATGCCAAGTACATATCCATCATGGTGTAAGGTTCTGTGTACATGTTCCTGAAACTCAGTTTGTTCGTCAGCCATTTTACTTTCTGTCTTGCTGCAGCTATCTTGCCCTCAGTCAAAATGGAGTTTCCAGCTTGCATGTTCCCGCCCTGATTCTCTCCTTTTGCTTCTTAAGCAGCCACAGCAGAGCAATCAGTGCTTCAGAATCTAGCCTGCAGTGAACCTGTGACCTGACTCCTAAAGCCTTGGACCTTGTACTCCAGCTATTCCTACTGAGGAACTCTGAAGCACTTGTGGACTCTGAACCCTGCTCTTTGAAAGACCCACGTTTGCATGGACTTACGGTAACAGAGAAGAAGATCCTGAACCTGTTGTGGAGAGTGATTGCTGAGCTTAGATTACTCTGGCCTGCTGTGTCTCCTGCTTCTGTGTCTGCAAACTGTGTGACTATTTTTGCCAACTTGTATGAAGTAATACAAGACTTTCTATATCAAACCTGTGTCTCATGTATTTTCATCACACCCAAGCACAAGACGCTATATGAACTGTACTACATACATTACAAGATTCTGAAGCCAAAACGTTAGTGTCTGCTGGGTCTGGAAAGGCTGTGTCTGCTGTAACTGTGGATATCGGATGTCCGGTTGTACTTTCTGTGATGACAGTGGTTGTGTATTCTCACAACCATTCCAGGTGAGCAATTCCCTTAAGTGGTTTTTTTTCTGCAGTGTTACCACAGGTAAACACTATTGTTTTTTTTTTTTTTTCTTTCTCTTTTTTGTCTGCTGTAACTGTGGATATCAGATGTCCGGGTGAACTTTCTGTGATGATAGTGGTTGTGACTTCTCACAACCATTCCAGGTGAGCAGTTCCCTTAATTTTTTTTTTCCTCTCTGCAGTGTTACCACAGGTAAACACTATTGTTTTTTTTTTCTCCTCTCCTCTTCTTCCAGTACTCCTGTCTTAAAAGATCTGGAAAATGGAGGCCCGCAATAAAGGACTTTGCGGAGTGACTGATAATATCCTTGCAGATTTGCAGAATATAAAGACCCGTTTTTCAAGCCTACAGGACCTCACTAATCACAATTTGCAAGTGTTTGGACAGACTGCCCAGGATTTGCGAGCCAGGATTGAGGTTCTAGAAGAGTGAGTCCAGGCTCCTGCCGTAGCCCCGAGTTCTGGGATTCCCAAGTTGCCCCCTTTTCGTTTTGGCGGTGAACGTGAGAAATTCAGGGGATTTATTAATCAATGCAATCATTTTTTTTTCTGCACATGCTTCACAATTTCCCACTGAACGATCTAAGGTGCTTACTATAATTATGTTGCTTACCAACAAGGCTTTGATGTGGGCAAACCCTCTGATTGAAACTGAGGATGATTGTTTGAATCACCTTGATGCTTTTATTTCAGCCATGGGGCAGGTGTTTGATGACCCCAATCGAGGTGCAACAGCTGAAGCAGCCATGTTAGCTTTGCGCCAAGGTAAGCACTCGGTAGCTGAATATGCTTGGATTTCAGGAGATGGGCCCTTGATACCACCTGGGACAGTTCCGCCAAAAAATCTATTTTTCGAAAGGGGTTATCTCCACTGATTAAGGATGAACTTGCTCGTGCCGACCCTCCCACTGCGTTAGGTGACTTTATTAACTACTGCATCCGTATTGATACTCGTCTGACTGAACGCAGGCAAGAGAGATGGTTCGAAAGCAATCGCACTAACCTTTTCCTACCTTCCTCTCCAGCTAAGGAACCTTTGAGTAGGATTACACGGGAACCTGAACCTGAACCCATGCAGGTAGACTCTTTACAACGAGGGTTAGTGATGCACGCAAGGAACATCGTTTTAAGGAGAATCTATGTTTCTATTGTGGTAAGTCAGGGCACTTCATTATAAACTGCCCCAGCCGTTCTCGTAAGACTACTGCAGCACTCATTCATTGTGAGTGTTGCGAGAGGGGATCTGTCAGGTCCGAGCCTCAGGCTCCAGAGAGATCTGCAGCAACAGATCTTGATTTCTCGGACTTAAACTCCGTTACCTCTGAGGACTTTGACTGTGTAAATGTGACAAGAAGAACGCTGACCAGCTTCCTCCTCACCGTCCATATGATTGTCCAATTGAATTATTGCCTGGAGCAGAGATACCTTTTGGTAAGATCTACCCCTGGCGGGGCCCGAGCTAAAGTCTTTAAAGGATTACATAGACGAAAATCTAGCCAAGGAACTCTGAAGCACTTGTGGACTCTGAACCCTGCTGTAATGTATGTAGTACAGTTCATATAGCGTCTTGTGCTTGGGTGCGATGAAAACACAGGAGTCACAGGTTTGATATAGAAAAGTCCTGTATTACTTCATACAAGTTGGCAGAAATAGTCACACAGTTTGCAGACACAGAAACAGGAGACACAGCAGGCCAGAGTAACTTAAGCTCAGCAATCACTCTCCAATACAGATTCAGGATCTTCTTCTCTGTTACCGTAAGTCCATGCAAACGTGGGTCTTTCAAAGAGCAGGGTTCAGAGTCCACAAGTGCTTCAGAGTTCCTCAGTAGGAATAGCTGGAGTACAAGGTCCAAGGCTTACAGGAGTCAAGTCACAGGTTCACTGCAGGCTAGATTCTGAAGCACTGATTGCTCAGCTGTGGCTGCTTAAGAAGCAAAGGAGAGAATCAGGGCGGGAACATGCAAGCTGGAAACTCCATTTTGACTGAGGGCAAGATAGCTGCAGCAAGACAGAAAGTAAAATGGCTGACGAACAAACTGAGTTTCAGGAATATATACATAGAACCTTACATTACTCCCCCCTTAAGGACAACCTCCGGATGACCTCAGACCAGGCTTGTGTGGGTACCTCTGATGAAACTGACGGAGCAAGCGAGGAGCATTAACGTTATTGACCAGTTCCCATGAGTTGTCCTCCACTGGGTAGCCCTGCCATTTAATCAGATATTGTAACTGATTTCTATACAACCTGGAATCTAAAATCCTTTCCACCACAAATTCTTCCTGACCATCGACTAGCACTGGGTCAGGGCAAGGAGAGGAACGTCCAGGAAACGTATTGGGTGTCGCAGCCTTTAGTAGGGATACATGAAAGACAGGGTGGATTCTCATAGTTCTGGGCAGTTGAAGACGACAAGCAACGGCACTTATAATTTTACTGATTTTATAGGGTCCAATGTACTTATGTCCCAACTTAGACGATGGAATCCTTAACTTAAGATTTCTGGTTGACAGCCAGACCAAGTCTCCTACCTTGAAAGCTGGTGCAGGTTTACGAAATTTATCTGCTGCTTCTTGTACCTTTCTTGAGCCGATTCCAGTTTTTCCTTTAGAAGATCCATATTCTTCTGTAAAGACGTGATTCTTTCAGCCACTGCTGGTAAAGGCGTTTCTATGGGAAATCGTGGTAGAATGTTAGGATGATAACCTAGATTAGAGTAAAAAGGAGACTGTTTAGTGGAGGCACTCTGAGAGTTGTTATACGAGAACTCAGCTAATGGAAGTAGATCCACCCAATCATCCTGTAGGTGGCAGATAAAGCAGCGGAGATACTGCTCCAGGGTTTGATTGGTTCGTTCGGTCTGTCCATTAGTCTTGGGATGAAAAGCAGAAGAAAGGTTTACTTTAATGTCCAATGCTGCACAGAAATTTTGCCAAAACCTAGAAGTGAATTGCACCCCTCGATCCGAAATAACCTCATCCGGTACTCCATGTAAGCGAAACACATCTTTAATCATCAAATCTGATGTCTGTTTTGCAGTGGGTAAGCCGACACAAGGGATAAAATGAGCTGCCTTTGTTAGACGGTCAACCACCACTAGAATGTGTTCTTCCCCTGAGAGGTTGGTAACTCCACAATGAAGTCCATAGAAATGGATCCCCACGGGCGGGACAGGGTGGGGGAAGAGGCTGTAACAGACCAGTTGGTGAGGAGCGAGGTGTTTTGCATCTTGCACAGACCTCACATGAAGTGACATAATTCAAAACATCCTTCCTGCAAGTGGGCCACCAAAAGAAACAGAAAGAAATTCCTGTGTCTTTAGAATTCCTCTATGCCCAGCTATCTTGGAATCGTGAATGAGTTGCAATACTCTTAATCTGACTGTTTCAGGAATATACAGACGTTGTCCCTGAATCCACACACCATTCTTAAAGACAAGACTTACGTCCCTTGGGGGTTGTGCCAAAAAGGAATCCGCATGGTATGCTTCCTTGATGTCCTTAAGTAGGTCTTGATTATGAATTACTCCTAGGAATCTAGAGTCAGGAAGAATAGTCTTAGGAGGAGTAATTGGACGTGTCTCTGCTGAGTAAATCCTAGAGAGTGCATCAGCCTTTCCATTGCGCGATCCTGGTCTATAAGAGATGATAAAATTAAATTGGTTTAAGAAAAGATTCCAGCGAGCCTGGCGAGGAGTCAGGCACTTAGCCGACCTGATAAACTCAAGGTTACGATGGTCTGTCAGGACGACTATTTGCTGTGCAGCTCCCTGAAGAAGGTGTCTCCATTCTTTGAAGGCGGCAATAATGGCCAACAACTCTCTATTGCCCACATCGTAGTTCCTCTCAGCCGAAGACAACTGCTGGGAAAAGAAGGCACAGGGATGCAAGACATTCTTCTCACCTGTTCTCTGAGAGAGTATAGCTCCAACGGCACAGTCTGAAGCATCCACCTCTATTATGAAGGCAAGCTCGGGGTTGGGATGTACTAGGATAGGTGCAGTGGTAAATTTATCTTTTAGACGGGAAAATGCTTCCTGGGCTTGGGGAGTCCAGGAAAACCTAGACTCTTTCCGGGTAAGTTGAGTGATAGGTGACACTACCTCAGAGAAATTTCTAATGAAACGTCTATAGAAGTTGGCAAACCCGATGAAGCGCTGTACCTCCTTCACATTTCTAGGACTTGGCCAATCCTTGATGGCTTGGGTTTTGCTTCCATCCATACTAATTCTTGTGTAGACAGTACATACCCCAGAAATTGAATTTCGGTCCTATGGAATTCACACTTTTCAAGTTTGATGTAAAGATGATTTTGTCTTAGACGTTCCAAGACCATTCTCACATGTCCATGATGTTCCTCTGTGGAGTTAGAAAAAATTAGAATATCATCCAAATAAATTACCACGAATGTATCTAGGAGATCCCTGAAGATGTCATTCACCAAGTGTTGGAAAGTGGCTGGGGCGGTACTCAGACCAAAAGGCATAACTAGATATTCAAAGTGTCCATAGCGTGACCTGAATGCAGTCTTCCATTCATCCCCAGGTCTAATACGGACTAAGTTATAGGCCCCACGAAGATCTATTTTAGAAAAAATTTTGGCATGTCGCACTCTCTCCAATAACTCAGGGATTAAAGGCAATGGATAACGGTTTCTAATAGTAACCTTATTGAGTTCCCTATAGTCTACGCATGGTCTCAGAGATCCATCTTTCTTCTTTACAAAGAAGATGGGTGCACCTGCAGGAGATGAAGAGGGGCGTATGAAGCCCTTGGCTAGATTTTCATCTATGTAATCCTTTAAAGCCTTTAGCTCGGGCCCCGCCAGGGGGTAGATCTTACCAAAAGGTATCTCTGCTCCAGGCAATAATTCAATTGGACAATCATATGGACGGTGAGGAGGAAGCTGGTCAGCGTTCTTCTTGTCACATAAATCCACATAGTCCTGGTATACAGCTGGTAGTTCAGGGACTGACATGATTCCTTTAGGAACAGAGCAAGCTGAAACTTTTGGACTCATCTGTTTCTCTGGAAAGTGTAATTCCTTGGTCTCCCAGTTAATGGTAGGATTCTGAGCCTGCAGCCATGGTAGCCCTAGAATAATGGGAAAGTGGGGAGAAGAGATAAGCATAAAGGACAGTTTCTCTTGATGATCTTTACCCATAAGAACCCTCAAAGGCTCTGTTTCCTGATCCACTGGTCCAGAGGTCAGCAGGGAGCCATCCACAGTTTCCATCTGTACTGGAGTAGCCTTCTTCACTGAACGTATTCCCTGTTTCAGAGCAAAGGAGACATCCATAAAATTTCCACTTGCCCCTGAGTCGATCATAGCAGAGCTAGACACCCAAGCTGAGTCAACCCAGAGTTTGATGGAAAGAAAGCAATGAGAATTGTTTTTCTTACAACTCAGCTGGGACACCGCTGAGGAAACTTGAAAAATGGCAGCGTTTACACAGTCAACGTCCTCAGAGGTAACGGAGTTTAAGTCCGAGAAATCAAGATCTGTTGCTGCAGATCTCTCTGGAGCCTGAGGCTCGGACCTGACAGATCCCCTCTCGCAACACTCACAATGAATGAGTGCTGCAGTAGTCTTACGAGAACGGCTGGGGCAGTTTATAATGAAGTGCCCTGACTTACCACAATAGAAACATAGATTCTCCTTAAAACGATGTTCCTTGCGTGCATCACTAACCCGTCGTTGTAAAGAGTCTACCTGCATGGGTTCAGGTTCAGGTTCCCGTGTAATCCTACTCAAAGGTTCCTTAGCTGGAGAGGAAGGTAGGAAAAGGTTAGTGCGATTGCTTTCGAACCATCTCTCTTGCCTGCGTTCAGTCAGACGAGTATCAATACGGATGCAGTAGTTAATAAAGTCACCTAACGCAGTGGGAGGGTCGGCACGAGCAAGTTCATCCTTAATCAGTGGAGATAACCCCTTTCGAAAAATAGATTTTTTGGCGGAACTGTCCCAGGTGGTATCAAGGGCCCATCTCCTGAAATCCAAGGCATATTCAGCTACCGAGTGCTTACCTTGGCGCAAAGCTAACATGGCTGCTTCAGCTGTTGCACCTCGATTGGGTCATCAAACACCTGCCCATGGCTGAAATAAAATCATCAAGGTGATTCAAACAATCATCCTCAGTCTCAATCAGAGGGTTTGCCCACATTAAAGCCTTGTTGGTAAGCAACATAATTATAGTAAGCACCTTAGATCGTTCAGTGGGAAATTGTGAAGCATGTGCAGAAAAAAAAAAGATTGCATTGATTAATAAATCCCCTGAATTTCTCACGTTCACCGCCAAAACGAAAAGGGGGCAACTTGGGATCCCAGCACTCGGGGCTACGGCAGGAGCCTGGACTCGCCCCTCTAGAACCTCAATCCTGGCTCGCAAATCCTGGGTAGTCTGTCCAACCACTTGCAAATTGTGATTATTGAGGTCCTGTAGATTTGTAAAACGGGTCTTTATATTCTGCAAATCTGCAAGGATATTATCAGTCACTCCGCAAAGTTCCTTTATGCGGGCCTCCATTTTCCAGATCTTTTAAGACAGGATTACTGGAAGAAGAGGAGAGAAAAAAAAACAATAGTGTTCACCTGTGGCAACACTGCAGAGAGAAAAAAAAATTAAGGGAACTGCTCACCTGGAATGGTTGTGAGAAGTCACAACCACTATCATCACAGAAAGTTTCAACCAGACATCTGATATCCAGAGTTACAGCAGACAAAAAAAGAAAAGAAAGGAAAAAAAAAAAAAAACAATAGTGTTTACCTGTGGTAACACTGCAAAAAGAAAAAACTTAAGGGAATTGCTCACCTGGAATGGTTGTGAGAAGTCACAACCACTGTCATCACAGAAAGTACAACCGGACGTCTGATATCCACAGTACAGCAGACACAGCCTTCCAGACCCAGCAGACACTAACGTTTTGGCTTCAGAATCTTGTAATGTATGTAGTACAGTTCATATAGCGTCTTGTGCTTGGGTGCGATGAAAACACAGGAGTCACAGGTTTGATATAGAAAAGTCCTGTATTACTTCATACAAGTTGGCAGAAATAGTCACACAGTTTGCAGACACAGAAACAGGAGACACAGCAGGCCAGAGTAACTTAAGCTCAGCAATCACTCTCCAATACAGATTCAGGATCTTCTTCTCTGTTACCGTAAGTCCATGCAAACGTGGGTCTTTCAAAGAGCAGGGTTCAGAGTCCACAAGTGCTTCAGAGTTCCTCAGTAGGAATAGCTGGAGTACAAGGTCCAAGGCTTACAGGAGTCAAGTCACAGGTTCACTGCAGGCTAGATTCTGAAGCACTGATTGCTCAGCTGTGGCTGCTTAAGAAGCAAAGGAGAGAATCAGGGCGGGAACATGCAAGCTGGAAACTCCATTTTGACTGAGGGCAAGATAGCTGCAGCAAGACAGAAAGTAAAATGGCTGACGAACAAACTGAGTTTCAGGAATATATACATAGAACCTTACACCTGCTCTTTGAAAGACCCACGTTTGCATGGACTTACGGTAACAGAGAAGAAGATCCTGAACCTGTTGTGGAGAGTGATTGCTGAGCTTAGATTACTCTGGCCTGCTGTGTCTCCTGCTTCTGTGTCTGCAAACTGTGTGACTATTTTTGCCAACTTGTATGAAGTAATACAAGACTTTCTATATCAAACCTGTGTCTCATGTATTTTCATCACACCCAAGCACAAGATGCTATATGAACTGTACTACATACATTACACATGGATTTAAGCCGGGGATACTGGCAGATTCCCCTGAGCCCTGCGGCACAGGAGAAATCCGCCTTTATCACCCCTTTTGGACTGTACGAGTCCACGGTCATACCTTTCTGCATGAAGAATGCCCCTGCCACTTTTCAGCGGATGGTCAACCACCTGCTTCAGGGACTGGAGGAGTACGCTGTGGCGTACCTGGACGACATTGCCGTCTTCAGTTCCACCTGGGAGGAACACCTTCAGCATCTCCAGGAGGTGCTCAAGCGTATTCACCAGGCAGGTCTGACCATCAAGCCGGGAAAATGCCAGATGGGCATGAGGGAGGTCCACTACCTGGGGCACCGGGTAGGCGGGGGTTCCATGAGCCCGGAGCCTGAGAAAGTGGACGCGATCGTGTCCTGGCCCACCCCCAGGACCAAAAAGCAGGTGAAGTCCTTCCTGGGCACTGCAGGGTACTATAGGCGTTTCGTACCGAACTATAGCGCCATTGCAAAACCCTTGACGGACCTCACCAAGGGCGGTCTACCCCAAACAGTCAGCTGGACAGATGGCTGTGAGGCGGCATTCCGAGCTTTGAAAACAGCCCTGTGCAGCTCTCCAGTGTTGAATGCCGTCGACAGCAGTCGGTCATTCCTGGTACAGACTGACGCCAGCGAATTTGGCCTCGGTGCTGTACTCAGCCAGGTTGATTCGGGGAACCAGGAGCACCCCGTGTTGTACCTGAGCCGGAAACTTCTGCCGAGGGAAGTGGCATACTCCACCATCGAGAAGGAGTGCCTGGCCATGGTCTGGGCACTGCAACGTTTGCAGCCCTTCCTGTACGGGCGCACCTTCAAGGTGGTCACCGACCACAACCCTCTGAGCTGGCTGCACACAGTGTCCGGAACCAATGGTAGGTTGCTACGCTGGAGTCTTGCCCTACAGCAGTATGATTTTGCCGTACAACACAAGAAAGGCAGCGATCATGGGAATGCTGATGGGTTTCACGACGTGGCGAACCCGCTGAGGTGCGCATGGCGGATTACCGACAGGTCATGCCTCCGTAGCGCCCTCTAAGGGGGGGAGGTGTGATGACATCTACTACATTTAGCAGCCTGTGTATAGCTGCGCTTTCCTTCCCCCCCAGCCTGCACTCAGGCTTAGTGTAATCTGAGATGCCAGCGCTGGAGTTTCCCTCCTCACCGCAGGGGTCTGCATTGTCTGCCCATGTGCTTTTCCTCTCATAGACAATAATGGGAATTCATTCATTCGGACGCAATGCAATGTGGGAGTATAATAAAAACACGAAAGTTACTGTTTTAAAACCTGTGTCCATCGGGCGTCATTCCCGTGGTACTGGTGAACCCGTAACTCCAACAGAACCCGAGAAATGGAATTCTCGGATGCACCATGAACTATCTCACCCAAGTTTGGACTCATTTGAACAGTCATTTCAAAGTAAGATCATTGATAGGTCTGCCATTATTCTGCTAGAGTCCCCCGCTGAGTTATGGTCCTTATGACTTTCCAGAGCTTCAAACCATAACTTCTATCCCTGGGAGGTGGCCAGAAAACCATCCCCTTTTGTGAGGTCACCAGCCCACATGTATAAGTCTAGCAGCTAGGCCCCCCTGGTCATTCCAGGCTGTGATGACGTGACAAACAGATCTGCAAATGAACTATGAGTGTGGCTCCTCCCCCAGCCTGTCTTGTCTGTAAATGATCTAAGTGCCATGTAAGTGATTTTCATCTTTAATCCTGTTTTATTTCTAACTGCATTGTACATAACTGTATTGCCTCAGCTTGTTACTTTTTTTTGTAAACTATAAGCACTGCCTGTATCTTTAGGAATAAACCTATAAATTTATTAGTTTGTTTCTCCTGCTCTATAAACGAATTTGCACGTGCCTGAAGTACTACGCTACTGTTAAAAGAAGGAGTGTAAAGTGTTAACCTATTGGGTGGCGTTGGCAGTGACGGAGCGGGTTTTATAAGTGTATTGCCTGGCTGCGGCCCGGAGTAATTATAATTCCCTCACTGCAGCGTGCCCAATAGCCAGCACACATCCAAGTGGCCCGCCTGGCGACTAATTATCCTAGGTGCAGTTCCCTGACTGACCTGAGGGTAAGGGGGGCGCCAGAGAGCTGCAAGTTCCTAAGGGAAAGTGGGATAATTATAAATCCCTGCAGATTATTAGGTCGGACGGCAGCAGCCGTCGTGTGTGTGCGCGTTTTCGTCACATTTGCGGCACGGACGGATCACACGCCGTGAACCCCGGGCTACCGTGTGGCGGACCGTGCGCACCGTTCATCACAGTAAGGGTCGGTGTCTTAGATGCCTTAGATTACAGGCATAACCGGTGAGGAATTTGATTGCCATATTCAGGTCCTGGCGTTCAGACGCCATAGATTGCGGGTGACTCCCGCGAGGACATTAGCGCATGATCACGTTCTATGTTCGCTTAGCCGTCAACTGTGTACCTGGGTGCCTAACAGGACACAGAAGTTTGTCTCAGCGGCTCTGTGACTAACAGGGTTCGCTTTCAATGCTAGACAGCGCCCTAGCGTGTTTATTTTGCGACTCAGTGGTGTTAACTGAGTTCGCACACATCGCCATATAGCGCTGCGGCACTCCTTATAGCGGCTCTGTGGAATAACAGAGTTCGCACATATTGCCACAGTGCATTACGGCGGTTATTTTGGCGACTCTGCGGGATAACAGAGTTCGCTTCTTGCGACATTTTACTAGCAGCAGGCTCCGCCTGCACGGTGGACCCCGGGCTGCGAACGCACCTCTCTACATCATATATTTGGTGCGTTCCGCAGACCCTTACATAATACTAGTGCCAGGGTCTGGTAAAATGGCAGACGACCAGCGTCTGCAGCGGTATATCCAGCAGCTGGAGGGTAGGTTGGCGACTCTAGAGCGCACAACCTCAGTTGTGGATGTTACCCCAGTCGCGGTTCAGGCTGCTAGTGTGGCCGCAGCCAGTTTGTCCTCTGCCACCCTGCTCCGACTATTTCCCGCCTCCCACTTCCAGTCCAGTTTACCGGTGACAGTAAACAATGTCGGGGTTTCGTCAGTCAGTGCTCCATACATCTAGAGCTTCTGGCTGCAGGTTTTCCCACGGAGCGGGCGAAAGTAGGTTTTATCATATCCCTTTTGTCGAGCAGGGCGTTGGAGTGGGCAATGCCGTTGTGGGAGCGCGATGATCATGTGGTGCAGAGTGCTCCTCTCTTCTTGGACACTCTGAAACAGGTCTTTTTAGGACCTTGCGTCACCCACGATACGGTTCTCCAACTGTTGGCAATCACCCAGGGTTCATCCATGGTAAGCCAGTTTGCCGTCCAATTTCGGACTCTGGTCTCTGAGCTGGACTGGCCAGATAAAGTCCTTATCTGAGGCCATGGAGATTTCTCGAGCGAGACCTAAGTCTCGGGCCGCTCGAGTACCTGTGACTTGTAATGGTTGCCAACAAGTAGGGCATTATGCTAAAATGTCCACAGCGGTCGAGAAACGACCGCGTCTAGTAACCATTGGAGGGGGTTCACTAGACACAGCGGTACACGCCTCCAAGTTGTCCTTTAGGGGGACAATCAATTTTGGCTCATCCACTTTAACAGTCACGCTTTGTGTGGACTCTGGAGCCGAAGGAAATTTCATGTCCTCTACCTTCGCTCTCCGCCACTCTATACCTCTGGTGATGCTCGCCAAACCCGTGAGTGTTCGAGTAGTGAATGGGTCGACACTGCCATATACATATATATTTGGTGCGTTCCGCAGACCCTTACAACGTTACAGCAGTTGCTATCACTTTTTGTCAGCTACACCAGCGTTCAAATCACTCCTAACTATTCGCTGCACCTAGCCTGTTCATTTAATTGTGTGCGTAGTAGCAGTGTGTGCTACTCATTCTATTAGACCATCTAAACTAAGCTACACCAGCGTTCAAATCACTCCTAATTATTCAGTGCACCTATCCTGTTCAATAATTGTGTGCATAGTAGCAGTGTGTGCTAGTAATTCTACTAGGCTATCTAAACTAAGGTACACCAGCATTCAAATCACTCCTAATTATTCGCTGCATCTAGCCTGTTCAATAATTGTGTGCATAGTAGCAGTGTGTGCTAGTCATTCTATTAGGCCATCTATACTAAGCTCCACCACCTGTGTATCTAATAAAATTGTTTTACTGCTTCTAACCCAGCCAATCCTTTTGGGCTAGTACCACAAATTGGCCACTCAGCTCTGCTCGGTTTCCATCCATCGTTTTTTGTGCAAACAACTACATAGTTGTCAATTTGGTAACCACCAAAATGAGTGGCAAAAGGCCTGCTGCTGGTGGAAAGGGGAATAGGCGTGGTGGGAAGGGAAAAAAAGGTTGTGTCCGTGGGTCGGTGTTAAAGCAACAGTAACATCTACAGAAGAAAGACCATCTTCCAGCCAAACTAAGATGTCTACTTCTTTTAGTGGACAATGTGGTACGATCCCTTTCTTACGTGCACGCCCATCGCTGCAAATTCCAGATGAGGCACAAAAACAGCAGGTGCTTCAACAGATATCAAGTGCTCCTTTAAGTCGGCTCTCCTCCACCTCAACTTCAACATCACAAAAACTCCAGTCCTCAGAGGTGTCACCCCAATCGCCCTTGCTTCCTCACAGCTCCCAAGAAGTCTCCAGCTGGCCGTCTGAGTATGGGGTAGAACAGATGGTTGAGTCTGCAGAGCTGTTTACTCATACTATAGCCTGGGAATCAGAGGTCGGCTCCAGAGCTTCTCTGAATCCAGACGAGGAAATGATGTGCACTGATGCCCAGAATGTTTATGAGTTGGATCCAGCACCAGATGAAGAAGGTTCTGAGCATAATGTAGACCCTTGTCCCCAAACTGTAACTCCTGTTAGTGGAGACAATGAGGAAGACGATGATGAGACTCAAATACCTGATGTGAGCGACAACTTGAGTTTTGTGTCAGGGCAGGAAGAGGTTGGCTCTGAGGATGACGGGGGTGAGAACACACAGGGTAATGATGACGAGGTTGTAGATCCCACTTACTGTCAACCCACAGTCAGACAGTCAATGAGGTCAGCAGAGGAGGTGGAAGAGGATTCGAGTGACGACGAGGTCAGGGTGCGCCTTCCTGGACAGAGACATAGTACTGGAAGCACGTCACCAACTGCATCCTCAACCACAACTCTGCCTCTGACCACAAGTCAAGGTGACTCTTCAGGTCGCATGGGTTCTAAGCCTTGCATAACCTGGGCATTTTTTAACATCGATAAGGAAGACCCAACTCGTGTTATCTGTAACATTTGTGACCAAAAGCTAAGTAGAGGCCAAAAAATCCATAGTTTGAGTACTTCATGCATGAACCGTCACATGGATATGAAGCATAAGTTGCAGTGGCAAGCTCACTGTGCTACAATGCGGCCTAGCGGGCCGGCCCAACCACCGTCTGCCCATCTTGTGCATCCACGACCGCTGCCTTTTCATCCCCTGTGACTGGGGGGACAGCAGTCAGACCTGTTTTGAGACTCAGACCTGGCACCTCTTTACCCGCAACACCAAGTCAGATTGGCAGGTCATCAGTTCATTTGGAAGTGGAAACACCAGCTGGTGTTGAGCGGTCTCCGACATCGAGACCACCATCTTTGGATCAAGGCAACCTAAATTTTGTGCCTGCATCTTCCTCACAGACAGTCAGTTGTCCAGGGACACCCTACTCAACCCCGTCTACGCACAACAGCCAGCCCTCGGTCCTTCAGATGTGGACGAGTAAAAGACCATTTCCTCCTAGTCATGAGAAAGCTAAGAGGTTGAATTTCACCATCTGCAAGCTCTTGGCTACAGAAATGCTGCCTTTCCGCCTTGTGGACACAGCGGATTTTCGAGACCTTATGTCCGTCGCAGTGCCCCAGTACCAGATGCCCAGTCTGCATACTTCTCAAAGAAAGGTGTGCCTGAGCTCCACCAGCATGTCACACACAACATCACCGCTTCTTTGAGAGACTAAGTGTGTGACAGGGTGCATTTCACCATAGACACTTGGATGAGTAGGCATGGACAGGGGCATTACATGTCGCTGACTGGGCACTGGGTAACTATGGTGACAGCAGGACAAGGGGCTGCTGTTCAAGTCTTGCCGTCCCCACGAGTTGTGCGTCAATCCTCTTTATCTCGAAGTTCCTCCACTGCTTCTGCCTCCTCAACCTCCTCTCGGTCCTCCACCTGCACCAAAAGCCTGTCGGTCATGGTCAATGCGCAGAAGGGATCCTGCACACCTCCTTGCTATGCTGGCATAAGGGCTCAACGTCATCAGGCGGTTTTTACGTTGAAATGTCTGGGAAATGTGAGTCACACAGCGGTGGAGTTGTGGTCAGCTCTGGAGAACCAGTTTCAGGAATGGTTGTCTTCACTGGAACTGCAACCAGGGAAGGCCGTGTGCGACAATGCCGCAAACCTGGGTGTGCCCCTTCGCCAGGGCAATGTCACACACATGCCTTGTATGGCTCACGTGTTGAACTTGGTTGTCCAGCAATTTTTAGCCCACTATCCAGGACTACATGGCCTTCTGCAGATGGCACGGTCGCTGTGTGCTCACTTCCGCCATTCGCATCCCGCAGCTCAGCGACTTACATCTCTACAGAAGTCGTTGGGCCTGCCACTTCACCGGCTAAAATGTGATGTGCCAACAGGGTGGAATTCAACTCTGCATATGTTGCAGCGACTATGGCAGCACCGACAAGCTCTGGTGCAATACGTTCTGAGTTATAGCCTGGGTCAAAGAGATCCTGAGGTGGGGCAAATCACGCTGGAGGAGTGGTCTCAGATCAGGGACCTATGCACCCTTCTGCACAGTTTTGAAATGGCCACGAAGATGTTTAGTGCTGACGATGCCATTATCAGCATGACTATTCCGGTGATTTACATGCTGGAGCACATGTTAAACAGAATTCGGAGTCAGGTGGTGGAACAGGAGGAGGTGGAGGAAGTAGAGGAGGAGTTGTATGCGGAAGGGCTAACATCTGCAAGGTACAGACAGTCGGCAGCACCACGGTGGCAGGCATGGGAGAGTGGGGGAGATGGATTAACCAGGGCGCATGGTAGCAGCCAAACTAGTCAGGAAGGTGCAGGAGGCCAGGAAGAAGTGGAGGACAAACTGGCGATGGGCATGGAAGACTCATCAGATGAGGGAGACCTTGATAACATTTCTGTTGTGCGAGGTTGGGGGTTAGGGCAGAGGAAGGAAACATGATTCGTACCTCGCCACCAACACAACAGAGACTTGGTGCTCCTGGATGCGCAAGACACATGAGTGCCTTCTTGCTGCACTACCTGCAACATGACCCTTGAATTGTCAGAATTTGAAATAATCCTGACTACTGGGTAGCCACACTGTTAGATCCCCGGTACAAAAGTAAATTTGCCAAAATAATTCCTGCCATAGAAAGGGATTCACGCATGCAGGAGTATCAGCAGAGACTGTTGCAGAATCTTACATGTGCTTTTCCACAAAACACCAGAGGTGCACGTAGTGAATCTCACAGTTCTAACTTGCCAACCGTGGGACTGTCGAGTCTTCAGCGCTCAAACTATAACAGAAACACAGTATCTGCTGGTGTTCCCAGCAATTTTGCAGAATCCTTTCACCACTTTTTTAGCCCATCCTTTGCAAGGCCACAGGAGACAAGAATTCAGACACATAGTCAACGCCTAGAGACGATGGTACAGGAGTATCTCCAACTGAACATGGAAGCCATGACTGTGTCACTAGACCCTTGTTCTTTTTGGTCTTCCAATCTGGATAAATGGCCGGAGCTCGCCACTCACGCCTTGGAGATCTTGTCATGCCCTGCAGCCAGCGTTCTCTCTGAACGTGTGTTCAGCGCTGCTGGTGGTGTGCAGACAGATAAGCGCACGCGGCTGTCCACTGAGAATGTAGACAGACTCACGTTCATAAAGATGAACAAATCATGGATCCGCAAGGACTTTTCTCCCCCTGTGTCATCCTGGGGAGAGTAAAAGCTTGAGGATTTGGTAAAATCACCTCACCAACCGTTTGTAAGCTTTCAAATTACTAATAATTTTGATCTGCATCTAGGCCGGAAAATTATTTTGGCCCTGTAGCAGTGTGTGGTACTCATTGTATTAGGCCATCTATACTAACCTCCACCATCTTTCAAATTAATCATAATTTTTGTTCTCTCTGAACGGTGTTCAGCGCTGCTGGTGGTGTGCTGACAGATAAGCGCACGCGGCTGTCCACTGAGAATGTAGAAAGACTCACGTTCATAAAGATGAACAAATCATGGATCCGCAACGACTTTTCTACCCTTGTGTCATCCTGGGGAGAGTAAAAGCTTGAGGATTTGTTAAAATCACCTCACCAACCGTTTTAAGCAACTCTGGGGCAATTGATGCTTCTTAAGTGGTGTCTGTGCCCCAAATTTTTGGATGAAATGGAGACTCTTTTTGGAGTCCCCTTGCTGTGTTTTACGTGACGTTGGCATCATCAATTACAGGTAGGTTGGGTCTTTCCCCACCCCCTTTTAACCGTAAGAAAATACATACACTTGGTTGGGTAACACAGATGGTTGAGTGTGAAGAGCTGTTTACTCATACTATAGCCTGGTAATCAGAGGTCTGCTCCAAAGCTTGAGTGTCTGCTAGTCAGCGGAGTATCCACCAGCTGTAGATCTAATTACAAATTTTTAACTGCATCTAGCCCAGACAATAATTTTGGGCCTAGTAGCAGTGTCTGCTAGTCAACGGATTAACCCAGCTGTTAAGCAACCTACACCACCTGCAATTTGGACACTTAATTTTTTAAAAGGAAATGCTTCGGGCCCCCGGGACACTCAGTGAAGAGCATTGGGGAGGCACCCCAAGGCACAGGGGCTGGGTCTGGCGCTAAGCTTATAAAAGCTTTTTAACTGCAGCAGCTTTAGTGGACGCTACTGGAGCTGGAATTACCGCGGCTTCTGGCATGAGTCTTGCCCTCCAATAGATCCTAGTAAAAAGATTTAAAGTGTACTCATTCAAATTAGAGAGACAATTTAAATAAAAAAGATTAGATCTGCGTCCACCGCAGGGGGGCTCGCTCAACCCACCAGCGGACAGGCACCAGTATTGGGAGAGGGGGGCTGGCCGTCAGGGTCCACTGCAGCTCTAGCACAAACCCGGCTACACGCAGGTCACACGGGCAGGAACGGACTGTGTTATGTTTTGGTAGCTGAGGAGAATAAGCAAAAACGGCAATACACCAGAGAGACTGGAACCTATTGGATTGCAGTAACCTGAACTAACCACACAACTAGAGGTAGCCGTGGAGCATTCCTACGTTGATCCTAGACACCTCGTCACAGCCTGAGAAATAACTACACCTAAAGGCAGAAAGATGAAAGCTATCTGCCCCGGAGCAGATCCCCAAAGAAAATAGGAAGCCCCAAACATGTAATGGCGGTTAGACAAGAAGCACGGACACAGACAGAAAATAGAATGAGCAAACGCTGGGGCCCAATCTGTCTAGACAGAAAAGTACAGGAAAGGATACTCACTGCAATCCAAAAAAACCCTAAAAAATACCAACTCTTCTGATTGCAAAAACACCTGAGATCACACGATCTCTAACACCTAAATCAGATCTCTGGTGTAACAAAACTAAGCCGCAGCCACTGAAAAAACAGGAAAAAGCAAACGAACAAACAACAATGGCTCCAGATAAACTGAGAGGAGCACAAGCCCCCGGAGGGGACCTGGCTGACCTCCACAGAAGTGCAGGGAACAATGCAAAAAGCAAGCACAAAAATAAAAGCAGAAAATATCTTATTTGATAGCAGAAGATGCAGGCAAGACTCACAAACTTCCAAATGAACCAAGAACCACAATTGAGACAAGAGCAATTGATCACCGGTAACCATCATGGGAGGGAACCTCCCTTATATCAGACCAGTCCGTGATCCCAGATTGCCATTCCTCGCTGAAAGGTTCAGTACTGTCTGTAACCACCAGAGGGAGCCTCTGCTCAGATACCATCTGTAGCACATTCATAACAGTACGCCCCCTTGAGGAGGGGTCACCGAACCCTCACTTGTGCAACCAGGCCCGATCAGGATGAGCTCGGTGATAGACACGGATCAGTCTCCTAGCATGGATGTCCGAAGCAAACACCCAAGAATTGTCCTCCTGACCATAACCTCTCCACTTAACCAAATACTGGAGTTTCTGTCTAGAAAAACGAGAATCCAATATTTTCTCAACCACATACTCCAGATTGCCCTCAACCAAAACAGGGTCAGGAGGCGCAGCCACAGGAACCACTGGCTCGACAAACCTCTTCAATAAGGACTTGTGGAACACGTTATGGATCTTAAATGTCCCTGGAAGAAGCAAACGGAAGGAAACAGGATTAAGAATCTCCATGATCTTATAAGGTCCAAGGAACCTAGGCTTAAACTTTGGAGATGCAACCCTCATAGGGATATTTCTTGAGGACAACCAAACCAAGTCCCCCACTTTAAACCGAGGACCATCAGTCCTATGTCGGTTGGCAAACCGTTGGGCCTTCTCCTCAGATAGGGACAACCTCTCCACTACCTGTCCCAAATTTGCTGCATTCGCTCCACAACAGAGTCAACACCTGGACAGACAGAAGCCTCCGCCTGTCCCGAAGGAAATCGAGGGTGAAACCCAAAATTGCAGAAAAATGGAGACATAAAGGTGGCAGAGCTAGCCCTATTATTAAGAGCAAACTCAGCCAAAGGCAAAAAAGAGACCCAGTCATCTTGATCAGCAGACACAAAACATCTCAAATAAGTCTCCAAGGTCTGGTTTGTTCTCTCGGTTTGTCCATTGGTCTGTGGATGAAAAGCAGAGGAGAAAGATAATTGAACACCAAGTTTAGAACAAAATGTGTTAAGGGTCTGCGGAACGCACCAAATATATAATGTAGAGAGGTGCGTTCGCAGCCCGGGGTCCACCGTGCAAGCGGAGCCTGCTGTTTAATAAAATGGCGCAAGAAGCGAACTCTGTTATCCCGCAGACTCACCAAAATAAACGCCGTAACACGCTGTGGCAATAGGTGCGAACTCTGTTAATCCACAGAGCCGCTAGAAGGAGTGCCGCAGCGCTATATGGCGATGTGTGTGAACTCACTTAACACAACTGAGTCGCAAAATAAACACGCTAGGGCGCTGTCTAGCGTTGAAAGCGAACCCTATTACGTCACAGAGCCGCTGAGACAAACTTCTGTGTCCTGTCAGGCACCCAGGTACACAGTGAACTGCTAAGCGAACATAGAACGTGATCATGCGCTAATGTCCTCGCGGGAGTCACCCGCAATCTATGGCGTCTGAACGCCAGGCCCTGAATACGGCAATCAAACTCCTCACCGGTTATGCCGGCAATCTAGGGCATCTAGGACACCGACCCTGACCAGCTAGCATACCAAACTCCTCACCGATTAAGTCGGTATTCTAGGGGCTTATTTCAGCCGGGGCCCTAACACACACACGCATGACCACACTGGGCAAAGCATATAATGGTTGATATTAGTGCATGGCGGCCCAGCCATGCTACCCTTTTATAGCAACAGCTACAGGACCTGCCAGAAACAAGGACCAATGAAACTTGTTCCAGAACACCAGTAGTCACAGGACCTTCTGGCGGACCAATAGGAGCTGCTGCAGTACCTGAGATGTGACCCCTGATCTCCAATGAGAGATCTCACTCTGGGCATGCTCAGAAGGGGAAAACAAGGATTTGTCCTAAAGACGTCTGCTCGCTGCAACCAGTACTGGCCACAATAGCAGAGCCTGGAGGAACAGCAGTAATCCTCTGCACACTGTTAGACTGGGCGA
>JARQOD010000008.1:33415475-33454571 GCA_033576555.1 Oophaga sylvatica
GGCTGGGCATCCCGGAATTTTTGGTACCAGAGACTTGGTTAGTCGGTCCTTTTGGTGGCCTACCTTGTCTCGCGATGTCAGGGAATTTGTGCAGTCCTGCGGGACTTGCTCTCGCTCCAAGCCTTGCTCTCGCTCTAGTGGTTTGTTGATGCCATTGCCTGTGCCAAGAGACCATGGACCCATATCTCTATGGATTTCATTTCCGATCTTCCTGTTTCTCAGAGAATGACCACCATCTGGGTAATTTGTGATAGGTTTTCCAAAATGATACATCTTGTGCCATTACCTAAGTTGCCTTCCTCCTCTGAATTGGTGCCGTTGTTCCTTCAGCACGTGGTTCGTTTACACGGCATTCCTGAGAACATTGTGTCTGACAGAGGAGTCCAGTTTGTTTCCAGATTTTGGAGGACTTTTTGTTCTAAACTGGGTGTTCAATTGTCTTTCTCCTCGGCATTTCATCCTCAGACCAATGGTCAAACTGAGAGAACAAACCAGACATTGGAGACTTATCTAAGATGCTTTGTGTCTGCTGATCAGGATGACTGGGTCTCTTTTTTGCCTTTGGCTGAGTTTGCTATTAATAATAGGGCTAGCTCTGCCACTTTGATGTCTCCGTTTTTCTGTAATTCTGGGTTTCACCCTCGATTTTCTTCAGGACAGACGGAGGCTTCTGTCTGTCCAGGTGTTGACTCTGTTGTTGAGCGTATGCAGCAGATTTGGGACCAGGTAGTGGAGAGGTTGTCCCTCTCTCAGGAGAAGGCCCAGCGGTTTGCTAACCGGCATAGGACTGATGGTCCTCGGTTTAAAGTGGGGACTTGGTCTGGTTGTCCTCAAAGAATATTCCTATGAGAGTAGCATCTCCTAAATTTAAGCCTAGGTTCATTGGACCTTATAAGATCATGGAGATTATTAATCCTGTTTCTTTTCGTTTGCTTCTTCCAGGGACATTTAAGATCCATAACGTGTTCCACAAGTCCTTGTTGAAGAGGTTTGTTGAGCCAGTGGTTCCTGCTGCTGTGCCTCCTGACCCTGTTTTGGTTGAGGGCAATCTGGAGTATGTGGTTGAGAAAATATTGGATTCTCGTTTTTCTAGACGAAGACTCCAGTATTTGGTTAAATGGAGAGGTTATGGTCAGGAAGATAATTCTTGGGTGTTTGCTTCGGACATCCATGCTAGGAGACTTATCCGTGCGTATCATAGAACTCATCCTGACCGACCTGGTTGCTCAAATGAGGGTTCGGTGACCCCTCCTCAAGGGGGGGGTACTGTTGTGAATGGGTTTGAGATGAGTTCTGAGCAGAGGCTCCCTCTGGTGGTTACAAGCGGTACTAGTGAGGATTGTGAGGACTGGGAATCAGGTGTTACTGATTGGTCTTATATAAGGGAGTCATTTTCCCATCAGGGTTGCCGGTGATCAATTGTTCTGGTCTGAATCCTTCTTTCCAGTTTCCCTTGTAGCCTGCTGTGTCTGTTCTGCATCTCCTGCTATCAGATAAGACAATTTCTTATTTTGTGTTTTTGCTATATTTTTGCATTTTGTCCTGCACTTCTGTGGGGGCCTTCTGGGTCCCCTCCGGGGGCTTTTGCCCTCTCAGTTTAGTCCAGCCACTGTGTTTTGTACTTTTGCTTTTTGCAGTTTTTTCAGTGGCTGCTGTTTTGTTACACCAGAGAACTAATTTAGGTGGTAGAGGTCGTGTGATCTCAGGTGATTTTGAAATTAGTAGTGTTGGTGTTTTTCAGGGTTTTCTGGGATTGCAGTAAGTACCCTTCCTGTCCTTTTCTATTTAGATAGTTTGGGCCCCAGCGTTTGCTCATACTATTTTCTTTCTGTGTCAGTATTTCCTCTTGTCTAACCGCCATTACATGTTTGGGGGCTTTCTATTATCTTTGGGGTTCTGCTCCGGGGCAGATAGCTTTCCTATTTCTATCTTTAGGTGTAGTTAGTTTCTCAGGCTGTGACGAGGCGTCTAGGACCATCGTAGGAACGCTCCACGGCTGCCTCTAGTTGTGGTGGTTAGTCAGGGTACTGCAATCTCATAGATTCCAACTGCTCTGGTGTATTTCCTTTTTTACCTGCACTCCTCAGCTACCGTAACATAACACCTGGACTCCCCAAGCCCAGGAAGCATTTTCCCGTCTGAAAGATAAATTTACCACCGCACCTATTTTGGTACATCCCAACCCCGAACTTGCCTTCATAATAGAGGTGGATGCTTCAGACTGTGCCGTTGGAGCTATACTCTCTCAGAGAACAGGTGAGAAGAATGTCTTGCATCCCTGTGCCTTCTTTTCCCAGCAGTTGTCTTCGGCTGAGAGGAACTACGATGTGGGCAATAGAGAGTTGTTGGCCTTTATTGCCACCTTCAAAGAATGGAGACACCTTCTTCAGGGAGCTGCACAGCAAATAGTCGTCCTGACAGACCATCGTAACCTTGAATTTATCAGGTCGGCTAAGTGCCTGACTCCTCGCCAGGCTCGCTGGAATCTTTTCCTAAACCAATTTAATTTTGTAATGTCTTATAGGCCAGGATCGCGCAATGGAAAGGCTGATGCACTCTCTAGGATTCATTCAGCAGAGACCCGTCCACTTACTCCTCCTAAGACTATTCTTCCTGACTCTAGATTCCTGGGAGTGATTCATAATCAAGACCTACTTAAAGACATCAAGGAAGCATACCATGCGGATTCCTTGTTGGCACAACCCCCAAGGGACGTAAGTCTTGTCTTTAAGAATGGTTTGTGGATTCTGGGACAACGTCTATATATTCCTGAAACAGTCAGATTGAGAGTATTGCAACTCATTCACGATTCCAAGATAGCTGGGCATAGAGGAATTCTAAAGACACAGGAATTTCTTTCTCGTTTCTTTTGGTGGCCCACTTGCAGGAAGGATGTTTTAAACTATGTCACTTCATGTGAAGTCTGTGCAAGATGCAAAACACCTCGCTCCTCACCAACTGGTCTGTTACAACCTCTTCCCACCCCGTCCCGCCCGTGGGGATCCATTTCTATGGACTTCATTGTGGAGTTACCAACCTCTCAAGGGAAGAACACCATTCTAGTGGTGGTTGACCGTCTAACAAAGGCAGCTCATTTTATACCTTGTGTCGGCTTACCCACTGCAAAACAGACATCAGATTTGATGATTAAAGATGTGTTTCGCTTACATGGAGTACCGGATGAGGTTATTTCGGATCGAGGGGTGCAATTCACTTCTAGGTTTTGGCAAAATTTCTGTGCAGCATTGGACATTAAAGTAAATCTTTCTTCTGCTTTTCATCCCCAGACTAATGGACAGACCGAACGAACCAATCAAACCCTGGAGCAGTATCTCCGCTGCTTTATCTGCCACCTACAGGATGATTGGGTGGATCTACTTCCATTAGCTGAGTTCTCTTATAACAACTCTCAGAGTGCCTCCACTAAGCAGTCTCCTTTTTACTCCAATCTAGGTTATCATCCTAACATTCTACCACGATTTCCCATAGAAACGCCTTTACTAGCAGTGGCTGAAAGAATCACGTCTTTACAGAAGAATATGGATCTTCTAAAGGAGAATCTGGAATCGGCTCAGGAAAGGTACAAGAAAGCAGCAGATAAATTTCGTAAACCTGCACCAGCTTTTAAGGTAGGAGACCTGATCTGGCTGTCAACCAGAAATCTTAAGTTAAGGATTCCATCGTCTAAGTTGGGACATAAGTACATTGGACCCTATAAAATCAGTAAAATTATAAGTGCCGTTGCTTGTCGTCTTCAACTGCCCAGAACTATGAGAATCCACCCTGTCTTTCATGTATCCCTACTAAAGGCTGCAACACCCAATACGTTTCCTGGACGTTCTTCTCCTTGCCCTGACCCAGTGCTAGTCGATGGTCAGGAAGAATTTGTGGTGGAAAGGATTCTGGATTCCAGGTTATACAGAAATCAGTTACAATATTTGATTAAATGGCAAGGCTACCCAGTGGAGGACAACTCATGGGAACCAGTCAATAACGTTAATGCTCCTCGTTTGCTCCGCCAGTTTCATCAGAGGTACCCAGACAAGCCTGGTCTGAGGCCATCCGGACGTTGTCCCTAAGGGGGGAGTAATGTAAGGTTCTTTGTACATGTTCTTGAAACTCAGTTTTTCCGTCAGCCATTTTGCTTTCTGTCTTGCTGCAGCTATTTTGCCCTCAGTCAATATGGAGTTTTCAACTTTCATGTTCCCGCCCTGATTCTCTCCCTCTTGCTTCTTAAGCAGCCACAGCTGAGCAATCAGTGCTTCTGAATCTAGCCTGCAGTGAACCTGTGACCTGACTCCTGGAAGCCTTGGATTTTGTACTCCAGCTATTCCTACTGAGGAACTCTGGAACTTTTGTGTGGACTCTGGAACCCTGCTCTTTGAAAGACTCACGTTTGCATGGACTTACGGTAACAGAGAAGAAGATCCTGAACCTGTTGTGAAGAGTGATTGCTGAGCTTAAGTTATTCTGGCCTGCTGTGTATCCTGCTTCTGTATCTGCAAACTGTGTGACTATTTTTGCCAACTTGTATGAAGTAATACAAGACCTTCTATATCAAACCTGTGTCTCATGTATTTTCATCGCACCCAAGCACAAGACGCTATATGAACTGTACTACATACATTACACTGAGACTTAATTGAGATGAAAGCCTTGGAGACTTCCTCAGACCACAATTTGGGATTTGCTCCCTCCTTGGTGAGGGCTACCAAGGGAGCTACCAAAGTTGAGAAATGGGAAATGAACTGGCGATAATAATGAACCCCATAAAGCGCTGCACCGCTTTAAGGGAATAGGGTTCTTGCCAGTCCATCACAGCTTGTAATTTGGCAGGATCCATAGCCAATCCCTGGGCGGAGATGATATAGCCCAAGAATGGTAAAGACTCCTGCTCAAACACGCATTTCTCCAACTTTGCATAAAGGGAATTTGCCCGCAAGAGGTCGAAGACTCTGCAGACATCTTTCCGGTGGGAGTCAATATCTGGAGAGAAGATGAGAATATCATCCAGATAGACCACGACCGAGGTGGAAAGCATATCCCGGAAGATGTCATTAACAAAGTCTTGGAAAACGGCTGGGGCGTTACAGAGCCCGAAGGGCATCACCAGATATTCATAGTGCCCATCCCTGGTATTAAAAGTCGTCTTCCACTCGTCCCCCTCGCGGATGCAAATCAGGTTGTAAGCACCCCGCAGGTCTAATTTGGTAAATACCCTTGCTCCCCGAAGCCTATCAAAGAGCTCAGAAATTAAAGGCAGCGGGTATTTATTCCTAACGGTAATGGCATTAAACCCCTGTAATCTATGCAGGGACGTAATTCTCTGTTCTTCTTTTGCACAAAGAAGAACCCTGCCCCAGCAGGTGACACTGACTTCCTAATGAACCCTCTTGCCAGATTTTCCTGAATGTATTGGGACATAGCCTCCGTCTCCGGGAGAGAGAGAGGATAGACCCTTCCCCGGGGAGGTTCTGCTCCAGGCAAGAGGTCAATAGGACAGTCATAGGGCGGTGAGTCTCCGCAGCCTTTTTGGAGAACACGTCTACATAGAACCAATAGCACTTGGGCAGGGAAGTGAGATCTGCGGGTATCCCTGTAGTAGCAACCTGAACACACTCCCTCACACATCTACCTCTACAAGACTCACTCCAACCCCGTATCTTCCCAGAGGACCACTCAATATGTGGGGAGTGAAGACGAAGCCAGGGTACTCCCAGCAGAGCCTCATCTATACCCTCAGGAAGGACAAGGATAGAAATAATCTCCTGATGGGAAGGAGACATAGCTAATGTGAGAGGGATTGTCTGATGTGTGATCTGTGAGGGCAGTATGGAGCCATTCACCACTCGAACAGTCACCAGTTTGGTGAGCATCACCTGAGGTATTGTGTGACGGAGAGCAAAAGCAGAGGACATAAAGTTCCCCTCTGCTCCAGAATCCACACAAAGCTCAACTGTTAGAGTGGATTGACCAAAAGAGATTGTCCCTTTAAAGGACAGCTTGGAGGCAAATGCTGCTGACTCTAGTGAACCTCCTCCCATGGTCACTAGACGCGAACGTGTACGCGATCGCTGGGGACATCTATTGGCATAATGTCCTGGCTGCTGGCACACTCTACAGACCACGGATACTCGAGTGGTCCGAGACTTAGATTCCACTCGAGAAGTCTCCACGGTTTCTGGGGAGTCGGACGCCCGAACGGGAAATTCAAGGGGTTTGGCAAAGGTGGGTGCCAGCCGAAACCTCTGCCTACACTGGGTCCGCTCTAGCCTCCGCTCGTGAAAACGGAGGTCGATGCGGGTAGATATAGAAATGAGTTTCTCCAGTGTGGCAGGAATCTCCCTGGTAGCCAAAGCGTCCTTTACATGGTCTGCCAGTCCTCTCCAGAACACTGGAATAAGAACTTTATCTGGCCACTCTAATTCAGAGGCCAAAGTCCGAAATTGGACTTAGAACTGGCTGACCATGGACAAGCCCTGTGACATTGCCAGCAGTTGGAGTGCCGTATCGTGCGTGACCTGAGGTCCTAAAAAGACCTTTTTCAGAGCCTCCAAAAACCGAGGAGCACTCCGCACCACACGATCGTCTCGCTCCCACAGCGGTGTTGCCCACTCCAACGCTCTGCCCGAGAGTAGAGATAACACAAAACCCACTTGTGCCCGATCCGTGGGGAAACGTGCAGCCAGAAGTTCGAGCTGTATTGAGCACTGACTCACGAATCCCCGACATTGCTTGCTGTCACCGGCAAACTTGTCAGGAAGCGGGAGGTGGGATAACGTAGGGGCAGAGGTGGCAGAGGACAAACTGGCTGCAGCCACGCTAGCAGCCTGAACAGCGACTGCGGTAACATCCACAGCTGAGGTTGTGCGCTCAAGAGCCGCCAACCTACCCTCCAGCTGCTGGATGTACTGCCTTAGACGCTGGTCATTCCGCCATTTTACTAGCCAGACCCTGGCGCTAATATTATGTTAAGGGTCTGCGGAACGCACCAAATATATGATGTAGAGAGGTGCGTTTGCAGCCCAGGGTCCACCGTGCAAGCGGAGCCTGCTGCTGGTAAAATGGCGCAAGAAGCGAACTCTGTTATCCCGCAGAGTCGCCAAAATAAATGCCGTAACACGCTGTGGCAATAGGTGCGAACTCTGTTAATCCACAGAGCCGCTAGAAGGAGTGCCGCAGCGCTATATGGCGATGTGTGCGAACTCACTTAACACAACTGAGTCGCAAAATAAACACGCTAGGGCGCTGTCTAGCGTTGAAAGCGAACCCTATTACGTCACAGAGCCGCTGAGACAAACTTCTGTGTCCTGTCAGGCACCCAGGTACACAGTGAACAGCTAAGCGAACATAGAACGTGATCATGCGCTAATGTCCTCGCGGGAGTCACCCGCAATCTATGGCGTCTGAACGCCAGGCCCTGAATACGGCAATCAAACTCCTCACCGGTTATGCCGGCAATCTAGGGCATCTAGGACACCGACCCTGACCAGCTAGCATACCAAACTCCTCACCGATTAAGTCGGTATTCTAGGGGCTTATTTCAGCCGGGGCCCTAATCACACACACGCATGACCACACTGGTGCAAAGCATATAATGGTTGATATTAGCGCATGGCGGCCCAGCCATGCTACCCTTTTATAGCAACAGCTACAGGACCTGCCAGAAACAAGGACCAATGAAACTTGTTCCAGAACACCAGTAGTCACAGGACCTTCCTGGCGGACCAATAGGAGCTGCTGCAGTACCTGAGCATGTGACCCCTGATCTCCAATGAGAGATCTCACTCTGGGCATGCTCAGAAGGGGAAAACAAGGAATTTGTCCTAAAGACGTCTGCTCGCCGCAAACCAGTACTGGCCACAATAGCAGAGCCTGGAGGAACAGCAGTAATCCTCTGCACACTGTTAGACTGGGCGAGATGCTGGGACCGACGTCTAAGCTGAGCAGGCTCCACTGCGGACGGAGACGAATGGGAGACTGCAGCGGGACTGGTTCGAGACTCCCCTTGTGCAGCAGTGGGAACTCGAACCCTAACAAATTGTCCTCCAAAATCTGGAAACAAACTGGACTCCTCTGTCAGACACAATGTTCTCCGGAATGCCATGTAACCGAACCACGTGCTGAAGGAACAAAGGCACCAATTTGGAGGAGGAAGGTAACTTAGATAATGGCACAAGATGTATCATCTTGGAAAACCTATTACAGATTACCCAGATAACAGTCAATCTCTGAGAAACAGGGAGGTCGGTAACAAAATCAATAGAGATATGGGTCCATGGCCTCTTGGGCACAGGTAATGGCATTAACAAACCACTAGAGCGAGAGCAAGGCTTGGAGCGAGAGCAAGTCCCACAGGACTGCACAAATTCCCTGACGTCACGAGACAAAGTAGGCCACCAAAAGGACTGACTCACCAAGTCTCTGGTACCAAAAATCCCGGGATGACCAGCCAAAGCGGAACAATGAATCTCAGACATCACACTCTTCTTCCACTGGTCTGGGACAAACAATTTCCCAATAGGGCAGCGCTCAGGTTTCTCCTCCTGACACCCCTCCAAAGCCAGTCTCAAATTGGGCGAGATGGCGGAAAGAACTACACCCTCTTTCAAAATAACAGTAGGATCAGATAACTCAGGAGAGTCCGCAAAAAAACTCCTCGAGAGGGCATCCGCCTTAACATTCTTAGCGCCAGGAAGAAAAGAAACCACAAAATTAAAACGTGAAAAACAAGGCCCACCTGGCCTGTCTAGGATTAAGTCGCTTGGCTGATTCGAGATAAACCAAGTTCTTATGGTCCGTGAGGACCACCACCTGATGTTTGGCTCCTTCCAGCCAATGTCTCCACTCTTCAAAGGCCCACTTTATGGCCAATAACTCTCGATTACCCACGTCATAAATGTTGCACAGCTTCTGAATCCACACCTTTACAGTAGGAACTTCACAGAGCAAGTTGCATGGGATAACAAGTGTTTACTTCTCTGAACATGAGGTGAAGGAATAATGCACAGTCATTACAGCATTGCATCAGCAAACAGGAACAAAACGAAAGTGAAACTAACACAAAAGAGACTAATTCCTATACTATTCATTAAACAGAAGGAAACATTACACAACATCGCCATCTGCTGTCAGGTCAGCATAAAGTCCTCCTTTTACTTATAATATAGAAGTCCTAATCTGTTGCATATGACAACACCCTTTCTCAACAGTAAGGACTTATTCAATCAAACCCAACTTTTTTATTAGTCTCTGATGTTTATCAGCATTCAACGCCTTCGTGAAAATGTCCGCTGTCATTTCTTCAGTAGGACAATACTCCAACTTCAATACTCCTTGGTCCTGATAATCTCTCAAGAAATGATATTTCACATTAATATGCTTGGTTCTTGGATTCACTCTTTCAATCTGAGCAAGAACAAGACATCCTTGATTGTCCTCTTTTATTTTTGTTGGTTCCAACTGTGGTTGTCCTAATTCTGTCAACAATTGTCTTAACCACAGTACTTCTTGACTCGCATGTGCTGCTGCAACATATTCTGCTTCTGTTGAAGACAGTGTCACAATTGACTGTTTCTTACTTGTCCAACTTATTGGTCCACCTGAGAGAAAAAAAATATGTCCACTGGTAGATCTTCTGTCAGTTGGATCTCCAGCCCAATCTGCATCAACATATCCTGTTAAAATGCAATTATCACCTGTGGGTAATTTCAGCTTAACATTGCTAGTTCCTTTCAAATAACGTATTACTCTCTTCACGGCATTCCAATCAGCTTTATTTGGTTTTGATACCTTTCTACTCAGGATTCCTACTGCTGCTGCGATGTCTGGTCTTGTAATGGTCGCTAGATACAGTAGTTTTCCTATTGCTGTTCTGTATTCTTCATTGTTTGGTAGCATATTTTCTTCACTGTTCATCTCTTTGAGATAATTAGTTTCCACTGGAGACTTTACTGTTTTTGCATCCTTTAGTCCAAATTTGTCTGTTATGTCTTGAATCATGTGATTGTTTGTAGTTGTGATTCTTCACTTTCAGTATTTTGTTCTTCATTCATTTCTACTTCTTTCTCATCAGATATTTCTTCAGTTATGTCACTATTGTTTTTCTCATTTTTTGTTTCAACTGAAATCATAATGTCTTCATTTAAATCTTCAATGAATGTCACACTGTTACTCACTGTAACTCTGTCTGTTTTGGGATCAAGGATTCTATATCCTTTGCAGTTTTCACTATATCCAACGAATATTCCTTCCATGGATCTGTTTTGAAGTTTGGAACGTTTTTCTGTTGGAATGAATATAAAAACTTTACATCCAAAAACTTTTAAATGATTGACACTTGGTTTCATACCTTGCCACAGTTCATATGGAGTTTTCTTCAGTTTTCTGGAAAAAAGTCGGTTCTGTAGATATGTAGCTGTCATTGCTGCCTCACCCCAATATTTCTCTGGTAGTTTAGAATGTGTCAGCATACATCTCATCATTTCTGTTAGAGTTCTGTTTTTCCTTTTTGCTACTCCATTTTGTTCAGGTGTGTATGGAACAGTTTTCTGATGTTCTATTCCATTTTGTCTTAAGTAGTCTTCTATTCTGTGACCTGTAAATTCACCTCCATTATCACTTCTGATGACAATTGGCTTCCTTTGAAATTTGTTACTTGATCTTGTTACATAGTCTACAAGTTTATCAAAAACTTCACTTTTGTTCTTAATTAAGTATGTGACGGTGTATCTTGAGTAGTCGTCTATAAAAGTCAACATGTATCTATTGCCTCCTGATGTAGTCACTTTCATGGGTCCACATACGTCAGTATGCACCAAATCAAGTGGTCTTTCGCTTTTCATCTCACTTTCTTTTGGAATAGATATCCTTGTGGCTTTGGATTTTATACAACATTCACATCTTATGGTAATTGAGCAATCTGATATCTTTAAATCTTTTGTCAATTCTTTTCTCTGTAGTTCCCTTTTACTGTCCGGGTGTCTATGTCCTAGACGTCTATGCCACATGTGAATACAGTTTTTGTGATCATGTGTACATACCTTCATCTGTTCCTTTGGTTTGTCAAAATGATATAATTGTTCATCTGCCTTGACTTTGGTTATCAACTTGTTTCCTGCAATAATTGCACACTCATTATCTTTGAATTTTACTGTAAGTCCTTTTGCTGTTAAACGTTTCACAGATAATAATCCGCCTTCCAATTTTGGAACATACAACACATCCTGTACAAGTATCTTTGAATCTTGTCCGAACTTGTTTGAACAATTTAGCATACCTTGTCCGATACCTTCTGCGGTTATTTTGCTTCCATCTGCAAGATAAATGGCTACTTTCTTATTTAAATCAAGATCAGTAAAGAAATTCTTGTCACTTGTCATATGACTCGTTGCTCCTGAATCAATAAACCAACCAAGTGATGATTTCTTATCAGTTACTTTAAATGTGCCATTCCAATTATTTTCACATGAATCAGAAATTGTGTTTTTCACCTTCTGTATATTATCTTTATAGTGTAATTTCTGTTCTGCTTTTTATATAGTACAGTCTTCTTTAAATGACCTATTTTCTTACATCTGAAGCATTCTCTTGTCTCTTTATTATAGGGTTTTTTAAGTTCTGTAGCTTTAAGAGCATTTTCATTATCTTTTTCAGTAGAAGAATCATTGCTTTGCTCTTTCCTTCTCTGATATTCATCTATGAGTCTTGTTTTCACAAACTCTTATGTAATGTCAGTTTCTGGTCTTGTCTCTAGTGCATTTATTAAAGCTGTATATGAATCTGGTAAACTGCACAATAAAATTGCTGCTGTATGGCTTTCCTTAATATCTTCACCAATAGATCTTAGCTGTAATATCACTTCCATGATTGAGAATATATGCTTCTGCATGTCACTGTCTGCATTTAGTCTCATATTGTAAAGCTTTCTTAGTAGAAATAACTTGTGATTTAAGCTGGGTCTCTCATATAGCTTTCTTAATTCTTCCCACATTCCTTTCGCTGTTTCTTCATTTCTTATATGTATTAATTGAGCATCATCCACTAATAAGCTGATGGTAGCTCTCGCTTGTCTATTTTTCTTATCCCATGTCTGATTATCTTCATCAGGTCTATCTGTAGTGATTACTTCCCATAAATCATCTTTAGACAATAACATCTCTACTTTGAACTTCCATAGATGATAGTTCTCATCATTATGTTTAGCTACTGTGAGTTTTAACTCTGTGCTATTCATCATTTTTAACTTATCTTACTTGTTTGGAGAGACTTGCACTGAAGAATTCTTCTGCATTCACCAGGGTCTTGCTGAGTGTTCCATGTCCTGGGTATCTGGTATCTGGATTCTCTGTATCTGGGTACGCTGTATCTGGGTGTCTGTGTCTGGATTCTCTGGTGCTCTGGGTGCCTGTGTCTGGGTGTCTGGGCCCATAACCTGTTGCACAGCTTCTGAATCCACACCTTTACAGTAGAAACTTCACAGAGCAAGTTGCATGGGATAACAAGCGTTTACTTCTCTGAACATGAGGTGAAGGAATAATGCACAGTCATTACAGCATTGCATCAGCAAACAGGAACAAAATGAAAGTGAAACTAACACAGAAGAGACTAATTCTTATACTATACATTAAACAGAAGGAAACATTAGACAACATCGCCATCTGCTGTCAGGTCAGCATAAAGTCCTCCTTTTACTTATAATATAGAAGTCCTAATCTGTTGCATATGACAACAATAAATACGTTCAGTTGGAGAAAATTTTCAAGAAAAAGGCACAAGGGTTACTCATAGAGGTCTCTGGATCTCTTTGGGACAAAACGGCACCTGCCCCAATTTCAGAGGCATCAACCTCCACCTGAAACGGTAGAGAAGCATCAGGCTGCCGTAGAACAGGAGCAGAAGTGAATCTCTGCTTAAGTTCCTGAAACGCAGAGACTGCCTCAGGAGGCCAATTCACCACATCAGAACCCTTTTTGGTCAAATCAGTCAATGGTTTAACAATACCGGAGAAATTACCAATAAATTTACGATAAAAATTGGCAAAACCCAAAAATCTCTGAAGAGCCTTTAATGAAGTAGGTTGGACCCAATCACAGATGGCCTGAACCTTGACCGGGTCCATTTTAATAACAGATGGAGACAAAATGAATCCCAGAAATGAGACCTTCTGTACGCCAAAAAGACACTTTGATCCCTTCACATACAGTGCATTCTCTCTCAAAATCTGGAACACAGTCCGAACATGTTTCACATGAGAGTCCCAGTCATTGGAAAAAATCAAGATATGATCCAAATAAACAATCAGAAATTTATCCACAAAATCCCTAAAAATATCATTCATGAAGGATTGGAAGACGGAAAGAGCATTAGTGAGCCCAAAGGGCATCACCAGGTACTCAAAATGCTCCTCTGGGGTATTAAACGCCGTCTTCCATTCATCCCCGTGCTTAATGCGAATAAGGTTATACGCCCCCCTGAGGTCAAGCTTGGTAAACCAACTAGCACTTTTCACCCTGGAAAACAGGTCAGAAATCAAGGGTAACAGATATTGATACTTCACAGTGATCTTAGTCAAGAGACGATAATCAATACACGGCCTCAATAAACCATCCTTTTTGGCCACAAAGAAAAAAACGGCGCCCAAGGGTGAAGAGGATGGTCTGATATGACCCTTCTCCAATGACTCCTTGATATAAGATCGCAATAGCATCGTGTTCTGGTACAGACAAGTTAAAAAGGCGACCTTTAGGAAATTTACCACCAGGCACTAATTCAATAGCGCAATCATAGCTCCTGTGAGGGGGCAAGGATGCAGATTTACTTTCACTAAACACATCAGAAAAATCAGTCAAAAAGTGAGGAACATCCTGAGACTGGGGAGAGGCAGAAAAAACAGGAATGTCGGCATTAACACATTGGCAGCCCCAACTGGTCACAGACACAGATTTCCAATCCAAAACAGGATTATGAGACTGTAACCAAGGGAAACCTAGTACAATAATGTCATGCAGATTATACAGCACCAGAAATTTGCAACTCTCCTGATGATCTGGTTCAACCCTCATTATCACCTGAGTAGAAAACTGGGGTTTATTCTCCGCCAAAGGGGTAGAATCAATGCCCAGTAGGGGAATAGACTTTCGCAGGGGTATCATGGGAAACCCACAACGTTTGGCAAAGACAAAATCCATCAGGTTAATAGCTGCTCCTGAATCAACAAAAGCCTGAGCAGAAAATGTGGACAGGGAGCAAATCAGGGTAACAGTCAACAGAAATTTAGTCTGAACACTACCCAAGACAACTGAGCGTGCAAAACGTCTTCCCCACTTAGGACAGACTGAAATAGCATGAGAGGCATCACCACAGTAGAAACATAACCCATTGCGCTTTCGAAACTCATGATGCTGTGCCCCAGAAGTCACTCTATCACACTGCATGGGCTCAGAAGCTGGCTCACAAGGCAACACTATCTCACGCATACCTCTGCGCTCACGCAAACGTCTGTCAATTTGAATAGCCAATGACATAGAATCATTGAGACCAGAGGGAGCAAGGAATCCCACCATAACATTCTTTACATTCTCTGACAGCCCCTTCCGAAAAAGGGCTGCCAAAGCATCATCATTCCATTTGGTCAGGACTGCCCACTTTCGGATTTTCTGACAGTACAGTTCAGCGTCTTCAAGACCCTGATTTAATGCCAACAAGGTTTTTTCAGCTTGATCAGTGACATTAGGTTCATTGTACAATAACCCCAGAGCCAGAAAAAATGCATCAATATCATTCAAAACAGGATCCCCAGGTGTCAGGGAAGAAGCCGAATCCTGAGGATCGCCGCGCAGGAGAGAGATGACAATTTGAACCTGCTGTGCTGCGTTACCTGAGGACTTAGGCTTTAAGGCAAAAAACAACTTACAGTTATTTTTGAAATTCAGAAATTTAGCCTGATCCCCCAAAAACAAATCTGGCATGGGAATGCTAGGTTCCACAACCGGCAACCTAGCAAGATAGGTAGCAATACTCCGAACCTCAGTGGCAAGCTGATCCACACGGCCAGACAACTGTGCAAGCTCCATTGAGAGAAAAAAAAATCCTCCTCAGCACCCAGAGAGAAAGAGGGAAAAAATGCAACAAACCGGATAAAAAAATCTCTGACAACTTTTTTTTTCTTTCCACACTATTTTTCCCTTCTGTGAGTACCATATAGTTTTCAGTTTGGGCCGGTGATACTGTTATGTTTTGGTAGCTGAGGAGAATAAGCAAAAACGGCAATACACCAGAGAGGCTGGAACCTATTGGATCGCAGTAACCTGAACTAACCACACAACTAGAAGTAGCCGTGGAACGTTCTTACGTTGATCCTAGACGCCTCGTCACAGCCTGAGAGATAACTACACCTAAAGGCAGAAAGATGAAAGCTATCTGCCCCAGAGCAGATCCCCAAAGAAAATAGGAAGCCACCAAACATGTAATGGCGGTTAGACAAGAAGCACGGACACAGACAGAAAATAGAATGAGCAAACGCTGGGGCCCAATCTGTCTAGACAGAAAAGTACAGGAAAGGATACTCACTGCAATCCAAAAAAAACCTAAAAAATACCAACTCTTCTGATTGCAAAAACACCTGAGATCACACGATCTCTAACACCTAAATCAGATCTCTGGTGTAACAAAACTAAGCTGCAGCCACTGAAAAAACAGGAAAAAGCAAATGAACAAACAACAATGGCTCCAGATAAACTGAGAGGAGCACAAGCCCCCGGAGGGGACCTGGCTGACCTCCACAGAAGTGCAGGGAACAATGCAAAAAGCAAGCACAAAAATAAAGCAGAAAATAACTTATCTGATAGCAGAAGAACAGGCAAGACTCAGCAAACTTCCAAATGAACCAGGAACCACAATTGAGACAAGAACAATTGATCACCGGCAACCATCATGGGAGGGAACCTCCCTTATATCAGACCAGTCCGTGATCCCAGATTGTCATTCCTCGCTGAAAGGTTCAGTACTGTCTGTAACCACCAGAGGGAGCCTCTGCTCAGAAACCATCTCTAGCACATTCATAACAGGACTGGCTGTGTCAGCTTCGCCCTTTTTTGGTTTTAGAAGGGCATGACATGCCTATATCTGTGTCTCCCCCTCCTTTTACTGCTCCACCTCTTTTCTTTTCGCATGACTATATGTACTTGTCACTTTTCCATGTGTTAGTTGTGTCTTCTGAGCAATTTGACAGCTTTTGGACACCTTTGAAGTGTTTTCTATGTGTTTCTATGTGTTTTTGTATGCCTGCCATTGGTTTTAACGGTGTTCGAGTTGTTCAACGAACAGTTTGACGAACTGTTCATCGAACACACGGGTGTTCGGCGAACTGAACCAAACTCGAACACTACGGGGGTGGCTCATCACTACTAACAAGCCTCTGCCTGCTTGCACGTATAGGGAGAGGGTTGTCAGTCAGTGTAAGCTGCCGGGGATGCACTTGTACAACTAGTTACCGGCTCAGTCCTCAAAGGATAGTAAAAGTATGTTTTCCTCTGAAACGGCATAGTGTTTCAAAGTAAACATACATGGCTGTAATCATTCGGCCGGTGGGTGATACATGCTGCCCATGGTTTGAGCAGCGTGTATCACCTGTCAGGTTCCCTTTAATTACATGAATAAATACAAGTCATTTATGGGAAACCAGTCCTGGCTTGATAATACCCAGCAGGATATCACTGGTGGTGAAGAGGTGTAACGTGCTATGTCCTTTAAGAGTTAATGCACTAAGTAGCTTGTCACAAAACTTGGTCAGGGGGCACATGGGAGCAACTTGAAAACTTACGCCCATGAAACTAGAACATTGCAATAAATACATGTTTTTTTTGTCTTGACCAATATCGCAGTTGGTGCTAAACACCACTAGCGTTTTTTTCTTATCCTCTCATCATCTCTTTTCAGAGAAGGAGGAATAGGGATTCCTAACCCTACTCAGGCTTTTCCTATCTTATGGGTACCCATGCAATGAAGCAATAATCAGAGAGACCGACTGCTCGTTGTCCTTCCAAAAAGTCTCTAAAGTTTATTGACAGGGTGATCTTTTATAGTACAAGATCAAAGGGAAATGAGGTTACATAACAATTGGCATAACTAAAAGGGAGTTACACAATAAGTTGTCAAATGCATCCTGGGACACAAGATTAATCAGATGACCAAATATGGGGGTGCTTCCTTATTTGAATGTGTTCTAGTTCAATAGTTCAATTTCTCAAGGAAATCTGGCCGAACAGACGCCAATTTTTTGGGTGTTTACTGTCTATCTTACTTAAAATTTGGAAACAACAGCATGGAGGAGGTGGTGTGATGGTGTGGGGGTGCTTTGCTGGTGACACTGTTGGGGATTTATTCAAAATTGAAGGCATATTGAACCAGCATGGCTACCACAGCATCTTGAAGCAGCATGCTATTCCTTCCGGTTTGCGTTTAGTTGGACCATCATTTATTTTTTAACAGGGCTATTCTGTCCCCAGGGCCTGTGGCTGTAAATATGGCTCTGTGAGATGCCGGATCTCTTTCACCTTACTTACAATTGGCGACGATCGCAGATAGCTTAACTCAGCTGCCGGCACACATGTTATGAAGAATCCAGAAGAGACTTTGATTTCTGTAAGAATTCTTGTTGAATGCATACAAACAGCAGCAGGTAAAAAAGACTTTCTTCAGACAGACTGAAAACACATGTGATTCTGATAAAATCAAGATGGAGAATGAAACACAGGAGAAAGAAGAAGGAAATTACATCATATCAGAAGAGGGAGACAGAGAGACAGAAGGGACAAACTTGATGTAAAGGGAGGATTTCAGCTATGCAAACACAGGGACACAGCAACAGTAAACAATATGAGAGACTGCAATACAGCATGTAAAATACACAGGACAGTCTGTAAAATGTCTCATTCATGGGACATAACACTCCCCGTCTGAAATCTATAGATTTCATAATTTTATGATGTCCACTGGAGATGTCACTGTAGACCTGAAAGACAAAAGGAAAAAACAAGCATGCAGGTAATAACGACAACAGTTGAAGTCCAATTGGCATGGTCCAATGTTCAGTTGGAGGCATGAAGTCCTCAACAGCGGAATAGTCCGAGTCCAAACGAAAACCCATCTTCGGATTGGGGAAGCCGCAACGTGCAAACACTTCCACCAACTCAATAATCCGCTGGAGAAAGTTAAAATATTACAATGTTCCAACACAGCTGGAGGAGTATATGGCGGTAGGTTCCCCGCCGTGAGCTGAGTTCAGAGACGAAGCTAAGATCATGTGACTCCTGCTCGAAGGAGCCAGCAGATGATTTGCCTGAAATGTATGTCAGCAGATAGGATGGCTGACCAGCTGAAAGGATGTCCAGGGTAAAGAGAGCTCAGCTTCTGTACCTTTTTGCCGGTTTCTGAAGCGCTGGGAGAGGCTCCTGCAGCTGTAGTCTTCGTAGACACGTCGTAGGAAAGGTAGACTTGTCTCTTGATGACGGTTGAAAGAGTCTTTACAGAACTACGGGGCAGGACTTGTTGTAAGGCCTTTAGAGACTTCTTCTCCGTCTCCCATCTTTGCTGTCTCTGAGATGGTAGCATAGTGTTCCCGTTGATATCCGGAGTAGCAAGCTGTCTCAGTGGTACCCTGCCTAGAACTGCGATGGGTGTCTTAAACCCGAGAGGACCGTCAATGCTGTTTTCAACAGGCGAGGCTCCTCCTTCGATAGCAAGTTCCTTACAGGGTGATGCTTGGGAAGTGAACGTGTCTTGTTCAACATCCGCCAGTGAGCTGAGGCTGAATTGCGTGGGGAAAACGCTGACACCATCGGTCAGAGGTAGGCTGTTGAGAGAGGGGCTCTCACTCTGAGCACTGAAGTCTAGCATGGCTTCGGTTTGACCAGGCTTGTGATGGAGAGGGGTATCAAAGGTTGGGAACTTAGCAGTTACTTGCTGTGGATCCCTTGGCAACTTAGTCTTTGCTGGAAGAGAAGGTGAGGGAGCTACCCAGCTGTTATAGTTGTCTTCGGTGGGTTTGACGCTCATGACCCTGATGATCACTTTGTCTCCCTCTGTAGGTAGTGAGTTGTTGTCCTTGGTTGAAGGATCGAATGCTGTTATCTCGAGGTTGTAGTCTCGAGGATAAAGCGGACTTGAAATATCGGATGGTTGCCGTTGACACGTAGTGTCGTTTGACTTCTCCTTCATCCATTGGTGACGTGAGTATGACAGGGAGGACAAGTCGTTGTCATCCGACGTGATAACGGTTTTGTAAGAGGAGATGTCGTTCTGATTCTTTGTCTGGTCACTACAGTCGTTGCCAATGATGACCCAGCCCAGCTCGAGGCGCTGGGCATATGGTTCATTGAGTAGTCCGTGGATTTGTTGACGCATCTTGTGCAGTCGTATAATGTCTCTGCCGAGGAGAATTAGGATGTCTGCCTTATCATCCAGGGGTGGCATCTCTTTGGCTATCATTCTGAGATGAGGATGCTGAAGAGCGACTTCTGGTGTTGGGATTTCTTCCCTATTGAATGGTATTTGGTTACACTCTACAAGCGTGGGTAGTGGTATTTCCGTGGCACCTTTCTCAAGAGAAGTTATTATGAGGCCACTGGCACTTCTTCCAGAGGTTTGTAAAACGCCGCTGCAGGTGCCCAAGGTGTAGGGATAGACGTCTCCTTTTAAGTCAAACAAGTCAAAGAGTTCTGACCTGGCTAATGATTTGTTGCTCTGGTCATCCAGGCTAACGTACACCTTGACTGCCTTCTCTGGATGGCCCTTGGGATACACCCATGACAGGCAAATCTTCGCACAGGACTTGTCTCGAAGACCTTCTCCACAGACATCGGTGCATGAGGAAGATACCGCAACATGGCTTGTCACTTGGTCTGTACTCTCCCCGCCATGGCTTGTGGTGGGAGAAGGTGAAGACGCAGAGTCAGGCTGTGATGGATGGAGCGCCTGTACGTGGTCTTCGCTGTCGCACTCTAGACACATTGATGGGGATGACACAGTCCTTAGCAAGATGTTCTGTAGAGGCGCAGCACCTGAAGCATACTCCAAACTTCTTCAAGAGCTCCTTTCGTTCTTGAAGGGGCTTCTTCCTGAAGCCGATGCACTTCTTCAGGGGATGTGGCAGTTTGTGAATTGGACACTGGCGATTAGGATTCTCAACCTTCTCACCTTTGTCGCTCTTATCTTGTGATACTGAAGGTGCTGGAAGAACATCAGTCTTCTTGATGGACATTGGAGCTTGGTGGTTCCTGTAGTTAAGACGTGGACTGTCGTGTTTAGTAGATGAAACAGGGTCGCTGTGTTCTCCATAGGAAAAACTTGGATCAGTCTTACACTCTGCGATATTTTCGATGAACTCGCAGAAGTAGGAAAATGGAGGGAAGGAGACTTGGTTTTCCCTTTTGTATTTTGATCCAAGCATAGCCCACTTATTTTGGATATTGGGTGGCAGCTTGGTAACTATTGGGGTTACCCCATGAGCAGTGTCCAGGTAGCTGAGGCCAGGAAGGTACGAGTCTGCTTTGGCCAGCTGAAGCTCTAACAGGAGGTTGCTGAGCTCTTGGAACCTTGTACTGTCCTTATTAGATACCTTTGGAAAATCCTCTAGTCGTTTGAACAGGGCCCTTTCTATGACCTCAGGACTGCCATAGCTTCTTTTTAGCCTCTTCCATGCAGCAGTGAGACCAGCAATGGGATTACTGATATGGACAGATTTAAGTCTCTTGACCCGATCCGTGGATTGTGGCCCAAGCCACCTGATTAGCAGGTCTAGCTCTTCAGCGGCGGTGATGCCGAGATCACTGATCGTGGTTTCAAAGGTACACTTCCAACCCCTGTAGTTCTCAGGTTTATCGTCAAACTCTGTAAGACCGGTCTTAGTTAGATCGCGCCGAATCATGTACCTTGCGAGGCCAGTCATATCAGCATTCTCCGATTTTGGAAGGACAGATGCTGGCTGGATAGCTTTGTTCATACAGTCTGTGATTTGACCTGGGAATGCAGGTACGTATGGGGCAGCGTAGGCGTTCAGTCCATTAACTGGCTTAATGAGCTTAGTTTCTGCTACACATGGGACTGGAATTGTGTGATTGACCGGAGTGTGGTGACTGGCCTGCCTATTGTCCTGTACGTAGGATTCTAAGTATAAGATTTGGTGATTTGCAGGTTTCTGGTACATTTCGGCGCACAGAGGTGGATCAGGATACAAGATTGGCAGCGTATTGTAATTGTACTGACCTTGGGTGCAGGATGCGGATAAACGCTCTGTGTCCTGTTGTCTCAGGGGAGCATCAGTTTTGTCAGGAAGGATTGCAGGAGCAGGGATAGCGCTGTGTTGCCTTTGTACATAGTCTCTAGTACGCTTAAGAGGGTCTTCAGTATCAATACCCTGATGTTTCAGGGGAGCATCTGTGTGGTCAGGAAGGATTGCAGGAGCAGAGATAGCACTGTGTTGGCTTTGTACATAGTCTCTAGTACGCTTAAGAGGGTCTTCAGTTTCAAAAACACTTAAACTGATGCTGTCTCTTTGGCTCCCACTGATGGCTTGTTCCAGGACTTTTAACTTTGCCATGGCTATGGCGTGTTGGCGTTCCTTCTCTAGGGCCTCTAGGGCAGCTTGTATTTTAGTGGCCTCAGTTTTCATCTGTTTCCTTCTCTAGGGCCTCTAGGGCAGCTTGTATTTTAGTGGCCTCTAGGGCAGCTTGTATTTTAGTGGCCTCTAGGGCAGCTTGTATTTTAGTTGCCTCAGTTTTCATTTCAGTTTCCTTTTGAGCAAAGGCAGCTTGTATTTAGTGGCCTCAGCATCCGCACGTGCTTTTATGAGTTGTTCGCTGAGGGTTGAGGATTTTGAAGAGCGTGACTTAGATGTTCGATTTGACTGTCTGGCAGAGCCAGAAATGTAAGATGACATCTCGGCTATTAGTGCGATTCTTGCCTCTGTTTTGGCTTTTATATCGCGCACCATGCTTTCTCTCTCAGAGTTAAGTTTTTGGAAAGCTTGCAGCTCTTTGCAGGTAACTGATGGGTTAAGTCTTTTTAACACTGCGATATATTGGTCTGTTATTTTTGCATAACATTGATAATCTGAACACAGTTGTGCGAGAGCTCCCTCCAGTGGTCGTTGGAGAGAAGCAGGCTGAGACAGGCTATTTATGTGGCATAAGAGTTTTTGCCATAGCTCTGCTGTTGCACGGAGAAGATCATGTTTACTGGATTCTAGATTCTCCCTTATTTTCCATGTTGGCTTTGTGAGACGTCTAGCCTTCTCACTAAATGGTGGATCAGGGTCTATGCACTCTTCCTCTGACAATGGGTCTGGCAGAGACCGTGTAGTCATTCCTTCAGCCATCCTGATTCACAGGGAGAAGGGGAGTTGTATAGACTCTTATATGTTGAGAGCGGATGCTCTGCAGGAAGTTCTGTAGCTTTATAGAAGCTGTGGGTTTTACAGATGAATCTGAAGATTCTTTTTTACTATTCTGTCCCCGGGGCCTGTGGCTGTAAATATGGCTCTGTGAGATGCCGGATCTCTTTCATCTTACTTACAATTGGCGACAATCGCAGATAGCTTAACTCAGCTGCCGGCACACATGTTATGAAGAATCCAGAAGAGACTTTGATTTCTGTAAGAATTCTTGTTGAATGCATACAAACAGCAGCAGGTAAAAAAGACTTTCTTCAGACAGACTGAAAACACATGTGATTCTGATAAAATCAAGATGGAGAATGAAACACAGGAGAAAGAAGAAGGAAATTACATCATATCAGAAGAGGGAGACAGAGAGACAGAAGGGACAAACTTGATGTAAAGGGAGGATTTCAGCTATGCAAACAGAGGGACACATAGCAACAGTAAACAATATGTGAGACTGCAATACAGCATGTAAAATACACAGGACAGTCTGTAAAATGTCTCATTCATGGGACATAACAAGGGCAATGACCCCAAACACACCTCCAGGCTGTGTAAGGGCTATTTGACCAAGAACGAGAGTGTTGGGGTGCTACGCCAGATGACCTGGCCTCCACAGTCACCAGACCTGATGAAACCAATTGAGATGGTTTGGGGTGAGCTGGAACGCTCACCGCTTCAATTTTGAATAATCCCCAACAGTGTCACCAGCAAAGCACCCCTGCACCATCACACCACCTCCTCTGTTATGTTACGGTAGGTGAGGAGTGCAGGTAAAAAAGGAAATACACCAGAGCAGTTGGAATCTAAGAGATTGCAGTACCCTGACTAACCACCGCAACTAGAGGCAGCCGTGGAGCGTTCCTACGATGGTCCTAGACGCCTCGTCACAGCCTGAGAAACTAACTACACCTAAAGACAGAAACAGGAAAGCTATCTGCCCCGGAGCAGAACCCCAAAGATAATAGAAAGCCCCCAAACATGTAATGGCGGTTAGACAAGATGAAATACTGACACAGAAAGAAAATAGTATGAGCAAACGCTGGGGCCCAAACTATCTAAATAGAAAAGGATAGGAAGGGTACTTACTGCAATCCCAGAAAACCCTGAAAAACACCAACTTACTAATTTCAAAATCACCTGAGATCACACGACTAGTGTTGAGCATTCCGATACTGCAAATATCGGGTATCGGCCGATATTGGCTGTATCGGAATTCCGATTCCGAGTTCCGATATTTTCGTCTTATCGGATACCGGAATCGGGATTGTCACTGTCACTGTCAGTGTCCGTCGGTCGGGTCTGTCAGGAGTCAGCGGCACTTACCCGACAGAAGATCTCCGGCGGTCACGTCCTGCACTGCTTCATGGCCGCCATCTTCTTTCCCCGGCGGTCACATGCAGTTTCTCGCGATAACTGCAGTGACTGCTGGGTAATCGCGGCCGTAAAGCAGTCCGATGACGTCACCGCCGGGGAAGCAGGTAATCAGCTGTGCTGCGTTGCAATGACAGGCTCTGCCTGTCATTGCGATGTAGCAGAGCTGGATCGTCGTGGGACTGTCGTTATGGACTGCGTCGGACAGGTGGTATACTGTTGGTTTGTTTTTTTTCTTTTTTTACAGGAGATCGATGGCGTCGCAGGAATGAGAGAGTACAATAAAAAAAAATGAAAACTGTGTTGTCTCTTTTATTTCATTAAAAGACTTTTTTCTTGCTGTCTTTTTTTTATACATTTAATAACTTTGGGATTAATAATGGATCGGTGTCTTATTGACGCCTCTCCATTATTAACCGGGCTTATTGTCACCGTGCAATCAACGGTGACATTAACCCCTTATTACCCCGCTTGCCACCGCTACAGGGCAAGTGGGAAGAGCCGGGTAAAGTGCCACAATTGGCACATCTTTTGATGCGCCAAATGTGGGGCTGCTGTAGCCTGGTATTATCAGGCTGTTGAGGGCCAAAATCCATGGGCCTTGACAGTCTTTTAATACCAGGCCGCAGCAGTCTGCATTTTACTTGGCTGGTTAACAAAAATAGGGGGGATCCCCACGCCGTTTTTTTTTCGAGGGGATCCCCTATTTTTGTTAACCAGCCAAGCTAAGCAGACTGCTGTGGCCTGGTATTATCAGGCTTGCAAGGTCCATGGATATTGGATCCTTACCAGCCTGAAAAACCGGGCCTCAGCGGTCTGCTTCATCTGGCTGGTTAACAAAAATAGGGGGGACCCCACGCCAATTTTTTTCGAGGGGATCCCCTATTTTTGTTAATCAGCCAAGATATGCAGACTGCTGTGGCCTGGTATTATCAGGCTGGCAAGGTCCATGGATCTTGGCTCCTTAACAGCCTGAAAATCCAGGCCTCAGCGGTCTGCTTCATCTGGCTGGTTAACAAAAATAGGGGGGACCCCACGCCAATTTTTTTCGAGGGGATCCCCTATTTTTGTTAATCAGCCAAGATATGCAGACTGCTGTGGCCTGGTATTATCAGGCTGGCAAGGTCCATGGATCTTGGCTCCTTAACAGCCTGAAAATCCAGGCCTCAGCGGTCTGCTTCATCTGGCTGGTTAGCAAAAATAGGGGGGACCCCACTCCAATTTTTTTCGAGGGGATCCCCTATTTTTGTTAATCAGCCAAGATATGCAGACTGCTGTGGCCTGGTATTATCAGGCTGGCAAGGTCCATGGATCTTGGCTCCTTAACAGCCTGAAAATCCAGGCCTCAGCGGTCTGCTTCATCTGGCTGGTTAGCAAAAATAGGGGGGACCCCACGCCAATTTTTTTCGAGGGGATCCCCTATTTTTGTTAATCAGCCAAGATATGCAGACTGCTGTGGCCTGGTATTATCAGGCTGGCAAGGTCCATGGATCTTGGCTCCTTAACAGCCTGAAAATCCAGGCCTCAGCGGTCTGCTTCATCTGGCTGGTTAACAAAATAGGGGGGACCCCACGCCATTTTTTTTTCGAAGGGAACCCCTATTTTTGTTAATCAGTTCCCTCTGACGTCACTGATTGTGTCCCTGGCTGACCTGAAGTGAAAGTGGAAAGCAATCAATTAAGCTTTCCACTTAAGGGCCCGTCTCACATAGCGATATCGCTACCGAGATCGCTGCTGAGTCACTAGTTTTGTGACGCAGCAGCGAGCTCACCAGCGATATCGCTGTGTGTGACATTCAGCGACGATCAGCCCCCTGCCGGGTATCGCTGATCGTCGCTGAAATGTCAGGACCTTTGATCGCTGGTTTCCCGCTGACAGGCACACATCGCTGCGTGTGACAGGCGGGAGACCAGCGATCCGCTGGTAACCAAAGTACACAGCGGGTTTCCAGGCGCGGGGCTGTGCCTAGAAACCCGCTGTGTACCTTGGATACCAGTGCCCTGATGCAGGGAGCTGGTATCCAAGGTACATAGCGGGTTTCCAAGCGCTGCGCGGTGCCTGGAAACCCGCTGTGTACCTTGGTTACCAGCGGATCGCTGGTCTCCCGCCTGTCACACGCAGCGATGCGTGCCTGTCAGAGGGAAACCAGCGATCAAAAAAAGGTCCTGACATTTCTGCGACGATCAGCGATACCCGGCAGGGGGCTGATCGTCGCTGAATGTCACACACAGCGATATCGCTGGTGAGCTCGCTGCTGCGTCACAAAACTAGTGACTCAGCAGCGATCTCGGTAGCGATATCGCTATGTGAGACGGGCCCTTAAGCGATGTTACCCGCAGTGTCGCTGTCCCAGATCGCTGCCTGAGCTGCCTGTTTGGCAGCTCAGCAGCGATCATGTAGCGATACACCAGCGATCCTGACAAGTGCATATCGTTGTCGGGATCGCTGGTGTATCGTTATGTGACACCCAGCCTTTACTCTCCTGTCAGGCAGGAGAGGAACTCAATCATTTGGGGTTTACTGTGAGGCTGCAGCATTAGCTGCGGTCCCTGCAGTAAACATTAACCCTTTCTGAAGGATTACACCGTGGGACCTGACTGTGCATGGGATAGGTAAGAATAATTTTGCTTTTTTATTTTATTTTTATTACAGGAAATGGTTTTTGCAGTAAAATAAAAGATGGTCAAAAACATGTGTCTTTATTTCATTAAAATGATTTTTAATTAAAGTGTGTGTGTTTTATTTTTATTTCATGCAATAGGATTAATAATTGATAGTTGTCTAATTGACAGCTCTCAATTATTAACCTGGCTTAAGGTCACCTTTCAATAGCAAGGTGGCTTTAACCCCATATTAACCCATTCGCCACCGCTACAGGGCAATGGGAATAGACGGGCAAAGTGCCAGAAAGGGCGAATCTAATTATAGATTTGTCTTTCCTGGGGTGTCTGGGGGCAGATGTTAGTAGCCGGGGGGGGCAAAAATAATGGTCCTCTCTGGGCTATTATTATCTGCCCCCACTCACTGGCTTTGTCTGTCTGGTTGCGAAAATAGGGCGGGAGCCCACGCATTTTTTTTCAGCAATTTTACACCTCATATATATATATACATGTCATTAAATTTGTGACACATATATATATATATTTATATTTGTAGTTCATACACTTCTACATAGTATAATAGCCGCTAATTCAATTGCCGGCTTTTGTGAAAATGCAGAACCCGACATGAAATGACACTTGGTGTACATAGGGTTAACCATGTCTTTTCATGTCCTTTGCTATCTAATTTGCACAAACAATTAAATCAGACTATGTGTGCAAAATTTCACACCTGTAGGGGTTAATTAAAGGTGTAAATTCGTAGCAAAAAAGTCCGTTTTTTTTAAAACGAATTTACACCTTTAATTAACCCCTACAGGTGTGAAATTTTGCACACATAGTCTGATTTAATTGTTTGTGCAAATTAGATAGCAAAGGACATGAAAAGACATGGTTAACCCTATGTACACCAAGTGTCATTTCATGTCGGGTGACCCGACATGAAATGACACTTGGTGTACATAGGGTTAACCATGTCTTTTCATGTCCTTTGCTATCTAAGGCCGGAGTCACACTGGCGACAAAATCGGACGACTGCAATGCGATGAAATATCGCATTGCAGTCGGACCTATGTTAATCTATGGAGCAGCTCCCAGTATCAGATTTTTTGTGGTCCGTTTTAAACGTCCGTGTACAATCGCAGCATGCTGCGATTGTCACCGATTGTCGGTCGACAATCGCCAATGCAAGTCTATGGGAGCGATGAAAAATCTGATTACAAACGGACCACACTGTGTGACTTGCGATGAAATCGCATCGGTGTCCTTTAGAAAAGCCGGCAATTCATCCCCGCCTATACTGTAAAATCACACTGACAGCTTTAATAAAGACTAGAAAGAATAGATATATACACATAGAACACATACATATATATATACATGTCATTGTGACATGTAATATACATATATTTATAGTTCCTAGACTTCTACATACTGTAATAGCCGCTAATTCAATTGCCGGGTTTTGTGAAATCACAGAAGCCGACATGAAATGATACATTGTTTCCACACATTTAACCATGTAATTTCATGTATTTTTATATATGTTTGAAACATACAATTACATGAGTGTATTTGTGCAAAATTTCAGACATGTAGGGGTTAATTAAAGGTGTAATTTCGTTGAAAAAAAATGCGTGGGCTCCCGCTGTATTTTCTCCACCAGACAGACAAAGCAAAGCGAGTGGGGGCAGATAATAATAGCCCAGGGAGGTGCATTTTTTTTGTGCCCCCCCTGGCTACTAACATCTGCCCCCAGACACCCCAGAAAGGGCAAATCTATAATTAGATTCGCCCTTTCTGGCACTTTGCCCGTCTATTCCCATTGCCCTGTAGCGGTGGCGAATGGGTTAATCTCACCTTACTGTCACCTTGCAATTGAAAGGTGACCTTAAGGCAGGTTAATGATTGATAGCTGTCAATTAGACAACTATCAATTATTAATCCTATTGAAGTAAATAAAAAAACACACACACTTTAAGAATAAATAATTTTAATGAAATAAAAACACATTTTTTTGACCATATTTTATTTTACACTAAATCCGTGCGAAGCCATTGATCTCCTAAAATAAAGAAAAAGAAATAAAACAACATTATTCTTACCTATTCCGCCGATCTGTCACGTCCCACGCTGTAATCCTTCACAAAGGGTTAACTAGCTTTGAGCCAAGCAGTGCAAGTAATCCTGCATGCTCAGCTCAAAGCTCATGAATGAATAAGTTCCTCTCCTGGCGACAGGAGAGGATGTGTTTCATGAATGAAGCTTAATTGATTGTGTCCACTTTCCCTTTAGGTCAGGTCACTACAGTTAAATTGGCAAGAAATCAATTAAGCTCCATTCATGAATCTATTCCTCTACTTTCGCTGGGAGAGGAACTTATTCATTCAGGGGAATACAGGTCTGAGACAGCATTATTAGCTCTCTGCGACCTTTAACCTGTTAACCCTTTCTGATGGATTACACCGTGGGACCTGACTGTACATCGGATTGGTAAGTATAATTTTGCTTTTTTATTTTATTTTTATTACAGGAAATGGTTTTAGCAGGAAAATAAAATATGGTCAAAAACTGTGTGATTATTTAATTAAACTTATTTTTTATTAAAGTGTGTGTGTTTGATTTTTCTTTCATACAATAGGATTAATAATTGATAGTTGCCTAATTGACAGCTATCAATTATTAACCTGGCTTAAAGTGACCTTTCAATTGCAAGGTCATTTTAACCCCTTATTAACCCATTCGCCACCGCTACAGGGCAATGGGAATAGACGGGCAAAGTGCCAGAAAGGGCGAATCTAATTATAGATTTGCCCTTTCTGGGGTGTCTGGGGGCAGATGTTAGTAGCCAGGGGGGGCACAAAAAAAATGTACCCTCCCTAGGCTATTATTATCTGCCCCACTCGCTTGCTTTGTCTGTCTGGTGGAGAAAATACAGCGGGAGCCCACGCATTTTTTTTTAACGAATTTACACCTTTAATTAACCCCTACATGTCTGAAATTTAGCACACATATACTCATGTAATTGTATGTTTCAAACATATATAAAAATACATGAAATTACATGGTTAAATGTGTGGAAACAATGTATCATTTCATGTCGGCTTCTGTGATTTCACTGAAGCCGGCAATTGAATTAGCGGCTATAACAGTATGTAGAAGTGTAAGAACTATAAATATATGTATATATATATATGTCACAATGACATATATATATATATATATATATATATATATGTGCTCTATGTGTATATATCTATTCTTTCTTTTGGCATTTAAATACTATTCTTTTGGATCCATTATATGTCAGTTTTGCAAGCCTGCGAGAAAATCTCGCAAGTCGGATGAAAATCGGATGTTACAAGGTACACACACATGCGATTAAATCGCATCTTTGAAGGAAAATCGGATGCCAGAAGGATGTGTGATGTTTTTATTTTGATCCGATTGTCGACCGTCTAAAACGGACCGATTTTTTGTGGTTGTGTGTGACTCCAGCCTAATTTGCACAAACAATTAAATCAGACTATGTGTGCAAAATTTCACACCTGTAGGGGTTAATTAAAGGTGTAAATTCGTAGCAAAAAAAGTCCGTTTTTTTTACAACGAATTTACACCTTTAATTAACCCCTACAGGTGTGAAATTTTGCACACATAGTCTGATTTAATTGTTTGTGCAAATCAGATAGCAAACGACATGAAAAGACATGGTTAACCCTATGTACACCAAGTGTCATTTCATGTCGGGTGCTTCTGTCTTTTCACTGAAGCCGGCTTTACCCGGCAATTGAATGAGAGGATATTTTACTATGTAGAAGTGTATAAACTATACATATATGTATATATATATGTCACAATGACATGTATTATATATATATATGTATTCTATGTGTGTATATTTAGTGTTTACAAGGAAAGAATGGGTTTTTTTTAGTTGCGATATTTTGTTCCCATAGACTTACATGGGACTTCCGGTATCGGTATCGGGTATCGCCGATATTTTAGTGATATCGGCGATACCATTCCGATTCCGATACTTTAGGATATCGGAAAGTATCGCTCAACTCTAGTACACTGAAATCTCCACGCTAAAATCTAGAAAAAACACCAACTCTACTAATTTCAAATCACCTGAGATCACACGACCTTACACTAAATTAGTTCTCTGGTGTAAAAAATCAAAACGCAGCCACTGAAAAAAACTGGAAAAAGCAAAAGTACAAAACACAGTGGCTGGACTAAACTGAGAGGGCAAAAGCCCCCGGAGGGGACCAGAAGGCCCCCACAGAAGTGCAGGACAAAATGCAAAAATATAGCAAAAACACAAAATAAGAAATTGTCTTATCTGATAGCAGGAGATGCAGACACGACACAGCAGGCTACAAGGGAAACTGGAAAGAAGGATTCAGACCAGAACAATTGATCACCGGCAACCCTGATGGGAAAATGACTCCCTTAATAAGACCAATCAGTAACACCTGATTCCATCCTCACAATCCTCACTAGTACCGCTTGTAACCACCAGAGGGAGCCTCTGCTCAGAACTCATCTCAAACCCATTCACAACAGTACCCCCCCTTGAGGAGGGGTCACCGAACCCTCATTTGAGCAACCAGGTCGGTCAGGATGAGTTCTATGATACGCACGGATAAGTCTCCTAGCATGGATGTCCGAAGCAAACACCAAGAATTGTCTTCCTGACCATAACCTCTCCATTTAACCAAATACTGGAGTCTTCGTCTAGAAAAACGAGAATCCAATATTTTCTCAACCACATACTCCAGATTGCCCTCAACCAAAACAGGGTCAGGAGGCACAGCAGCAGGAACCACTGGCTCAACAAACCTCTTCAACAAGGACTTGTGGAACACGTTATGGATCTTAAATGTCCCTGGAAGAAGCAAACGAAAAGAAACAGGATTAATAATCTCCATGATCTTATAAGGTCCAATGAACCTAGGCTTAAATTTAGGAGATGCTACTCTCATAGGAATATTCTTTGAGGACAACCAGACCAAGTCCCCCACTTTAAACCGAGGACCATCAGTCCTATGCCGGTTAGCAAACCGCTGGGCCTTCTCCTGAGAGAGGGACAACCTCTCCACTACCTGGTCCCAAATCTGCTGCATACGCTCAACAACAGAGTCAACACCTGGACAGACAGAAGCCTCCGTCTGTCCTGAAGAAAATCGAGGGTGAAACCCAGAATTACAGAAAAACGGAGACATCAAAGTGGCAGAGCTAGCCCTATTATTAAGAGCAAACTCAGCCAAAGGCAAAAAAGAGACCCAGTCATCCTGATCAGCAGACACAAAGCATCTTAGATAAGTCTCCAATGTCTGGTTTGTTCTCTCAGTTTGACCATTGGTCTGAGGATGAAATGCCGAGGAGAAAGACAATTGAACACCCAGTTTAGAACAAAAAGTCCTCCAAAATCTGGAAACAAACTGGACTCCTCTGTCAGACACAATGTTCTCAGGAATGCCGTGTAAACGAACCACGTGCTGAAGGAACAACGGCACCAATTCAGAGGAGGAAGGCAACTTAGGTAATGGCACAAGATGTATCATTTTGGAAAACCTATCACAAATTACCCAGATGGTGGTCATTCTCTGAGAAACAGGAAGATCGGAAATGAAATCCATAGAGATATGGGTCCATGGTCTCTTGGGCACAGGCAATGGCATCAACAAACCACTAGAGCGAGAGCAAGGCTTGGAGCGAGAGCAAGTCCCGCAGGACTGCACAAATTCCCTGACATCGCGAGACAAGGTAGACCACCAAAAGGACCGACTAACCAAGTCTCTGGTACCAAAAATTCCGGGATGCCCAGCCAATGCGGAACAATGAATCTCAGACATCACACTCTTTTTCCATTGGTCCGGGACAAACAATTTTCCAACAGGGCAGCGCTCGGGCCTATCCTCCTGACACCCTCCAGAGCAAGTCTCAAATTGGGCGAGATGGCGGAAAGAACTACACCCTCCTTCAAAATAACAGAGGGATCAGATAGCTCAGGAGAGTCCGCAAGGAAACTCCTCGAGAGGGCATCCGCCTTAACATTCTTAGTGCCAGGAAGAAAGGAAACCACAAAATTAAAACGTGTGAAAAACAAGGCCCACCTGGCCTGTCTAGGATTGAGTCGCTTGGCAGATTCCAGATAGACCAGATTCTTATGGTCCGTAAGGACCACCACCTGATGTTTGGCTCCCTCCAGCCAATGTCTCCACTCTTCAAAAGCCCACTTCATGGCCAATAACTCCCGATTACCCACGTCATAATTACGTTCAGTAGGAGAAAATTTTCGAGAGAAAAAGGCACAAGGGTTACTTTTAGAGGTCTCTGGATCTTTTTGGGACAAAACGGCACCTGCCCCAATTTCAGAGGCATCAACCTCCACCTGAAATGGCAGAGAAACATCAGGCTGCCGTAGAACAGGAGCAGAAGTGAATCTCTGCTTAAGTTCCTGAAACGCAGAGACTGCCTCAGGAGGCCAATTCACCACATCAGAACCCTTTCTGGTCAAATCAGTTAATGGTTTAACAATAACAGAGAAATTACCAATAAATTTACGATAAAAATTGGCAAAACCCAAAAATCTCTGAAGAGCCTTTAATGAAGTAGGTTGGACCCAATCACAGATGGCCTGAACCTTGACCGGGTCCATTTCAATAACAGATGGGGACAAAATGAATCCCAGAAATGAGATCTTCTGTACGCCAAAAAGACACTTTGATCCCTTCACATACAGAGCATTCTCTCTCAAAATCTGGAATACAGTTCGAACATGTTTCACATGAGAGTCCCAGTCATTAGAAAAAATCAAGATATCATCCAAATAAACAATCAGAAACTTGTCCACAAAATCCTGAAAATGTCATTCATGAAGGACTGGAAGACGGAAGGAGCATTAGTGAGCCCAAAGGGCATCACAAGGTACTCAAAATGCCCTTCAGGGGTGTTAAATGCCGTCTTCCATTCATCCCCGTGCTTAATGCGAATAAGGTTATACGCCCCCCTGAGGTCAAGCTTGGTAAACCAAGTAGCGTTTTTCACCCTGGAAAACAGGTCAGAAATCAAGGGTAACGGGTATTGATATTTCACAGTAATATTGTTCAAGAGACGATAATCAATACACGGCCTTAATGAACCATCTTTTTTGGCCACAAAGAAAAAACCGGCACCTAAGGGTGAAGAGGATGGTCTGATATGACCCTTCTCCAATGATTCCTTGATATAAGACCGCATAGCGTCATGTTCAGGTACAGACAAGTTAAAAAGGCGACCCTTAGGGAATTTACTACCTGGCACTAATTCAATAGCGCAGTCATAGCTCCTATGGGGAGGTAAGGATGCAGATTTACTTTCGCTAAACACATCAGAAAAATCAAACAAAAAGTCAGGAACATCCTCAGCCTGGGGGGAGGCAGAAAAAACAGGAGTGTTGGTATTAACACATTGGCAGCCCCAACTGGTTACAGACACAGATTTCCAATCCAAAACAGGATTATGAGACTGTAACCAAGGGAAACCCAGCACGATAATGTCATGCAGATTATATAGAACCAAAAATTTGCAGCACTCCTGGTGATCAGGTTCAACCCTCATTATAACCTGAGTAGAAAACTGGGGTTTATTCTCAGCCAAAGGGGTAGAATCGATCCCCAGTAGGGGAATAGACTTCTGTAGGGGTATCAAGGGAAACCACAACGTTTAGCAAAATCATAATCCATCAGGTTAATAGCTGCTCCAGAATCAACGAAAGCCTGAGCAGAAAATGAGGACAGAGAGCATATCAGAGTGACAGTTAATAAAAACTTAGTCTGAACACTACCCAAGACAACTGAGCGTGCAAAACGTCTTCCCGCTTAGGGCAGACTGAAATAGCATGAGAGGCATCACCACAGTAGAAACATAACCCATTGCGCTTTCGAAACTCATGACGCTGTGCCCCAGACACCACTCCATCACACTGCATGGGCTCAGCAGCTGGCTCACAAGGCAACACCACTCCACGCATACTTCTCCGCTCACGCAAACGTCTGTCAATTTGAATCGCTAATGACATAGAATCATTGAGACCAGAGGGGACAGGGAATCCCACCATAACATCCTTTACATTATCCGACAGACCCTTCCGGAAAAGGGCCGCCAAAGCGTCGTCATTCCATTTGGTCAGGACTGCCCACCTACGGAATCTCTGACAGTATAACTCAGCGTCATCAAGCCCCTGATTTAATGCCAACAAGGCTTTTTCAGCTTGATCAGTGACATTAGGCTCATCGTACAATAACCCCAAAGCCTGAAAAAATGCATCAACATCACTCAAAACAGGATCCCCAGGTGTGAGGGAAAAAGCCCAATCCTGAGGATCGCCGCGCAGGAGAGAGATGACAATTTGAACCTGCTGCGCTGCGTTTCCTGAGGACTTAGATTTTAAGGCAAAAAACAATTTACAATTATTTTTGAAATTCTGAAACTTAGCTCGATCCCCTGAAAACAAATCTGGCATGGGAATCCTAGGTTCCACAACAGGCAACCTAGCAAGATATGCAGCAATACTCTGAACCTCAGTGGCAAGCTGATCCACACGGCCAGACAACTGTGCAAACTCCATTGGGAGAAAAGATCCTCCCCAGACCCAGAGATACAGAGGGAAAAAAAAAAAAAAAAAAATGCAAACAAACAGAAAAATATCTCTGACAACTTTTCTTCCTTCAAAATATTTTTTCCCTTTGTGAGTACCATACAATTTTTTGGCCGGTGATACTGTTATGTTACGGTAGGTGAGGACTGCAGGTAAAAAAGGAAATACACCAGAGCAGTTGGAATCTAAGAGATTCCAGTACCCTGACTAACCACCGCAACTAGAGGCAGCCGTGGAGCGTTCCTACGATGGTCCTAGACGCCTCGTCACAGCCTGAGAAACTAACTACACCTAAAGACAGAAACAGGAAAGCTATCTGCCCCGGAGCAGAACCCCAAAGATAATAGAAAGCCCCAAACATGTAATGGCGGTTAGACAAGAGAAATACTGACACAGAAAGAAAATAGTATGAGCAAACGCTGGGGCCCAAACTATCTAAATAGAAAAGGATAGGAAGGGTACTTACTGCAATCCCAGAAAACCCTGAAAAAACACCAACTTACTAATTTCAAAATCACCTGAGATCACACGACCTCTACCACCTAAATTAGTTCTCTGGTGTAACAAAAACAGCAGCCACTGAAAAAAACTGCAAAAAGCAAAAGTACAAAACACAGTGGCTGGACCAAACTGAGAGGGCAAAAGCCCCCGGAGGGGACCAGAAGGCCCCCACAGAAGTGCAGGACAAAATGCAAAAATATAGCAAAAACACAAAATAAGAAATTGTCTTATCTGATAGCAGGAGATGCAGACACGACACAGCAGGCTACAAGGGAAACTGGAAAGAAGGATTCAGACCAGAACAATTGATCACCGGCAACCCTGATGGGAAAATGATTCCCTTAATAAGACCAATCAGTAACACCTGATTCCCAATCCTCCACTAGTACCGCTTGTAACCACCAGAGGGAGCCTCTGCTCAGAACTCATCTCAAACCCATTCCAACACTCCTCCATGCTTCACGGTGGGAACCAGGCATGTAGAGTGCATCCGTTCACCTTTTCTGCGTGCAAAGCAGTAATCAAAGCAAAAGGTGGCTACTTTGAAGAACCTAGAATGTAAGACATATTTTCAGTTGTTTAACACTTTTTTGTAAAGTGTAATGTATAATTCCACATGTGTTAATTCATAGTTTTGATGCCTTCAGTGTGATTCTATAATTTTCATAGTCATGAAAATACAGAAGAATCTTTGAATGAGAAGCTGTGTCCAAACTTTTGGTCTGTACTGTATACAGTTATATATATACAGTATTTTTTTAACGCAAAATAATACTTGTCATTGCCAGCATATAGTAACATCCATTTCAAAATCTAAATGCTAAATAATATTCCTAATCTATTGCTGAAATACCTAATATTTGTATAGCAGATGTGCGAATGGGGCAAAACTTCTGGAGTTACGGAAACATCATTATTTGCCATTAATTATCCTGAATCTGCTGTTGGCGTGTCTCATAAAGGCGATGTAAAAAAATCCCCCAAAAAATAAATTTGTTTAAAAAATAGCGTATCTTTATCTAGCATTTGTGCGACTGGTGCAATCCGGGTAGAGATAATCTTACGTGACAATTTAGCAGGGGCAATAATCTTCATTACTCCACTGTTGGAATGTGTCAACAAGGTGATCTAAAAAACAATCCTAATTTTCTATTTGTTTAAAATATAGCTTATCTTTATCTAGCAGTTGTGCGACTGGCGCAAAGCCTGCAGAGAAACGCAAATGTGACTATTTACCTGTAATTTACATCAGTCTGCTGGTGACGGTATAATCAAGCTGCGATCTCCAAAAACATAGCCACACATTGTTTGGTACAGTGAATTTGTACAAAAGACCTTTGTAAGGGCACTTGTGAATAATAAAGCCAGAATTTTGTTCTTGTTTCATAAGCATAATGCATTCAAGATATTAAAGGGTGACGTTAAGGGATGTGGATGTGGTGGTGCCTGCCAAGGCTGTGTGACAGATATGAAAGTGACTGTATCTCAATCTATGGTCCTGTCAAAATTTGGTCAGCGCACAACACCACTAACGAACCCAGACAAGTGCGAGGATGTTGTGGGTTGGATGGCAGACAAAGGCTCCAGTGTGACAAGCAGCACCATGAAGTCTTCCACATGGTCTAGTCTCAGTAGCCAAGAGACTGGGCCTCTGAATCCTCAACCTGGTCCTTCTTCCTCCCACCATCAAGAGTCCCAGGAGACATCTGACCCCAACGCTGGCAACTATGAGGAACTGTTTATGTTCCCTTGTAATTTGTCAGGCCTCTCAATGTGCACCCTTAAAGAGGGTCATGAAGAGGTGGAGTGCAGTGATGGCCAAACATTTGAGCACCCACAGCCAGGTGAAAACCAAGTTGGGGAAGATCAATTGATATCTGAAGAGGTGGAGGATAATCATGAGGCATTGTTGCCATCAGGTCAGCCTCAAATTGCAACTCAGAAGGAGGATCAGATTGAGGAATTGGAAGACGACGTAGTTGATGATGAGGGCGCTGATCCAACCTAGCATGGGTGGCACACCTGGCGAGCACAGCAGTGTAAAGAGGGATGGAACCGTAGCAAGAAAACAGGCAAAAAGAGGTAGTGGTTTGACAAGTGGGAGAACTCGTCCCCCCACTTGGCTAGATAACAGGCCAAGGGTGCGTTGTTGTCAAGCATTGTGTAGGAAAGGCTAAGTGCAACATGAAGGGACAAGGTAAAAGGAACCAAACACTAGGAAATGGGGAGTGGAGACCCCTAGACAGATCTAACATAACCCTGTCTGCTCTATCATGCATATCTACATAGGTTCTGCACCTATTGCCGAGCAGGATACCTAACCTAATCCCTCTCAGACCCTGGCGATAAGCCCTGCACCAGCAAGGACCAGATGAGCGTGAGTCAATCCCACTAACACTAAAGACAGCTAAGATAAATTAAACAAGGGGACACTTAGTTTGAGTAGACTCTGAGAGAAATAACCAACGTACTCCAAAACTCCAAAGAGGACGATAGCAGACTGCAACAGATCCAAGCTTCAACAGGAAAGTGCAAACACAAAATATCATCCGCAACTCCCAACAGGAAGTTGAGAGTTATAAACACCCAGATCCAGGTGACACAATTAGGGTCGGGGAGGTAGCCACTATTCTGCACTGCCAACCGCTGAGACCTTCTGAAGCTAGATGCAGTGCGACTGTCTGCAGCCTCTGACACACCCGTGACAGTACCCCCCTACTACGAGTGGCCTCCGGACATTCAGGACCAGGCTTCTCGGGATTAGAGGTGTGAAATGAACAAACCAGCCTGGGAGCATTCACTTCTGATGCCGACAATCACATCTCTTTCTTCGGACCATAACCATTCCAGTGCACCAAGAATTGAGGCGAATGACGCTGGAGACGAAAATCTACAATCCTCGAAATCTGAAACTGCAGATTTCCATCAACCATTATTGGGGGTGGCAGTAGGTGTGAGTTCTCAAGAGGTTCCACATATTTCTTGAGTAATGACCTGTGGAAGACATTGTGGATTTTAAGAGACTGAGGAGCTACCTCAGATGAAAAGCTGCTAGATTAATGATGGTGGTTATTTTATTGGGACCAATGAATCTAGGTCGCAAATTCCAGGAAGGAACCCTCAACCTGATATTCCTGGTCGACAACCACACAAAGTCAGTCACATTCAGGTTCAGACCTGGCACACGTTTTCTGTCAGCCATATGTTTGTACTGGTCTCCCATAATCTTCAAATTACTCAGAACCCCCCGCCACACTGAGGAGAGCAACAAAGCAAAATGTTCCTCTTCAGGAACTCCCGAAGCCCCTCCTGTTGTGAATAATCTGAAAGCGACTTTTGAGCTGGGGCTCCCTCCGGTGGTTGCTGAGGGTAATGAACTAATTACTGAATGGCCTTCAGCTGGCTCTGAATGGTATGATATAAGTGATCTGAGTTCCCATCAGCCTTGCCGGTAATCAATTGTTCCTCCTGGTCTTGCTTGGAGCACAGCTTGCTTTCCTGCTCTCATTCAGATAAGTGTTTTGCTTTTTTTATCC
>JARQOD010000008.1:33456120-33673028 GCA_033576555.1 Oophaga sylvatica
TAATCCCCAATTTTTGTTATCCTAGACTTGGAAGGGAAAGCAGCCCCTCCAACGATGTCTCCACTGAGAAAGCCAACTTCATTGCAGCAACTCCCGTCCTGATGGAAAATTCCTCTCCATGGTTTGAAGGTCTTTGGGAGAAAAAGAAGAACGGGTTCCAATCTTGAGCTCCTTTGGAAAGAGGGCTGCTCCAGCAACCAACGGGAGGCATCCCTCCAAAAATAAAGTTACAAAACGGGGAAAAGTAGGATGGGGCGTAGCAAAATGGGACTTAATAGAAGTAAAGCCTTGGAACCCCCAAAGACCACAATTTGGGATTTGCTCCTTTTTGGTAGGGCTACCCGGGGTACCAAAGTTGAGAAGTGGGAATAAATGGCGGTATATTAATGAACCCTAAAGCCTGCACCCCTTCAGGAAGGGGTTCTTGCCAGTTCATCAAAGCCTTAGTTTGGCAAGGATCCAATAGCCAATCATGGGCGGAGATGATATAGCCCAGGAAGGGTAAGCACTCCTGCTCAAAACACATTTCTCCAACTTTGCTAGGGGAATTTGCCCATAAGAGGTCGAAGACTCTGCGACATCTCTTGGTGGGAGTCAATATTGGGGAAAGATGAGAATATCTTCCAGAAGACTACGACTGTGGTGGAAGCATAATCGGAAGATGTCATTAACAAAGTCTTGGAAGACGGCCGGGGCTTACGAGCCCGAAGGGCTCACCGATATTCATAGTGCCCTCCCGGATTAAAGCCGTTTCCCCTTGTCCCCTCACGGATGCGAATCGGTTAAAGCACCCCGCAGATTAATTTCGTAAATACCCTTGCCCCCGGCCTATCAAATAGCTAGAAATCAGGGGAAAACGGGTAATTATTCTTGACGGTGATGGCATTAAGTCCCCGTAATGATGCAGGAGTATTCTTCGTTCTCTTTTGACGAAAAGAACCCCGCCCTGCAGGGGGACACTGACTTCCAAATGAACCCTCTTGCCGGTTTCCTGAAATATTTGAAATAACCTCAGTTCCGGGGGGAAAAGGGAGAGAAAGGGAATAGACCCGTCCCGAGGGGTTTGCCGGGCAAGAGGAATAGGACAGTTAGGGACGGTGGGTGGAAGGATTTCCCGCCTTTTTGGAGAATACGTCTGTGTTAGATTTGTAGTGAGGGTGAGGTAAAAAGGCAATACCCAAACAGTTGGGGAAAACTTGAGATTGCAGTACCCTGATAACCCCAACTGGGCAGCCGTGGAGGTTCCTACGTTGGTCCTAGACGCCTCGTCACAGCCTGAGAAACTAATTACACCTAAAGATAGAAAATAAGAAACTATCTGCCCGGAGCAGAACCCCAAAGATAATAAAAAGCCCCCCAAACATGAATGGGGGGGGTTAGACAAGAAGAAATACTGACACAGAAAGAAAATGTAGAGCAAACGGGGGCCCAAACTAATTAAATAGAAAAGGGGTAGGAAGGGTATTACTGCAATCCCAGAAAACCGAAAAGCACCAACTCTACTAATTTCAAAAAACCTGAGATCACACGACCTCTACCCCTTAATTAGTTTCTGTGTAACAAAAACAAAACAGAGCCACTGAAAAAACTGTAAAAGCAAAATCAAACATCGTGGTGAATAAACGAGAGGGCAAAAGCCCCGGAGGGGACCTGAAGGCCCCCACAGAAGTGCAGGACAAAATGCAAAAATCTAGAAAAAACAAAAGAAGAAAATGTCTTATCTATAGCAGGGATGCAGACAACACAGAGGCAAAGGGAAAAATTCAAGGATTGGACCGAAAATTGATACCGGCAACCCTAGGGGAAAAGGTGACTCCCTTATATAAGACAGTCAGTAACACCTGATTCCCAATCCTCACAATTTACTGGACCCACAAACCGCTTGTAAACCAGAGGAAGCCTCTGCTAGAACTCACTCAAACCCTTCACAACAGTACCCCCCCCTTGAGGAGGGGGTCACCGAAAACCACATTTTGAGCAACCAGGTGTCGGATGAGTTCTAGATACGCACGGTAAGCCCTGCATGGAGTCTGAAGCAAAACCCCCCAAGAATGTCTTCTGACCATAACCTCTCCTTTTAACAAAATACGGAGTTTCCGTTAGAAAAACGAGAATTAAATTTTCTAACCACATACTCCAGATTGCCCTCAACCAAAAAGGGCGGAGGCAAGCAGCAGGAAACCCTGGTCAACAAACCTTTAACAAGGACTTGTGGAACGTTATGGACTTAAATGTCCCTGGAGAAGCAAACGAAAAAGAAACAGGATTAAAATTCCAGATTTTAAGGTCCAAAGGGAAAATGGCTTGAATTTAAATCCTTCTCATAGGAATATTTTTTGAGGAAACCAACCAATCCCCTACTTTAAACCGAGGACCATCAGTCCATGCCGGTTAGAAACCGCGGCCTTCTCCTGAGAGAGGGACAACCTCTCCACTACCTGGGTCCCAAATCGTTGCATACCTTCCCAACAGGTCAACACCGGACAGACAGAAGCCTCCGTCTGTCCTGAAGAAAATGGGAGGGTGAAACCAGAATTCAGAAAAAACGGAGACATCAAAGTGGCAGAGGCCTATTAAAGACAAACTCGCCAAAGGCAAAAAAGAGACCCATCATCCTGACACAGACACAAAACATCTTAGATAAGTCTCCAATTTGGGTTTGTTCTCTCAGTTTACCATTGGTCTGAGGTGAAATGCCGTGAGAAAGACAATTGAACACCCATTTTAGAACAAAAGTTCTCCAAAATTGGAAACAAACTGGACTCTCTGTCAGACACAATATTTCGGAATGCCGTGTAAACAAACCACGTGGAAGGAACAACGGCACCAATTAAGGGGAAGGCAATTAGGTAAGGCACAAGATGTTCATTTTGGAAAACCTACAAAATTACCCAGATGGTGGTCATTCCTGAGAAACAGGAGGTCGGAAATGAAATCCATAGGATATGGGCCATGGTCTCTTGGGCACGGCAATGGCATCAACAAACCCAGAGCGAGAGCAAGGCTTGGAGCGAGAGCAATCCCGCAGGACTGCACAAATTCCCTGACATCAGAGACAAGGTAGGCCACCAAAAGGCCGACAACCAATCTCTGGTACCAAAAATTCCGGGATGCCCAGCCAATGCGGAACAATGAATCCAAACACACTCTTTTTCCACGGTCCGGGAAAACAATTTTCCAACAGGCAGCACTCGGGCCATCCTCTGACCCCCTCCGGGGAAGTCCAAATTGGCGGATGGGGAAAGAACTACCCCTCTTTCAAAAAAAAGAAGGATCAGATAACCAGGAGAGTCCCAAGGAAAACCCTCGGGGGATCCGCCTTAACTTCTTATGCCAGGAAGAAAGGAAACCACAAAATTAAAGTGTGAAAAAAAGGCCCACCTGCCTGTTAGGATTAGCGCTTGGAGATTCCAGATAGACCAATTCTTTGGTCCGAAGGACCACCACCTATGTTTGGCTCCCCCACCAATGTCTCCATCTTCAAAAGCCCACTTCAGGCCAATAACCCCGATTCCATCATTAATTCGTTCGTAGGAGAAAATTTTTCGAGAGAAAAGGAAAGGTTACTTTTGAGGTTCTGGATCTTTTTGGGACAAACGGCACCTGCCCCAATTTCGAGCACAACCCCCCTGAAATGGCAGAGAAAATAGGCTGTGTAGAACAGGACAAAGTGAATCTTTGCTTAAGTTCCTGAAAGAGAGATGCCTCGGAGGCCAATTCACCACATCAAACCCTTCTTGGCAAATCAGTTAAGGTTTAACAATAACCGAGAAATTACCAAAAATTTACGATTAAAAATGGGCAAAACCCAAAAATCTTTGAAGAGCCTTTAATGAAGTAGGTTGGACCCAATCAAGATGGCCTGAACCTGACCGGGTCATTTCAAAAAGATGGGGACAAATGAATCCAAAATAGATCCTTGTTATGCAAAAAGAACTTTGATCCTTCACTACAAGCATTCTTCTCTCAAATCTGGAATCGTTCGAAATGTTTCACATAGAGTCCCGCATTAGAAAAAATCAAGATTCATCCAAAAACAATCAGAAATTTGTCCCAAAATCCCTGAAATGTCATTCATAAGGAGGGAAGACGGAAGGAGCATTAGTGACCCAAAGGCACCTAGGTACTCAAAATGCCTCAGGGGTTTGATGCCGTCTTCCATACATCCCCGTGCTTAATGCGAATAAGGTTTACGCCCCCCTGAGGTCAAGCTTGGTAAACCAAGTAGACTTTTCACCCTGGAAAACAGGTCAAAATAAAGGTAAGGATATTATATTTCACATAATTTGTTCAAGGAGATAATAATACACCCTTAATGAACCATCCTTTTTGGCCCAAAAAAAAACCGGCACCTAAGGGTGAAGAGGTGGTTGATATGACCCTTCTCCATGAATCCTTGATATAAGACCGCATAGGTCATGTTCGGTACAGACAAGTTAAAAAGGCGACCTTTTTGGATTTTACCCGGCACTAATTCAATGGCAGTCATAGCTTATGGGAGGCAAGGAGCGATTTACTTTCGAAACACATCAGAAAAATCAATCAAAAAGTCAGGAAATCCTGAGCCTGGGGGAGGCAGAAAAAAGCGGAGTGTTGTATTAAACATTGGCGCCCCAAACGGTTAAGACACAGATTTCCAATCCAAACAGGATTATGAGACTTTAACCAAGGGAAACCCATTCGATAATTATGCAATTATAAGAACCAAAAATTTGCAGCACCTGGTGATCAGGTTCAACCTCTTATCACCTGAGTAGAGAATGAGGTTTATTTTTCAGCCAAAGGGGTAAATCGATCCCCAGTAGGGAATGTTTGTGGGTACAAGGGAAACCACAACGTTTAGCAAAATATATCCATCATTAATAGCGCTCCAGAATAACAAAGCCTGAGCAAAAATGAGGCAGAGGCTATCAGAGTGACAGTTAATAAAAACTTAGTCTGAACATTACCCAAGACAAATGAGCGTGCAAAACGTCTTCCCCGCTTAGGGCAGACTTGAAATAGCATGAGAGGCATCACCACAGTAGAAACATAACCCATTGCGCTTTCGAAACTCATGACGCTGTGCCCCAGACACCACTCTATCACACTGCATGGATTCAGAAGCGGTTCACAAGGCAACACTATTCCACGCATACTTCTCCGCTCACGCAAACGTCTGTCAATTTGAATCGCTAATGACATAGAATCATTGAGACCAGAGGGGACAGGGAATCCCACCATAACATCCTTTACATTATCTGACAGACCCTTCCGGAAAAGGGCCGCCAAAGCGTCGTCATTCCACTTGATCAGGACTGCCCACCTACGGAATCTCTGACAGTATAACTCAGCGTCATCAAGCCCTGATTTAATGCCAACAAGGCTTTTTCAGCTTGATCAGTGACATTAGGCTCATCGTACAATAACCCCAAAGCCTGAAAAAATGCATCAACATCACTCAAAACTGGATCCCCAGGTGTCAGGGAAAAAGCCCAATCCTGAGGATCGCGCGCAGGAGAGAGATGACAATTTGAACCTGCTGCGCTGCGTTCCCTGAGGACTTAGATTTTAAGGCAAAAAAACAATTTACAATTATTTTGAAATTCTGAAACTTAGCTCGATCCCCTAAAAACAAATCTGGCATGGGGATCCTAGGTTCCACAACAGGCAACCTAGCAAGATATGCAGCAATACTCTGAACCTCAGTGGCAAGCTGATCCACACGGCCAGACAACTGTGCAAATTCCATTGAGAGAAAAGATCCTCCCCAGCACCCAGAGATACAGAGGGGAAAAAAAAAAAAAAATGCAACAAACAGAAAAATATCTCTGACAACTCTGACAACCTTTTTTTTTTTTTTTTCTTTCACAATATTTTTCCCTTCTGTGAGTACCATACAATATTAAATTTTGGTCCGGTGATACTGTTATGATTTGGTAGCTGAGGAGTGCAGGTAAAAAGGCAATACACCAGAGCAGTTGGAATCTATGAGATTGCAGTACCCTGACTAACCACCACAACTAGAGGCAGCCGTGGAGCGTTCCTACGTTGGTCCTAGACGCCTCGTCACAGCCTGAGAAACTAATTACACCTAAAGATAGAAATAGGAAAGCTATCTGCCCCGGAGCAGAACCCCAATGATAATAGAAAGCCCCCAAACATGTAATGGCGGTTAGACAAGAAGAAATACTGACACAGAAAGAAAATAGTATGAGCAAACGCTAGTGTTGAGCGATACTGCTCGATATCTAAAAATATTGTATCGAAATGGTATCGCCGATATCACTAAATATCGTCGATATCCGATTCTGATACCGGAAGTCCCATGTAAGTCTATGGGAACAAAATATCGCAACAAAAAAACCCCTTTCTTTCGTTTAAACACAAAATATACACACATAGAATACATATATATATATATATACATGTCATTGTGACATATATATATACAATATTTTATAGTTTATACACTTCTACATAGTAAAATAGACTCTGATTCAATTGCCGGGTAAAGCCGTGACATACCCCATAGAAGTCGACGGGCTCGGTGCCGAGTACCCCCAAAACCTCTGGCTCTGTGCGACTCAACTTGGGCGTCACGAACAGGATTCTGTAGCTCGCTATAAGCGAGTCCTGTGTGCCTGAATTGAACTGGTTTTGTGCTTGAGAATTGCTAAAATCATCAGAGAATGTATTTGCCATTTTTCAGCCATATCTGCGTCACGACGAGGCACTGGTGAAGAAGAAGGGCGTGCTCTTTGTGGGTGTACACTCACTCAGTGGTGCGAAAACGATGGCCGACCACTGTAAATGGTACTGCAATGTAACATCGTGCCCCACAGCTCTTCAGTTCCGCCTCCTCATCCTCCTCAGTGTGCGGAAACTAACACGAAGGTCCCGCCTCCCTACAAAAGAGGGGCCCTCTCCAGATGCTAATGACACATGTGACTTGGCAGAGATGTCTAATGGACACGAGCAGAAGTGTGAAGGGATGGAGCAGTCAGAGCTCTCCCCCACGGAAGCGACCCGATCACCACGGAACCACCGTTGGGCACCCAGCCTGGAAACCCTCCTACGCTGCAAGAAGCGGAGGATACCCTAAGAGGCCTGGCCCGGCACCGGGAGGAGGTCGCCAGGATGGAAGCCAGCTGGCGTGCCCTAAAACTAAACTTGGAGCGGCGCCAATCCCTCTTACCTGAAGTGTCTGTACCGGAAGGTGAGGCACCCGTTCTAGTAGAGGAGCCCTTGCAATGTGATCCGGTTGACGTTGTCGCAGTGGAGGCACCCGTTCCTGGAAAAAACTCTGCACCGGCAGCACCCCAGATCCCGCTGTCTGCCCCCGTCGCTGAGACAGAAGAAGCGACACCCGTCCTCATGGAGGAGGCCGCGCAGGCACCAGAGGTCTACTGCCTGTACCGGAGCCCCGACTGTCATCTGTTCCAGAGCCGGCTGCTTCCTCCGCAGGTGAGCGCCGCCAGGACTGGGGGGCGCCAGGAGAGCTGCCGCAAACCGGACACTGTAAGCTGCAGTTTGATGGTGGAGACATGGAGCAGCTGGTGGAGGAGAATTTCAACCGGCGTCAGGAGGAAGAGTGGAGACGTTGGGAGCGGGAAGCAGAGCGACAAAGGGAGCAGCGAGAAACCCAAAAGCTTCGCCAACGTCAGCTGGAGAAGGACCGGGCAGATAAGGACCGGATGAGAAAAGATAAAGGAACCCTGTGGGAGCCGCGGCGTAAGGGTGCAGTACAGAGCTTTAAATTGAAAGGTGGTTGGGGCTTCATCCAGGAGCCTGGACTTTATTTAGAAGTCTTTGTGACCCGGCGGGAACGTGGAGACTCACCTCCCAGAAGGACACCCGGGGAGGGACCTGTTGCCAGGAGACTTGGTGACTTACACCCGACACTGGGGTTACAATGGATGGTACGCCCTAAATGTTACCAGGTGCGACCCCTACTCCCCAGAGTGTCAGGAACCTGTGAGACCCTCGGAGCCTTCAGCCTCCCACATCCAGGCCTCTGCAAAAGTGCCCACCCCACACCGTAAATCTCCCCAGCCTCCCTCAGTGGTCTCCTCAGCAGCCCAGCTATGGACATGATAAGTATAGCTGGCCCGTACCCGGCGCCTGTTAGGCCCCTGGGGTTCGTTCAGTCCGGGACATAGGGTTCCAGACCCGGAGGGAGATGAAAGAGGTGGCCACACAGACCCAGATAGCGGGTCACGACTTGACTGTACAGGCCACACGACGTCATCAGGTCCTGGTGGTCCTTGGTGCCTCGGATGTTTGGCAAGCATCAGAAGAGTACCAGGTGGTACCTGGAACACCCCTGCCAAAGAATTAGAAATAACCCGGACAGGGTCCCTGTATGTAAATAGTTAAATTGTTGATGTACCCGGACGGGTGAATGTTCATAAAAAAGTTTTTTAATTTAATAAAAAAAACAAAACACAGTTTTCATTACTTTTATTACAGTCTCATCCTGCGACGCCATCGATCTCCTGTAAAAAAATGAAAAAAAAAAAAAAAAGTATACCACCTGACCGACGCAGTCCATAGTAACGAGTGTCCCACGACGATCCAGCTCTGCTACATCAGAATGACAGGCAGAGCCTGTCATCCCGGCGCAGCACAGCTGATTACCTGCTTCCCGGCGGTGACGTCATCGGACTGGTTTACGGCCGGGATTACCCTGCAGTCACTGCAGTTATCGCGAAAAAACTGCATGTGACCGCCAGGGAGAAGATAATGGCGGCCATCAAGCAGTCCAGTACGTGACCGCCGGAGATCTTCTGCCAGGTAAGTGCCGCTGACTCCTGACAGACCCGACCGACGGACACTCACAGTGACAGTGACAAATCCGATTCCGGTATTCGATATGACGAAAATATCGTATTCGGAATCGAAAGGCCGATACAGCTAATATCGGCCGATACCCGATATTTGCAGTATCGTATCGCTCAACACTAGCAAACGCTGGGGCCCAAACTAACTAAATAGAAAAAGATAGGAAGGGTACTTACTGCAATCCCAGAAAACCCTGAAAAGCACCAACTCTACTAATTTCAAAAACACCTGAGATCACACGACCTCTACCACCTAAATTAGTTCTCTGGTGTAACAAAATCAAAACAGCAGCCACTGAAAAAACTGTAAAAAGAAAAAGTACAAACATCAGTGGCTGAACTAAACTGAGAGGGCAAAAGCCCCGGAGGGGACCCTGAAGGCCCCCACAGAAGTGCAGGACAAAATGCAAAAATCTAGCACAAAAACAAAAAGAAGAAAATGTCTTATCTGATAGCAGGAGATGCAGACACGACACAGCAGGCTACAAGGGAAACAGGATTCAAGGATTGAGACCAGAACAATTGATCACCGGCAACCCTGATGGGAAGGTGACTCCCTTATATAAGACCAGTCAGTAACACCTGATTCCCAATCCTCACAATCTTCACTGGACAGACCAGCACCGCTTGTAACCATCAGAGGAAGCCTCTGCTCAGAACTCATCTCAAACCCATTCACAACACGTCTGCATACGACCAATAGTATTTAGGAAGTGAAGTAAGATCTGCGGGTATCTCTGTAGTGGCCACCTGAATGCATTCCCTCATACATCTGCCTTTACATGATTCACCCCAACCCAATATCCTCCCAGAGATCCACTCAATGTGTGGGGAGTGGAAACGGAGCCAGGGCATCCCCAACAAAATCTCGTCTATTCCCACAGGAATGACCAAAAGTGAGATAATCTCCTGATGGGAAGGGGACATTGACAACGTGAAAGGGATGGTCTGATGTGTGATTGGTGAAGGCAGTGTCGACCCATTCACTACTCGAACAGTCACGGGTTTGGCGAGCACCACCAGAGGTATAGAGTGGCGGAGAGCGAAGCTAGAGGACATGAAATTTCCTTCGGCTCCAGAGTCCACACAAAGCGTGACTGTTAAAGTGAATGAGCCAAAATTGATTGCCCCCTAAAGGACAACTTGGAGACGTGTACCACTGTGTCTAGTGAACCCCCTCCAATGGTTACTAGACGCGGTCGTTTCCCGACCGCTGTGGACATTTATTAGCATAATGCCCTACTTGTTGGCAAGCATTACAAGTCACAGGTACTCGAGCGGCCTGAGACTTAGGTCTCGCTTGAGAAATCTCCATGGCCTCAGGGGAATCGGGCGCCTGAATGGAAGATTCAAGAGGTCTGGTGAAGGTGTGCACCAGCCGGAACCTCTGCCTACACTGGGCCCGCTCCAATCTCCGCTCGTTAAAACGGAGGTCGATGCGGGTAGATATGGTAATGAGCTCCTCCAGTGTGGCAGGAATCTCCTTGGTGGACAAGGCGTCCTTCACATGGTCTGCCAGTCCCCTCCAGTACACTGGTATAAGGACTTTATCTGGCCACTCCAGCTCAGAGGCCAGAGTCCGAAATTGGACGGCGAACTGGCTGACCATGGATGAACCCTGGGTGATTGCCAACAGTTGGAGAGCCATATCGTGGGTGACACGAGGTCCTAAAAAGACCTGTTTCAGAGTGTCCAAGAATAGAGGAGCACTCTGCAACACACGATCATCGCACTCCCACAACAGCGTTGCCCACTCCAACGCCCTGCCCGACAAAAGGGATATGATAAAACTCACTTTCGCCCGCTCCGTGGGAAAACGTGCAGCCAGAAGCTCTAGATGTATGGAGCACTGACTGACGAAACCCCGACATTGTTTACTGTAACCGGTAAACTTGTCTGGAAGTGGGAGGCGGGAAATAGTCGGAGCAGGGGTGGCAGAGGACAAACTGGCTGCGGCCACACTAGCAGCCTGAACCGCGACTGCGGTAACATCCACAGCTGAGGTTGTGCGCTCTAGAGTCGCCAACCTACCCTCCAGCTGCTGGATATACCACTGCAGACGCTGGTCGTCCGCCATTTTACCAGCCAGACCCTGGCGCTAGTATACTGATAGGGTCTGCGGAACGCACCTAATAGATATTGTAGAGAGGTGCGTTCGCAGCCCCGGGTTCACCATGCAGGCAAAGCCCGCTGCTAGTAAGATGGCGAAAGTAGCGAACTCTGTTATACCTCAGAGTCGCTAAAATAAACGCCGTAGCTCGCTGTGGCAGTTAGTGCGAACTCTGTTAATCCCCAGAGCCGCTAACGGGAATGCCACAGCGCTATATGGCGGTAAGTACGAACTCACTTAACTTCAGTGAGCCGCAAAGTAAAATGCTAGGGCGCTGAACCAGCGTTATAAAGCAAACCCTGATGCGCCACAGAGCCTCTGAGAAAAAGACTGTGTCCTGTTAGACTCACAGGGATACACAGATAACTGCTGTGTGGATATCAGTCCGTGATCATACAGACAGCAACACAATCAAGCAATCTCCTCACCGGAGAAGCCGGTATTCTAGGGGCTTATTTCAGCCAAGCCCTAACCACGTGCATCCAAATCTCCTCACCGGAGAAGCCGGTAGTCTAGGGGCTTATTTCAGCCGAGCCCTAACCACATGCATACATGATCACACTGGCGCAAAGCACATAATGCAATTGATACTAGTGCATGGCGGCCCAGCCATGACACCCTTTTATAGTAACAGCTACAGGACCTGCCAGAAAAAGGATCAATGAGAAACTGTTCCAAAACACATGTAGTTTCAGGACCTTCCTGGCGGACCAATAGGAGCTGCTGCAGCACCTGAACATGTGACCCCTGATCTCCAATGAGAGATCTTACCCTGGGCATGCTCAGAAGGGGAAACGCAGGACTTCGTCCCAAAGACGTCTGCTCCAGCACTGGCTATAATAGAAGATCCAGGAAGGGCAGCAGGAAGTCTCTGCACAGTACCGGAATGGGCAAGACGCTGGGACCGACGTCTCCGCTGAGCAGGCTCCACTGCGGACGGAGACAGATGGGGGACCGTAGCGGGACTGGCTCGAGACACCCCCTGTGCAGCAGCGGGAACTCAAACCCCAACGCCTAATAACATATAAACAAAATGAATATGAATACAGATGGAGAATTTCATGACAACATAAATGGGTGTGACATATGAAGTATAAGCCCATTAACAAATAGGAAAATACAATTGTCAGGATGTTATAATAGATGTGACTAATATAATCCAAAGCAATGATGTATAATTATAATACGATTAGTACACAAACCAGGATATATATAATCTTAACCAATATTACAATACAATATGTGTATGTCACACCAACGAAAAAAGGACATTGAATTCAATATAATGACGCACATAGTAACAGGACATTGACAAATATTTCTCATTAAGAGGGATATGATTGACGTTGTCGGTTGACCTCTCCCTGCAGGATCGGGGTTCATCAATGGACCGCATCCCCTTTTGGGTGCGGTACATTGATGATATTTTCCTGATCTGGCAGGGTGATTCTTCATCCTTATGTAGTTTTATTTTTGACATTAATCAAAATGATAAAAACATTCACATTACATCTACATTTGATGCTAATAAAATTGATTTTCTTGATGTTACAGTAAGGAGAGACTCCAATGATATCCTACAAACCGGTGTTCACAGAAAAGAGACTTCCACCAATATGTTATTGCACGCCTCCTCTGCCCATCCAAAACCTTTGACTAATTCCATTCCGATAGGACAGTTCCTGCGCATTCGCGGAATCTGATCTAGTGATCAGGAATTTGAGAATGAAGCTCGTGAATTATTCCAGCGATTTAAAGAAAGGGGATATAGTAGACGGGCCTTAAAAAGGGCCTATAATAGGACAAAATATGCTACCCGTCATTCCCTTTTATACAACAGGGAAAAGAAGAAAAAAAACCTCCCACAATGTGAGATTTATAACGGGTTTTCATTCTCAGGCTACACAAATGAGAAACTGTCTCCAGAAGGCCTGGCCCATTCTCCAGACTGATCCAATACTGAGTTAAATTCTACCTGATAGACCTAGTATTACTTTCAGACGATCCCAAAACCTCAGGGATCAGCTGGTACACAGCCATTATCAGAGTGAAACTAATCCTGGTTTTCTCAGTGGTGGACGCCTGTTGTGAATGGGTTTGAGATGAGTTCTGAGCAGAGGCTTCCTCTGGTGGTTACAAGCGGTACTAGTGAGGATTGTGAGGACTGGGAATCAGGTGTTACTGATTGGTCTTATATAAGGGAGTCATTTTCCCATCAGGGTTGCCGGTGATCAATTGTTCTGGTCTGAATCCTTCTTTCCAGTTTCCCTTGTAGCCTGCTGTGTCGTGTCTGCATCTCCTGCTATCAGATAAGACAATTTCTTATTTTGTGTTTTTGCTATATTTTTGCATTTTGTCCTGCACTTCTGTGGGGCCTTCAGGGTCCCCTCTGGGGGCTTTTGCCCTCTCAGTTTAGTCCAGCCACTGTGTTTTGTACTTTTGCTTTTTCCAGTTTTTTTTCAGTGGCTGCTGTTTTGTTTTTGTTACACCAGAGAACTAATTTAGGTGGTAGAGGTCGTGTGATCTCAGGTGATTTTGAAATTAGTAGAGTTGGTGTTTTTTCAGGGTTTTCTGAGATTGCAGTAAGTACCCTTCCTATCCTTTTCTATTTAGATAGTTTGGGCCCCAGCGTTTGCTCATACTATTTTCTTTCTGTGTCAGTATTTCCTCTTGTCTAACCGCCATTACATGTTTGGGGGCTTTCTATTATCTTTGGGGTTTTGCTCCGGGGCAGATAGCTTTCCTATTTCTATCTTTAGGTGTAGTTAGTTTCTCAGGCTGTGACGAGGCGTCTAGGACCAACGTAGGAACGCTCCACGGCTGCCTCTAGTTGCGGTGGTTAGTCAGGGTACTGCAATCTCATAGATTCCAACTGCTCTGGTGTATTTCCTTTTTTACCTGCACTCCTCAGCTACCGTAACATAACAGTATCACCGGCCATAAAAATTGTATGGTACTCACAGAAGGGAAAAAATATTTTGAAGGAAGAAAAGTTGTCAGAGATATTTTTCTGTTTGTTGCATTTTTTTTTTTTTTTCCCTCTGTATCTCTGGGTGCTGGGGAGGATCTTTTCTCCCAATGGAGTTTGCACAGTTGTCTGGCCGTGTGGATCAGCTTGCCACTGAGGTTCAGAGTATTGCTGCATATCTTGCTAGGTTGCCTGTTGTGGAACCTAGGATCCCCATGCCAGATTTGTTTTTAGGGGATCGAGCTAAGTTTCAGAATTTCAAAAATAATTGTAAATTGTTTCTTGCCTTAAAATCTAAGTCCTCAGGAAACGCAGCGCAGCAGGTTCAAATTATCATCTCTCTCCTGCGCGGCGATCCTCAGGATTGGGCTTTTTCCCTGATACCTGGGGATCCTGTTTTGAGTGATGTTGATGCATTTTTTCAGGCTTTGGGGTTATTGTACGATGAGCCTAATGTCACTGATCAAGCTGAAAAAGCCTTGTTGGCATTAAATCAGGGGCTTGATGACGCTGAGTTATACTGTCAGAGATTCCGTAGGTGGGCAGTCCTGACCAAGTGGAATGACGACGCTTTGGCGGCCCTTTTCCGGAAGGGTCTGTCGGATAATGTAAAGGATGTTATGGTGGGATTCCCTGTCCCCTCTGGTCTCAATGATTCTATGTCATTAGCGATTCAAATTGACAGACGTTTGCGTGAGCGGAGAAGTATGCGTGGAGTGGTGTTGCCTTGTGAGCCAGCTGCTGAGCCCATGCAGTGTGATGGAGTGGTGTCTGGGGCACAGCGTCATGAGTTTCGAAAGCGCAATGGGTTATGTTTCTACTGTGGTGATGCCTCTCATGCTATTTCAGTCTGCCCTAAGCGGGGAAGACATTTTGCACGCTCAGTTGTCTTGGGTAGTGTTCAGACTAAGTTTTTATTAACTGTCACTCTGATATGCTCTCTGTCCTCATTTTCTGCTCAGGCTTTCGTTGATTCTGGAGCAGCTATTAACCTGATGGATTATGATTTTACTAAACGTTGTGGGTTTCCCTTGATACCCCTACAGAAGTCTATTCCTTTACTGGGGATCGATTCTACCCCTTTGGCTGAGAATAAACCCCAGTTTTCTACTCAGGTGATAATGAGGGTTGAACCTGATCACCAGGAGTGCTGCAAATTTTTGGTTCTATATAATCTGCATGACATTATAGTGCTGGGTTTCCCTTGGTTACAGTCTCATAATCCTGTTTTGGATTGGAAATCTGTGTCTGTAACCAGTTGGGGCTGCCAATGTGTTAATACCAACACTCCTGTTTTTTCTGCCTCCCCCCAGGCTGAGGATGTTCCTGACTTTTTGTTTGATTTTTCTGATGTGTTTAGCGAAAGTAAATCTGCATCCTTACCTCCCCATAGGAGCTATGACTGCGCTATTGAATTAGTGCCAGGTAGTAAATTCCCTAAAGGTCGCCTTTTTAACTTGTCTGTACCTGAACATGACGCTATGCGGTCTTATATCAAGGAATCATTGGAGAAGGGTCATATCAGACCATCCTCTTCACCCTTAGGTGCCGGTTTTTTCTTTGTGGCCAAAAAAGATGGTTCATTAAGGCCGTGTATTGATTATCGTCTCTTGAACAATATTACTGTGAAATATCAATACCCGATACCCTTGATTTCTGACCTGTTTTCCAGGGTGAAAAACGCTACTTGGTTTACCAAGCTTGACCTCAGGGGGGCGTATAACCTTATTCGCATTAAGCACGGGGATGAATGGAAGACGGCATTTAACACCCCTGAAGGGCATTTTGAGTACCTTGTGATGCCATTTGGGCTCACTAATGCTCCTTCCGTCTTCCAGTCCTTCATGAATGACATTTTCAGGGATTTTGTGGACAAGTTTCTGATTGTTTATTTGGATGATATCTTGATTTTTTCTAATGACTGGGACTCTCATGTGAAACATGTTCAAACTGTATTCCAGATTTTGAGAGAGAATGCTCTGTATGTGAAGGGATCAAAGTGTCTTTTTGGCGTACAGAAGATCTCATTTCTGGGATTCATTTTGTCCCATCAGTTATTGAAATGGACCTGGTCAAGGTTCAGGCCATCTGTGATTGGGTCCAACCTACTTCATTAAAGGCTCTTCAGAGATTTTTGGGTTTTGCCAATTTTTATCGTAAATTTATTGGTAATTTCTCGGTTATTGTTAAACCATTAACTGATTTGACCAGAAAGGGTTCTGATGTGGTGAATTGGCCTCCTGAGGCAGTCTCTGCGTTTCAGGAACTTAAGCAGAGATTCACTTCTGGTCCTGTTCTACGGCAGCCTGATGTTTCTCTGCCATTTCAGGTGGAGGTTGATGCCTCTGAAATTGGGGCAGGTGCCGTTTTGTCCCAAAAAGATCCAGAGACCTCTAAAAGTAACCCTTGTGCCTTTTTCTCTCGAAAATTTTCTCCTACTGAACGTAATTATGACGTGGGTAATCGGGAGTTATTGGCCATGAAGTGGGCTTTTGAAGAGTGGAGACATTGGCTGGAGGGAGCCAAACATCAGGTGGTGGTCCTTACGGACCATAAGAATCTGGTCTATCTGGAATCTGCCAAGCGACTCAATCCTAGACAGGCCAGGTGGGCCTTGTTTTTCACACGTTTTAATTTTGTGGTTTCCTTTCTTCCTGGCACTAAGAATGTTAAGGCGGATGCCCTCTCGAGGAGTTTCCTTGTGGACTCTCCTGAGCTATCTGATCCCTCTGTTATTTTGAAGGAGGGTGTAGTTCTTTCCGCCATCTCGCCCAAATTTGAGACTTGCTCTGGAGGGGTGTCAGGAGGATAGGCCCGAGCGCTGCCCTGTTGGAAAATTGTTTGTCCCGGACCAATGGAAAAAGAGTGTGATGTCTGAGATTCATTGTTCCGCATTGGCTGGGCATCCCGGAATTTTTGGTACCAGAGACTTGGTTAGTCGGTCCTTTTGGTGGCCTACCTTGTTTCGCGATGTCAGGGAATTTGTGCAGTCCTGCGGGACTTGCTCTCGCTCCAAGCCTTGCTCTCGTTCTAGTGGTTTATTGATGCCATTGCCTGTGCCCAAGAGACCATGGACCCATATCTCTATGGATTTCATTTCCGATCTTCCTGTTTCTCAGAGAATGACCACCATCTGGGTAATTTGTGATAGGTTTTCCAAAATGATACATCTTGTGCCATTACCTAAGTTGCCTTCCTCCTCTGAATTGGTGCCGTTGTTCCTTCAGCACGTGGTTCGTTTACACGGCATTCCTGAGAACATTGTGTCTGACAGAGGAGTCCAGTTTGTTTCCAGATTTTGGAGGACTTTTTGTTCTAAACTGGGTGTTCAATTGTCTTTCTCCTCGGCATTTCATCCTCAGACCAATGGTCAAACTGAGAGAACAAACCAGACATTGGAGACTTATCTAAGATGCTTTGTGTCTGCTGATCAGGATGACTGGGTCTCTTTTTTGCCTTTGGCTGAGTTTGCTTTTAATAATAGGGCTAGCTCTGCCACTTTGATGTCTCTGTTTTTCTGTAATTCTGGGTTTCACCCTCGATTTTCTTCAGGACAGACGGAGGCTTCTGTCTGTCCAGGTGTTGACTCTGTTGTTGAGTGTATGCAGCAGATTTGGGACCAGGTAGTGGAGAGGTTGTCCCTCTCTCAGGAGAAGGCCCAGCGGTTTGCTAACCGGCATAGGACTGATGGTCCTCGGTTTAAAGTGGGGGACTTGGTCTGGTTGTCCTCAAAGAATATTCCTATGAGAGTAGCATCTCCTAAATTTAAGCCTAGGTTCATTGGACCTTATAAGATCATGGAGATTATTAATCCTGTTTCTTTTCGTTTGCTTCTTCCAGGGACATTTAAGATCCATAACGTGTTCCACAAGTCCTTGTTGAAGAGATTTGTTGAGCCAGTGGTTCCTGCTGCTGTGCCTCCTGACCCTGTTTTGGTTGAGGGCAATCTGGAGTATGTGGTTGAGAAAATATTGGATTCTCGTTTTTTAGACGAAGACTCCAGTATTTGGTTAAATGGATGGTCAGGAAGACAATTCTTGGGTGTTTGCTTCGGACATCCATGCTAGGAGACTTATCCGTGCGTATCATAGAACTCATCCTGACCGACCTGGTTGCTCAAATGAGGGTTCGGTGACCCCTCCTCAAGGGGGGGGTACTGTTGTGAATGGGTTTGAGATGAGTTCTGAGCAGAGGCTCCCTCTGGTGGTTACAAGCGGTACTAGTGAGGATTGTGAGGACTGGGAATCAGGTGTTACTGATTGGTCTTATATAAGGGAGTCATTTTCCCATCAGGGTTGCCGTGATCAATTGTTCTGGTCTGAATCCTTCTTTCCAGTTTCCCTTGTAGCCTGCTGTGTCGTGTCTGCATCTCCTGCTATCAGATAAGACAATTTCTTATTTTGTGTTTTTGCTATATTTTTGCATTTTGTCCTGCACTTCTGTGGGGGCCTTCAGGGTCCCCTCCGGGGGCTTTTGCCCTCTCAGTTTAGTCCAGCCACTGTGTTTTGTACTTTTGCTTTTTCCAGTTTTTTTTCAGTGGCTGCTGTTTTGTTTTTGTTACACCAGAGAACTAATTTAGGTGGTAGAGGTCGTGTGATCTCAGGTGATTTTGAAATTAGTAGAGTTGGTGTTTTTTCAGGGTTTTCTGAGATTGCAGTAAGTACCCTTCTATCCTTTTCTATTTAGATAGTTTGGGCCCCAGCGTTTGCTCATACTATTTTCTTTCTGTGTCAGTATTTCCTCTTGTCTAACCGCCATTACATGTTTGGGGGCTTTCTATTATCTTTGGGGTTCTGCTCCGGGGCAGATAGCTTTCCTATTTCTATCTTTAGGTGTAGTTAGTTTCTCAGGCTGTGACGAGGCGTCTAGGACCAACGTAGGAACACTCCACGGCTGCCTCTAGTTGCGGTTGGTTAGTCAGGGTACTGCAATCTCATAGATTCCAACTGCTCTGGTGTATTTCCTTTTTTACCTGCACTCCTCAGCTACCGTAACATAACAGACGCCCTAGGTGTGGTTGTTTTCCTTGCGGTGGGTGCTTCGCCTGACCTAACATTGATCGCAGTACCACCTTCTTCAATTCGGCAGGAACAAGGAGATACGATATTAGGGAATATATTTCCAGTAATTCTCGTTACGTGGTATATTTTGCCTCTTGTCCCTGCAATTTAATTTATATTGGAATGACGACTTGTCAATTGAAGGTGCGCACTCGCGAGCATGTGTTGGGGATTCAGGCGGTGGTTGACCATGATGATCCAACCATGCTTAGGACCCTACCACGCCATTTTAAGATGCACCACGGCTGCGATAGCTCTCTACTTAGAGTGAGAGGTATTGACATTATAACTGCAGGCATCCGTGGGGGTAACTTGAGTCAAAAAAATCCCAACGAGAAACCAAGTGGATTTGGGCATTAAATACAGTCCATCCCAAGGGACTGAATGAGACCATAAGTTTTGCCCCATTTTTATAAACTCATTTTGGTCATGCTTGATCTACTGTTTTGCACATGTGGTTTGTTTTGGTTTTAATTGTTTTTATCTTTTATAATATTTTATTCTTATTTAGTTATCATCCACCTTTGCTTATTCGTTGTGAAGTCATTCACTTCGAAATGGATGGAGAACATCTTTTGGCAAGTCGATATACATTGGATTCTACATCTTCTCTTCTTTACATCAACTGACAACGTCAATCATATCCCTCTTAATGAGAAATATTTGTCAATGTCCTGTTACTATGTGCGTCATTATATTGAATTCAATGTCCTTTTTTTCGTTGGTGTGACATACATATATTGTATTGTAATATTGGTTAAGATTATATATATCTATACCCTGGTTTGTGTACTAATCGTATTATAATTATGCATCATTGCTTTGGATTATATTAGTCACATCTATTATAACATCTTGACAATTGTATTTTCCTATTTGTTTATGGGCTTATACTTCATATGTCACACCCATTTATGTTGTCATGAAATTCTCCATCTGTATTCATATTCCTTTTGTTTATATGTTATTAGGTATTTGTCATTTGTAAATTATAGCTAGTATGGAGTACCCCTTGTTTTTCTTCCCCTTGTGTATATTATATGTTCTGCCTGGGTCTTTATATCATGCTCACTGCCGGTACGCGCCTTTGCTGGATCTCCAGGCATGCCTGGCGTCTTTCGGCGTCTTTCATTGTCATGGTGGCCGATCACATGGTATGACGTCAGCTGACATGTGACGCCGACGCCGCCCGGCGTCCCTGGTTGCTCCGTCAACGGGCGCATTAATGAAGGCTGGAAGGGCGCTGCTTGATGACATATTATGACGCTGTTGCGTCTTCTTTGACTCCACGACTATGTGGTATAATCATCAGCGGCTGTTGAACCATATGACGCGGCAGACATTCTTTGATAGTGTGGGAGTATTTACAACTATGGGTGGCACCATGAGTAGCTCCTTTGCTAATTGTTAGCGGTGCCATGAATTAGTCCCCTCATTATATGGCAGCCGTGCATTTAACTTTTCATTGGTGGATGGATATTTTTAAACCTCTCACTTCCCTCTTCCCGACACCCCTTGAGGAAGGCACATTAGCCCAAACGCGCGTCGGGGGTGGACGCACCGGGTGGCAGTCCCGGATCTGAACAGGTATACAAACATTTGTGTTAATGTAGTGATTCTAATTTTAGCTGTGTATTTCTACCTGTTCAGAAATATTGGCCATTTGGGATGTTGCAATATTGCACTTATGTACGAATTGTGTCTGCATTTGCGGGGTACATGAATCCTATGTTTGGATAGATATATTAATATCTTGCTCATGCAGCTTCTCTAACTTCAATTACATTGTTTTTGTCTGTTCATCATATTGGCCAACTGGGACGTTGCAATATATGCAATATATGTATGTTTTCTGCATTTGCAGATTATAGATTTGAAAGGATTAATTACAAGTTGGTCCTTTTAAACCCATATGTGTCCTCTTTGCTCCCACTAGTGCCAATTGGCATGGAGTTTTTCCTGTCTTGCTCCCCTGTATATTATTATGCAATTAATAAAGTTTTTTGTACTTTATTTCTTATTGTTTGAGATTCCTTGATCGTCTTTTCTTCATTTGCTGTCTATTAATCTAGCGATTGTCCCTCATACATTGTCCATATGAATATGCCCACAAATTGTAGGTTTGTTAATAATGAGTTATTAATCATTCATTTAAAGTATATATGGGCATGTCTTCTTTGAAGGTTTTTTGCTATGGAACTGTAAGATGAAGCTTGGAAACGTAGAAGAGAAGTAGTAAAAGACTGAACATGTGCACAGCAATGCTGCTTATACATAGGTTTATTTTTCTTGCTGTGGTTTTGCAATACTTTTTCAGGCAAATTTCAGGCTGATTTCGTCTGAAACGGAAGTCATGTGCATAGAGCATTGGAATGGCAAAATGTAGGGATCTACTTTGCTCATTACCCATGACCCATCTTCTAGTAAAACATAAACTGAAGACATATATGATGACACAAGAAAATACATCAACACATATATCCCTTCTGTAGACGTAACATAAACTGATGACACCAGCGGACGGGAACAACAGGTCACTTACCTTAGACTGCAGCTTGGGTATCTTGACTCTTCTCTTTTCGGGAATATTTTCTAAGTAAACAATATTTGGCTTTAAGTAATCCTCAGCACTGGGAGTCACATGAATCTGCTCAGAGCCAGGAACTCTTGGATGAGATACAAATTTCTCCCAAAATTATTATCAGACTAGGGGTTTTGTAGCCGACTCGTCCAGGCCTGGATTAATATACAACTTGATGTTATTCGAAGACTCCAAATGTTCAATTGGAACTTTCTGATTTTTGGTTTTCATTAAATTATTAATATCAAGAACAATAGACATTCAGCTCCATAAGAAGCTGGCCGTGTCCTATACAATGTTTTGGAGGGTTATAAACAATCAGCTTCTTCAGACATAAACCCTATATATTCCAAGTGTTACCTGGATTCACGTTCTGCAAGTCCACTGAGCCAGTGTGCTACACAGTTATTCCCAAAATATTAAGGAATTTACAATCTATTGTATAGGGGATAACTTCCTCAGGTCTGAGACCCCCAGTGCAGAGTCCTATTTTTAAAGGAGCGGAGTTGAACATGCTCGTCCTCCATTTCTTTCATTTACTATGGGACTGCCAGAAAAATCTGCGTGTAGCGCTTGGCAGCCCCATAAATACTAAATGGAGCATGCGCACCTCCTCTCGGTCGAGCATGCGCACCACCGCTCCATTCTAACAGGGATAAAAATGCCCCATTTAGCAGATCGTTGGGTGCCCACTGTAGTTGGACCCCCACTGATCTATAAATTATCACTTTTCCTGTGGATAGCATTTTTGGCTGTGTCTGTATGAGCAAGGGAACACAATTTTTGCATTTTATGGTGAATTTTAAGCAAACACTGCAGAGCATCCTTGAAGTAAGAAAGGGATCATGTGCCATTCCATGGCACGCTGATTTATGGCTGATTTTTGGCACATAACGGCACATATACCCTTGGTCACGGCAAGAGTGCACCAATATGCACTGTCATATGCAATAAAACTATTTTGCTATCCAACTAAAGAAGGTAAATCTGCACAGCAAGTCTGAGTTTTATAGTAGCTAAGTCCCCTATAGGACTGTATAAATAGTTTATATCGAGTTTTGGGGGAGATAGACTCCCTTCAATCACCAGTCTCACACCTGCCATCAAACATAGTGAATGTGTAGAGTAACCAACTACCCTCCTTGCCCATGACATCATTTGTTGGGTCCAGCGTTGGTCTCTGCATGCCCCGTATTCTTCTTATAACGCTCTCTGTTGGTGGTTTGTTACTAATGCTCTGAGGTGGCGAGAACGTGCACTGTCATTGTGCACATCATATAGGGACTAGCTAACCCTCTGAAACGAGCGTCACTGATGATGCTTCATTTCAGGGAGGGGTCAGGGGCTGCGCCTGTGACGGCAACCTCTGCCCCCTGATGGCGCTTCATTTGAGTATCCCAGTATACACTGGGAATCTCAAACAAAGCCTCATCAAAAAGGAAGTTGTAAAAAGAAAAGCAGTTAGATATTTTAGCAGTAGAGAAGGATAGGGAATATCTAATTAAATTATATTACAAAATAGTTTAGATTATGGCATGAAATAGATAGGGATTTAGGATGAAAACTAAATATAAAAAGGAATCTGGCACTTCAATTGTGCAATAAAAAGGATTTAGCCTTATTGGAGCTGCAATGGACGTTAAGGAAAAATGGACGAGAATATTATGAGAAAATAAAAAGTAGAATAAATGAAATTTACACATGTATGAAGTGGCTAAATCACTGTATGGTTATTTAACATATGTCAATAACATAAAGTATATACAGGCATAAAGTAAATGACAGGTCAGAATCTTATAAAGCCCTAATGGAAAAGGATCAATCACTTAATCCTACAGGATACCCATCACAGAACATGATAAAAGACACAGTGCTCAATGTACGAGAATCTATTATCTCAGATGTAGTACCTGAAAGAAAACACCAAAGGAAGGCAAAGGTATTAAGACCTGAAAACAAAATAGAAAAAACGTGTGTTAAATAGAAGATAATGGAAAATGACAATGATGAATGTAACCAATGCCTAGAAACACTCACGTGCAAAGTGCTAACACTGCTTACTGGATTGCAAAATGATCAAGAGGAGAGCAAGTGAAACAGAAGTAAGTAAATGGGATAGTGCCCTGTGGATGTGACTGCTATAAAGCGTGCTTTAATAGACTAATAGAGTTCAGTGCCTCCGGAGCAGGTGTGGGGTGTGCTACAGACGTCATGAGCTCAGGTGTGATCTATGTAGTGGAATTATCTGTAGGGTATGTTCCAGTACACAGTGCATATCTTTGAATCTACAACCTTTAGTTCTTAGAATGAAGAGTTATTTTACAACTTCGAAGAATAACGCACCTGTGGAAACTTTTATTTCCATCGTAGAGAGTGAAGTCTCTCACGTCACGGGACAGTTCAATTTATGGCAATGGCACCATCCTTCCAATTTGAATTTTCAAGTCAGGCGAGCCTTTACGTCCCTTATGGATGGTGGGACATCGTGATAAAACTTGCAGATAAGGGTGGTGCCATGGTTATCACGGATCAGCCTGAACTCCACAGCAGAGAGCTTTATCTACCGTTGCTATTATTAGAGATAAAATTAAGCGTGTAGTAGATCGTTATTTATCCTTACACATTAATGATCAGAAAATTCATGATTTTCTTATGAAGCCGGGTCCCACCATTCCGTTTTTTTTATGTTTTTCCAAAGATGTCCATGAGCTACTAGATCAGTCAGATTTTGATACCAAGGGTCTCTGATTTTCACATGGAACTCTTACAACTTGTCTTGACCTAGAATTTCTTGTTATTACATGATACCTTCTACCTTCAAACGCAAGGGACAGCAATGGGGTTCAACATAGCACCCACTTATGCTAATTGTTTTATGGCATCATTTGAACATAAATATTTCCTACTACAACCACAACGTCATATCACCACCGATGCCCACATCCTCATGACTAGAGATGAGCGAATATGTTCGGAAAACAATCACCAAACATAAATTCTGCACGAATATAGTACATTCGAATTCGTGATCGGTAACACGAGCAAAATTTTATAAAATCGGAAAAAATCAGTAACATTCGGTAAAAGATAGAATAAAAGCCATGTTCAGTAAAATCACAGCGTGACAAGTTAGAATAGAATAGATATCTATACACAGAATACATAGATATATAGATGTCAGCGACACACAAATATATACAGTACAGACCAAAAGTTTGGACACACCTCATTCAAAGATTTTTCTGTATTTTCATGACTATGAAAATTGTAGAATCACACTGAAGGCATCAAAACTATGAATTAACATGTGGAATTATACATTACACTTTACAAAAAAGTGTGAAACAACTGAAATTATGTCTTATATTCTAGGTTCTTCAAAGTAGCCACCTTTTGCTTTGATTGCTGCTTTGCACGCCAAAAAGGTGAACGGATGGACTCTACATGCCTAGTTCCCACCGTGAAGCATGGAGGAGGTGGTGTGATGGTGTGGGGGTGCTTTGCTGGTGACACTGTTGGGGATTATTCAAAATTGAAGCAGTGAGCGGTCCAGCTCACCCCAAACCATCTCAATTGGGTTCAGGTCTGGTGACTGTGGAGGCCAGGTCATCTGGTGTAGCATCCCAACACTCTCCTTCTTGGTCAAATAGCCCTTACACAGCCTGGAGGTGTGTTTGGGGTCATTGCCTTGTTGAAAAATAAATGATGGTCCAACTAAACGCAAACCGGATGGCATAGCATGCTGCTGCAAGATGCTGTGGTAGCCATACTGGTTCAGTATGCCTTCAATTTTGAATAAATCCCCAACAGTGTCACCAGCAAAGCACCCCCACACCATCACACCACCTCCTCCATGCTTCACGGTGGGAACCAGGCATGTAGAGTCCAGCCGTTCACCTTTTCTGCGTGCAAAGCAGTAATCAAAGCAAAAGGTGGCTACTTTGAAGAACCTAGAATATAAGACATATTTTCAGTTGTTTCAAACTATGAATTAACACATGTAGAATTATACATTACACTTTACAAAAAAAGTGTGAAACAATTGAAATTATGTCTTATATTCTAGGTTCTTCGAAGTAGCCACCTTTTGCTTTGAATACTGCTTTGCACGCAGAAAAGGTGAACGGATGGACTCTACATGCCTGGTTCCCACCGTGAAGCATGGAGGAGGTGGTGTGATGGTGTGGTGGTGTGAGGGACATCAGTAAACCGCGCGCCGCTAGTTTTGGCATATATTTCACCGCTTAAATATCTCTTGAACAATAAGAACATGGAAGAGGCCAAGAGCCATTTGGTGAGCTGCATTTCTGGCTACATGTTCACAGACTTACCAGTGGAAAAGCCAAACTTCACATGCCAGAAATGCAAGCTTGTGTCCCTGTTGGAGGAAAAGTTGAAAAATCTGGAAGAGAGGTTATCTACATTGGAAACCATTAAGGAAGGTGAAGAGTTCTTAGACAGAGCAGAATTATCTCTTCATGTTACAGAAAGAGAAGAAATTTGAAGTGCACCTGAAGAAGAGGAATGGAAGCATGTGACCCAGAGAAGCAGGAGGATCGGGAGGCAGTCAGCACCAATACTGCTCAGGAACCAGTACCAGGCTCTTACACAGGAGAACAATGAAGAAATACATCAAGATAAGACTTTGGCCACAAACCATAACCTTGTACGCCCTCAGAGTCCTCCTGAATGGAGAAAGAAAACTGTTGTGAAGAAGAAACGGAGAGTTGTTGTCATGGGGGATTCCCTGTTGAGAGGAACAGAGGCCGCTATCTGCAGACCGGATTTAACCTCAAGAGAAATGTGCTGTCTTCCAGGTGCAAAAATTAAAGATGTGTCTGACAGGATATCAGGACTCTTCAAACCTACAGATGACTACCCATTCCTGCTAATACATGTGGGGACAAATGACACCGCAAGAAACGACCTGGAAACCATCTGCAGTGACTTTGAAAACTTAGGTAAGAAAGTGAAAGAACTGGGAGCACAGGTGGTCTTCTCTTCCATCCTTCCAGTGGATGTCCATGGAACAAGGAGGTGGAAGAAGATTCTTCAGGTGAACAACTGGCTATGTCGATGGTGCCGTCAGCAAGGATTTGGATTTCTGTATCACGGAGTGAATTACCTATACGATGGACTACTTGCTAGAGATGGGGTGCACCTTACGAAGACTGGAACACATGTATTTGGAAGTCGCCTTGCTACTGTCAGGAACACCGCACTGCACATGCTCACTGAGTCAGTGCACGTGTCCTGAATAAAACAAACTTGTGCTCAAAGATATCTGTGGAGTGAGGCAGCAGCAGTGAAAGATGTGTTCTTCAGACTAACAGGTCCTGAAGCATGTGACTGCTGGGGGCGTGGCCTCAGCTCCAGAGATCTAAGAGCTGAAGGAAAACTCCTAGCAGGGTAACGACGGGATAAAGATACCGAGGGGCATAGACAGAGACGAAAACCAGGTCAAGCAGAGATCAGAGCACAAGATAGCACGACAGTACCAAAGGATTAGACAGAACAGATAGTCAGGACGTAGCAATAGATCAGTAAACCAGAACGGACAATAGACAGTACAATAGGGACAAAACTGTAACGGAGTATCGATAGCCAAGCCAGGAGGTCAGAACCGGAGAAGACAATATTAGCAAAACGTGAGACAGAGAGCAGAGTGAGCAAACAGACCAGGTCATACACGGGAATCAAAACAAGCAGAGCAGTAGACAAGCAAACCAGGGCGGTCAGACACACAGTGAAAACAACAGTATAGCTGACAGAGAATCTTCCTCTGGAGTGGGTATAAATACCCCTCCCAGATCCAAGGTGAGGCCAGCAAAAGTTAACCCTGAGAGAGCAGGACATTAACCATGTCCTATACCATGACAAGAGGCCAGCAAAAGTTAACCCTGAGTGGACAGGACATTAACCATGTCCAAAACCATGACAGCTACACTCATTAGGAGAGCTTTAAACTAGAACAATGTGGGAAGGGAAGCAAAACGCCAGAAAAAGCCATACATCTGACAAATACTATTGAGATTTCTGCTATTAGAAGTGAAGGGGAAAACAAAGACAAAAAAATCTACATAATAAAAATATTGAAGAAAGAGAAACTAATCACAAACTAAAATGTTTCTATACGAATGCACAAAGCATGGGCAACAAACAAGGAGAACTGGATATACTAACGCAGGAAAATAAATATGATGTCATTGGAATCACTGAAACTTGGTGGGACGATACACATGATTGGAATACAAGGCTAGAAGGATACAACTTATTTGCAAGAAACAGACTTGATAAACGAGGAGGAGGTGTCGCATTGTATGTTAGAAAAGCGTATATCTGCCCAGAGATTGACGCTTCAGAGACTGGGAGTTCTGTGGAAACTGTTTGGGTAAGAATACAAGGACAGAACAATGGAAAGGACACCATTGTAGGCATTTACTACAGGCCGCCTATGCAAGCTGAAGATATGGATGAACTCTTTATGCATCAAATGGCCAAGTTCTCCAAAAAAAATATGACATAGAGGTCATGGGAGATTTCAACTATCCAGACATTTGTTGGGAATCTCTCTCAGGCAAAACTAACATGTCAAGGAAATTCTTATCCTCTCTTGCTGACAACTTTATCTTCCAAAAGGTAGGGGAGAAAACAAGGGGATCTGCTACCTTGGATCTAATCCTTATAAACAGGGAGGAAATGGTTGAGGAGGTAAGAGTGGCTGGGACCCTAGGAGGTAGTGACCATGCTATTTTAGAATTTTGGATAACAAGAGGAGAAAGACCTGTGAAGACTCAGAGATCAAGGTTAGATTTCAGAAAGATGATTTTAAGGGACTCAGTGTTAGGGTCTGCGGAACGCACCAAATATATGAGGTAGAGAGATGCGTTTGCAGCCCGAGGTCCACCGTGCAGGCGGAACCTGCTGCTAGTAAAATGGCGCAAGACGCGAACTCTGTTATCCCGCAGAGTCGCTAAAATAAACACCGCAATGCGCTGTGGCAATATGTGCGAACTCTGTTATTTCACAGAGCCGCTAGAAGGTGTGCCGCAGCGCAATATGGCGATGTGTGCGAACTCACTGAACACAACTGAGTCGCAAAATAAACACGCTAGGGCGCTGTCTAGCGTTGAAAGAGAACCCTGTTATGTCACAGAGCCGCTGAGAAAAAGTTATGTGTCCTGTCAGGCACCCAGGTACACAGTTAAGTGCTAAGCGAACATAGAACGTGATCATGCGCTAATGTCCTCGCAGGAGTTACCCGCAATCTATGGCATCTGAACGCCAGACCCTGAATACGGCAATCAAACTCCTCACCGGTTATGCCGGTAATCTAGGGCATCTAGGACACCGACCCTGACCAGCTAGCATACTAAACTCCTCACCGATTAAGTCGGTATTCTAGGGGCTTATTTCAGCCGGGCCCTAACCACACACACGCATGACCACACTGGCACAAAGCATATAATGGTTGATACTAGCGCATGGCGGCTCAGCATTGCCACCCTTTTATAATAACAGCTACAGGACCTGCCAGAACCAAGGACCAATGAAACTTGTTCCAGAACTCCAGTAGTCACAGGACCTTCTTGGCAGACCAATAGGAGCTGCTGAAGTACCTGAGCATGTGACCCCTGATCTCCAATGAGAGAGTCTCACCCTGGGCATGCTCAGAAGGGGAAACGCAGAACTTCGTTCCAAAGACGTCTGCTCCAGCACTGGCTATAATAGCAGATCCAGGAGAGACAGCAGCAAGTCACTGCACAGTACCGGAATGGGCAAGACGCTGGGACGTACGTCTCTGCTGAGCAGGCTCCACTGCGGCCAGAGATGAATGGGGGACCGCAGTGGGACTGGTTCGAGACTCCCCTTGTGCAGCAGTGGGAACTCGAACCCTAACATTACCCCCCTCCTAGGGCGCCCCTTTTTGGGCCTCGCTGCGCTCAAAGGCAGCGATGAGCTGCGGAGCCTGAACACGCTCAGCAGGCTCCCATGACCTATCCTCAGGCCCATAACCCCTCCAATCCACCAAATAAAACTTTTTGCCACGTACCACCTTGCACCCCAGAATAGCATTCACCTCATAATCGTCCGTAGACGAACCCGATGTCCCGGTAGATGACTCGGAAAACCGGGACAAGTATACGGGTTTCAGGAGGGAGACATGGAATGTGTCGGTGATACCCAGGCGTGGCGGAAGGGCTAACCGGTAGACCACAGGATTGACCTGTTCAAGGACCTTGAAGGGACCCAAGAAGCGAGGTGCGAACTTAGTGGACTCTACACGCAGCCTGATATTACGGGCGGAGAGCCACACTAAATCGCCAGGGGCAAAAGTCGGAGCGGGGCGCCGATGTGCGTCGGCGGATGACCTCATCCTCTCCTTGGATGCCTGAATGGCATCCTGGGTACGGTCCCAAATGACCCGTGCCTCCACAGCCCAGTCTGCCACCCTGGAGTCGGCGGAAGACACGGGCATGGGCACCGAACCCGCAGATGCTGACCGTAGTTCAGGAGGAATGGAGTCTGTCCGGTGGAGTCAGCCACAGCATTGTTTAGTGCAAACTCAGCCCATGGTAGCAAGGATGCCCAGTCATCCTGCCTGGCTGAGACAAAATGTCGTAGATAGGTGACCAAGGTCTGGTTGGCCCTCTCTACCAACCCATTCGTCTCAGGATGGTACGCTGAAGAGAGATTTAACTCAATACTGAGTAGACGACAAAGCTCTCTCCAGAACCGAGACGCAAACTGGGGACCTCGGTCACTGACAATTTTGTCCGACATGCCGTGTAGACGGAAGATGTGCCTAACGAACAACGCTGCCAGAACCCGTGCAGAAGGTAACCGTGGTAGCGGCACCAGATGCACCATTTTGGAGAAATGGTCAGTGATTACCCAAATAATGGTGCAAACCCGAGACTTGGGCAAGCCCACCACAAAGTCCATCCCAACCATCTCCCAGGGCCTGTCTGCCACCGGCAAAGGGTAAAGTAACCCAGCTGGCCGTTGTCGTGGAGACTTATTCTTGGTGCAGGAGACACACGCCCGAACATAGTCCCCAACATCACGGACCATATGCGGCCACCAGTATGCTCTCGCCAGCAATTCAGATGTCCTCTTTGCCCCAAAGTGTCCACCCACCCTGGACAAATGTGTCCAAGAGAGTACCTCCGGTCGCAAATTGGTAGGCACAAAAGTCTTGCCCGGGGGCACAGACTCTAGCGAAACCGGGGCCACTGTTTTCAGGCTCTCTGTGGGAACAATAAGCCGAGGCTCCTCCACCTCCTCCTCAGAGGACACCACAGAGCGAGAGAGAGCGTCGGCACGAATGTTCTTCTCTCCCGAGAGGAAATGGAGTGTGAAATTAAACCGGGAGAAGAAGAAGGACCATCTGGCCTGGCGAGAGTTAAGCCGCTGGGCTGTCTGAAGATACAACAAATTTTTGTGGTCGGTGAAGACTTGGAAGGGAAAGCGGGCCCCCTCCAACAGATGTCTCCACTCAGAGAAGGCCAACTTCATGGCTAGCAACTCCCTATCCCCGATGGAATAATTCCTCTCCGCTGATGTGAAGGTCTTAGAGAAGAAGAAGCAAGGATGCTTCCGACCTTGAGCATCCTTTGGAAGAGGACTGCTCCAGCACCAACGGATGAGGCATCCACCTCCAATAAAAATGGCTTATCAAAATCGGGGCGATGTAGGATGGGAGCGCTAGCAAAATGAGACTTAATAGAAGTGAAAGCCTTGGAGACCTCTTCCGACCACAATTTGGAATTTGCTCCCTTCTTGGTGAGGGCTACCAAGGGAGCTACCAAGGTAGAGAAATGGGGAATGAACTGGCGATAGTAATTAATGAACCCCATAAAGCGCTGCACCGCTTTAAGAGAGTGGGGTTCCTGCCAGTCCATCACAGCCTGTAGTTTGGCCGGATCCATAGCCAATCCCTGGGTTGAGATGATATAACCAAGGAAAGGTAAAGACTCCAGCTCAAACATACATTTCTCTAACTTAGCATAAAGGGAATCTGCCCGTAAGAGGTCGAAGACTCTGCAGACATCTCTCCGGTGGGAGTCAATATCTGGAGAGAAGATGAGTATATCATCCAGATAGACTACGACCGAGGTGGAGAGCATATCCCGGAAGATGTCATTGACAAAGTCTTGGAAAACGGCTGGAGCATTACAGAGCCCAAAGGGCATCACCAGATATTCGTAATGCCCATCCCTGGTATTAAAAGCCGTCTTCCATTCGTCCCCCTCACGGATGCGAATCAGGTGATAAGCACCACGCAGATCTAGTTTAGTGAATACCCTTGCTCCCTGAAGCCTATCAAAGAGCTCAGAAATCAGGGGCAACGGGTACTTGTTTTTAACGGTGATGGCGTTAAGACCCTTGTAATCAATACACGGACGTAATTCTCCGTTCTTCTTCTGCACAAAGAAGAATCCCGCCCCTGCAGGTGACACCAACTTCCTAATAAACCCTCTTGCCAGGTTCTCCTGAATATATTGCAACATGGCCTCTGTCTCAGGAAGAGAGAGAGGATAGACCCTTCCCCGAGGAGGTTCTGCGCCAGGCAAGAGGTCGATAGGACAGTCATAGGGGCGATGAGGCGGAAGAGTCTCCGCAGCCTTCTTGGAGAACAAGTCTGCATATGACCAGTAGCACTTGGGAAGTGGAGTAAGATCTGCGGGTAACTCAGTAGTGGTAACCTGAACGCAACTCCTGACACATCTGCCTCTACATGCATCACTCCAACCCAGTATCCTACCCGAAGTCCACTCTATATGTGGGGAGTGGAAACGGAGCCAAGGTATACCTAGTAGGATCTCATCTATTCCCTCGGGAAGGACGAGTAGGGAAATAAGTTCCTGATGGAAGGAGATACAAACAATGCAAGTGGAACAGTCTGGTGTGTAATTTGTGAGGACAATGTCGACCCATTCACTACCCGGACCGTCACTGATTTGTCAAGCGCCACCAGAGGTATTGCGTGACAGCGAGCAAAGTTAGAGTACATGAAGTTCCTCTCTGCTCCTGAGTCCATGCAAAGGTCGGCGGTGAAAGTGGAAGTGCCTACAGTGATTGTCCCTTTTAGTGTCATCTTGGAGGAAAATGCCGCTGTCTCTAGTGAACCTCCTCCCAGGGCCACTAGACGCGATCGCTTTCCCGATCGCTGTGGACATTTGTTGGCATAGTGTCCTGTCTGCTGACAAAGGTTACAGACCACGGATACTCAGACGGTCCGAGACTTAGGTCCTGCATAGAATCATAGAATCATAGAATCATAGAATGGTAGAGTTGGAAGGGACCTCCTGGGCCATCTGGTCCAACCCCCTGCTCAAAGCAGGATTCTCTAAATCATCCCAGACAGATGTCTGTCCAGCCTCTGTTTGAAGACTTCCATTGAAGGAGAACTTACCACCTCTCGTGGCAGCCTGTTCCACTCCTTGATCACCCTAACTGTCAAAAAGTTTTTTCTAATATCTAATCTGTGTCTCCTCCCATTCAGTTTCATCCCATTGCTTCTAGTCTTTCCTTGTGCAAATGAGAATAAAGATGATCCTTCTACAATGTGACAGCCCTTGAGATATTTGTAGACAGCTATTAAGTCTCCTCTCAGTCTTCATTTTTGCAAGCTAAACATTCCCAAATCCTGCAACCGTTCCTCATAGGACATGGTTTGCAGACCGGTCACCATTCTGGTGGCTCTTCTTTGAACTTGCTCCAGTTTGTTGATGTCTTTTTTAAAATATGGTGCCCAAAACTGGACACAGTATTCCAGATAAGGTCTGACCAAAGAGGAGTAGAGGGCAATAATGCCCTCACGTGATCTAGACTGTATGCTTCTGTTGATACATCCTAGGATTGTATTTGCCTTTTTTGCTGCTGCATCACACTGTTGACTCATGTTAAGTCTGTGATCAATTAGTATACCCAAGTCTTTTTCACATGTGCTGTTACTTAGCCCTGTTCCTCCCATTTTGTATATGCTTTTTTCATTTTTATTGCCCAGATGTAGTACTTTGCATTTTTCGCTGTTAAAAACCATTCTGTTAGTTGCTGCCCACTGCTCCAGTTTATTTATATCTTTTTGAATCCTCTCTCTCTCTTCTCTAGTATTAGCTACCCCTCCTAGCTTTGTGTCATCAGCAAATTTGATCAGTTTACCCTCAATTCCTTCATCTAAATCATTGATAAAGATGTTGAACAATACAGGGCCCAAAACAGAGCCTTGTGGTACCCCACTTGAGACATTCTTCCAACTGGATGTGCAGCCATTTACGACCACTCTTTGAGTCCGATCACTAAGCCAGTTATGAATCCACCTAACAGTTGCCTTGTCCATTCCATACTTAGTCATTTTTTCAATAAGGATTGTGTGAGATACTTTGTCAAATGCTTTGCTGAAGTCAAGATATACTATATCTACAGCATTTCCCTGATCCACCCAGTCAGTGATTCTGTCATAGAAGGAAATTAAGTTAGTCTGACATGACTTATTAGTTACAAACCCATGCTGACTCTGGTTAAGCACTTCATTCTTGTCCAGGTACTTACATACATGTTCTTTAATAATTTGTTCAAAGATCTTTCCTGGTATAGAAGTCAGGCTCACCGGCCTGTAGTTCCCTGGGTCCACCTTCTTCCCCTTTTAGAAGATAGGAACAACATTTGCTCTTCTCCAGTCTTCTGGGACTTCTCCTGTTCTCCAAGAATTTTCAAAGATTATGGACAGTGGTTCAAGAATTTCTTCTGCTATCTCCTTCAGTATTCTGGGGTGTAATTCATCTGGACCTGGAGACTTGAATTCATTTAGGTTAGCTAAGTGTTTCCTCACTGTCTTTCTGTTTATAGATATCCTGGATTCTTCTATTCCTTTAATAGGACAGTGAAGATCAGTTGATGTTACATTTCCTTTCTGAGAGAAAACAGATGCAAAATAGGAATTTAAAAGTTCAGCCTTCTCAACATCCTTTCTTACCATTTCATCATTTTCATCCTGTAAAAATCCTATAGCATCTTTGACTTTTTTTTACTTTTGACGTATCCCCCAAATCCTTTTTTGTTGCTTTTGACATCTCTTGCAAGCCTTAATTCATTGTTAGCTTTAGATAATCTGATTTATGCCCTGCATGTTCTGCAGATGGCATTATATTCTTCTTTAGATATGCCTCCCTCTTTCCATTTGATAAACATTTCTTTCTTCCTTTTTAGCATGTGTTTAAGTTCTGTGTTCATCCATCCTGGTTTCCTTAAATGCTTCCCATTCTTCCCTCTTTTCGGAATTGTTAACGATTGTGCTTTGAGAATCTCATTTTTCAAGATGTCCCATCCTTCCTGGACATTTTTGTCCTCAAGGATATCCTGCCATTGGATCCCTCCAATTCTCTTTCTGAGTCCCTTAAAATCTGCCTTTCTGAAATCTAACCTTGACGTCTGAGTCTTCACAGGTCTTTCTCCTCTTGTTATCCAAAATTCTAAAATAGCATGGTCACTACCTCCTAGGGTCCCAGCCACTCTTACCTCTTCAACCATTTCCTCCCTGTTTATAAGGATTAGATCCAAGGTAGCAGATCCCCTTGTTTTCTCCCCTACCTTTTGAAAGATAAAGTTGTCAGCAAGAGAGGATAAGAATTTCCTTGACCTGTTAGTTTTGCCTGAGAGAGATTCCCAACAAATGTCTGGATAGTTGAAATCTCCCATGACCACTATGTCATATTTTTTGGAGAACTTGGCCATTTGATGCATAAAGAGTTCATCCATATCTTCAGCTTGCATAGGTGGCCTTTAGTAAATGCCTACAATGGTGTCCTTTCCATTGTTCTGTCTTTGTATTCTTACCCAAACAGTTTCCACAGAACTACCAGTCTCTGAAGCATCAATCTCTGTGCAGATATACGCTTTTCTAACATATAATGCGACACCTCCTCCTCGTTTATCAAGTCTGTTTCTTGCAAATAAGTTGTATCCTTCTAGCCTTGTATTCCAATCATGTGTATTGTCCCACCAAGTTTCAGTGATTCCAATGACATCATACTTCTTCTCCTGTGTTAGTAGTTCCAATTCTCCTTGTTTGTTGCCCATGCTTTGTGCATTTGTATAAACACATTTTAGTTTGTGATTGGTTTCTCTTCCTCCAATATTTTTATTATTTAGATTGTTTTGTCTTCGTTCTTCCTTTCCACTTCTAATAGCCGAGTTCTCAATAGCATTTGTCAGGTGTATGGCTTTTTCTGGCATTTTGCTTCCCTTCCCACATTGTTCTAGTTTAAAGCTCTCCTGATGAGTGTAGCAAGGCGACTTCCAAATACATGTTTTCCAGTCTTCGTAAGGTGCACCCCATCTCTAGCAAGTAGTCCATCGTATAGGTAACCTCTGAGGCCTTTTGGGGTTCGGACGCCAGATCGGGGGATTCGAGAGGTTTGGCAAAGGTGGGAGCCAACCAAATCCTCTGCCTACACTGGGCCCGCTCCAACCTCTGCTCGTGAAAACGGAGGTCGATGCGGGTAGATATGGAGATAAGCTTCTCCAGTGTGGAGGGAATCTCCCTGGTTGCCAAAGCGTCTTTAACATGGTCAGCCAGTCCTCGCCAGTAAACTGGAATGAGAACTTTATCCGACCAGTCTAGCTCTGAGGCCAGAGTCAGAAACTGGACGGAAAACTGACTGACCAAAGACGAACCCTGTGCCAATGCCAGCAGTTGTAGCGCCGTATTGTGAGTGACCTGAGGTCCTAAAAAGACCTTTTTAAGAGCCTCCAGGAAACGAGGAGCACTCCGCACCACACGATCGTCGCGCTCCCACAGCAGCGTTGCCCACTCCAACGCTCTGCCCAAGAGTAGAGACAGTACAAAACCCACTTGTGCCTGACCCGTGGGGAAACGTGCAGCCAGAAGCTCGAGCTGTATAGAGCACTGACTCACGAATCCCCGACATTGCTTGCTGTCACCGGCAAACTTGTCAGGAAGCGGGAGGTGGGATAATGTAGGGGCAGAGGTGGCAGAGGACAAACTGGCTGCAGCTACGCTAGCAGCCTGAACAGCGACTGCGGTAACATCCACAACTGAGGTTGTGCGCTCTAGAGCCGCCAACCTACCCTCCAGCTGCTGGATGTACTGCTGTAGACGCTGGTCGTCCGCCATTTTACTAGCCAGACCCTGGCGCTAGTATTATGTTAAGGTCTGCGGAACGCACCAAATATATGAGGTAGAGAGATGCGTTCGCAGCCCGGGTCCACCGTGCAGGCGGAACCTGCTGCTAGTAAAATGGCGCAAGAAGCGAACTCTGTTATCCCGCAGAGTCGCCAAAATAAACACCGCAATGCGCTGTGGCATTATGTGCGAACTCTGTTATTTCACAGAGCCGCTAGAAGGAGTGCCGCAGCGCAATATGGTAATGTGTGCGAACTCACTGAACACAACTGAGTCGCAAAATAAACACGCTAGGGCGCTGTCTAGTGTTGAAAGCGAACCCTGTTATGTCACAGAGCCGCTGAGAAAAAGTTCTGTGTCCTGTCAGGCACCCAGGTACACAGTTAAGTGCTAAGCGAACATAGAACGTGATCATGCGCTAATGTCCTCGCGGGAGTTACCCGCAATCTATGGCATCTGAACGCCAGACCCTGAATACGGCAATCAAACTCCTCACAGGTTATGCCGGTAATCTAGGGCATCTAGGACACCGACCCTGACCAGCTAGCATACCAAACTCCTCACCGATTAAGTCGGTATTCTAGGGGCTTATTTCAGCCGGGCCCTAACCACACACAAGCATGACCACACTGGCGCAAAGCATATAATGGCTGATACTAGCGCATGACGGCTCAGCATTGCCACCCTTTTATAATAACAGCTACAGGACCTGCCAGAACCAAGGACCAATGAAACTTGTTCCAGAACTCCAGTAGTCACAGGACCTTCCTGGCAGACCAATAGGAGCTGCTGAAGTACCTGAGCATGTGACCCCTGATCTCCAATAAGAGATCTCACCCTGGGCATGCTCAGAAGGGGAAACGCAGGACTTCGTCCCAAAGACGTCTGCTCCAGCACTGGCTATAATAGCAGATCCAGGAGAGACAGCAGCAAGTCACTGCACAGTACCGGAATGGGCAAGACACTGGGACCTACGTCTCTGCTGAGCAGGCTCCACTGTGGCCGGAGATGAATGGGGGGACCGCAGTGGGACTGGTTCGAGACTCCCCTTGTGCAGCAGCGGGAACTCGAACCCTAACACTCAGAAAGAGAATTGGAGGGATCCAATGGCTGGATATCCTTAAGGACAAAAATGTCCAGGAAGGATGGAAAATCTTGAAAAATGAGATTCTCAAAGCACAATTGTTAACAATTCCGAAAAGAGGGAAGAATGGGAAGCATTTAAGGAAACCAGGATGGATGAACTCAGAACTTAAACACATGCTAAAAAGGAAGAAAGAAATGTTTATCAAATGGAAAGAGGGAGGCATATCTAAAGAAGAATATAATGCCGTCTGCAGAACCTGCAGGGCACAAATCAGATTATCTAAAGCTGACAATGAATTAAGGCTTGCAAGTGACGTCAAAAGCAACCAAAAAGGATTTTGGGGATACGTCAAAAGTAAAAGAAAAGTCAAAGATGCTATTGGATTTTTACAGGATGAAAATGATGAAATGGTAAGATAGGATGTTGAGAAGGCTGAACTTTTAAATTCCTATTTTGCATCTGTTTTCTCTCAGAAAGGAAATGTAACATCAACTGATCTTCACTGTCCCATTAAAGGAATAGAAGAATCCAGGATATCTATAAACAGAAAGACAGTGAGGAAACACTTAGCTAACCTAAATGAATTCAAGTCTCCAGGTCCAGATGAATTACACCCCAGAGTACTGAAGGAGATAGCAGAAGAAATTCTTGAACCACTGTCCATAATCTTTGAAAATTCTTGGAGAACAGGAGAAGTCCCAGAAGACTGGAGAAGAGCAAATGTTGTTCCTATCTTCATAAAGGGGAAGAAGGTGGACCCAGGGAACTACAGGCCGGTGAGTCTGACTTCTATACCAGGAAAGATCTTTGAACAAATTATTAAAGAACATGTATGCAAGTACCTGGATAAGAATGAAGTGATTAGACAGAGTCAGCATGGGTTTGTAACTAATAAGTCATGTCAGACTAACTTAATTTCCTTCTATGACAGAATCACTGACTGGGTGTATCAGGGAAATGCTGTAGATATAGTATATCCTGACTTCAGCAAAGCATTTGACAAAGTATCTCACACAATCCTTATTGAAAAAATGACTAAGTATGGAATGGACAAGGCAACTGTTAGGTGGATTCATAACTGGCTTAGTGATCGGACCAAAAGAGTGGTCGTAAATGGCTGCACATCCAGTTGGAAGAATGTCTCAAGTGGGGTACCACAAGGCTCTGTTTTGGGCCCTGTATTGTTCAACATCTTTATCAATGATTTAGATGAAGGAATTGAGGGTAAACTGATCAAATTTAATGATGACACAAAGCTAGGAGGGGTAGCTAATACTAGAGAAGAGAGAGCGAGGATTCAAAAAGATATAAATACACTGGAGCAGTGGGCAGCAACTAACAGAATGGATTTTAACAGGGAAAAATGCAAAGTACTACATCTGGGCAATAAAAATGAAAAAAGCATATACAAAATGGGAGGAACAGGGCTAAGTAACAGCACATGTGAAAAAGACTTGGGTATACTAATTGATCACAGACTGAACATGAGTCAACAGTGTGATGCAGCAGCAAAAAAGGCAAATGCAATTCTAGCATGTATCAACAGAAGCATACAGTCTAGATCACGTGAGGGCATTATTGCCCTCTACTCCTTCTTGGTCAGACCTCATCTGGAATACTGTGTCCAGTTTTGGGCACCATATTTTAAAAAAGACATCAACAAACTGGAGCAAGTTCAGAGAAGTGCCACCAGAATGGTGACCGGTCTGCAAACCATGTCCTATGAGGAACGGTTGCAGGATTTGGGAATGTTTAGCTTGCAAAAAAGAAGACTGAGAGGAGACTTAATAGCTGTCTACAAATATCTCAAGTGCTGTCACATTGTAGAAGGATCATCTTTATTCTCATTTGCACAAGGAAAGACTAGAAGCAATGGGATGAAACTGAATGGGAGGAGACACAGATTAGATATTAGAAAAAACTTTTGACAGTTAGAGTGATCAATGAGTGGAACAGGCTGCCACGAGAGGTCACAATGGAAGTCTTCAAACAGAGGCTGGACAGACATCTGTCTGGGATGATTTAGAGAATCCTGCTTTGAGCAGGGGGTTGGACCAGATGGCCCAGGAGGTCCCTTCCAACTCTACCATTCTATGATTCTTCTCTTTTCGGGAATATTTTCTAAGTAAACAATATTTGGCTTTAAGTAATCCTCAGCGCTGGGAGTCACATGAATCTGCTCAGAGCCAGGAACTCTTGGATGAGATACAAATTTCTCCCAAAATTAATATCAGACTAGGGGTTTTGTAGCCGACTCATCCAGGCCTGGTTTAATATACAACTTGATGTTATTCGAAGACTCCAAATGTTCAATTGGAACTTTCTGATTTTTGGTTTTCATTAAATTATTAATCTCAAGAACAATAGACGTTCAGCTCCATAAGAAGCTGGCCGTGTCCTATACAATGTTTTGGAGGGTTCTAAACAATCAGCTTCTTCAGACATAAACCCTATATATTCCAAGTGTTGCCTGGATTCACGTTCTGCAAGTCCACTGAGCCAGTGTGCTACACAGTTATTCCCAAAATATTAAGGAATTTACAGTTCATTGTATAGGGGATAATTTCCTCAGGTCTGAGACCCCCAGTGCAGAGTCCTATTTTAAAGGAGCGGAGTTGAACATGCTCGTCCTCCATTTCTTTCATTTACTATGGGACAGCCAGAAAAATCTGCGTGTAGCGCTTGGCAGCCCCATAAATCCATAAATAGTAAATGGAGCATGCGCACCTCCTCTCGGTCGAGCATGCGCACCTCCAGCTCCATTCTAACGGATAAAAATGCCCCATTCAGCAGATCGCTAGGTACCCACTGTAGTTGGACCCCCACTGATCTATAAATAATCACCTTTCCTGTGGATAGCAGATTTCTTTTCACTAGTAAACCCCTTTAATATTTTGGCATTAACCTATTAGGTTGAAATGCGTTTGTGTTAGAACTCTCCTGTTAGGTTTTTTCTATCTTGTTGGTCACATGACCTTTTTTGCCTATTTAATCCTGCTACGCCCTTCTGGCTTTGCTGGACTTCATTGTAATTTCTACTCTTAAGCTAGCCAGGTGCTTTGTTACCTTTCTCAATTAGTTTTGCTTGGTCTTCGGACCTCTATGTTCTATGTTGTTTGTTTGTCTTTTACTGCTACAATTTCTGTTAGGAGGTGTCCATCTTTTCTCCCAGTCCCTAGTTCTTGTAGGGATCCCTCCCTCGCATCTAAAGGTCTTCGTACAGACTAGCTGAGGACTTTAGCGGGTCTGGTTGCAGGATCAGGTTCCCCGTTATATCGTAGGGATCTAGCTTAGTTCTATTGTAGGGACAGATATCCCTCTTTCCTTAGTGCTTATAGCAGAACATAACAGTAAGTCCAGCCCAAAAATAAAAAAAATAAAAAAAATCTCTAAGGAAAGATTTCCAGTTTCCATCATGGTGTTGGTTCAGGACTTGGCTCAACGTCTGCAGGGTCTCTCTCTGGAGGTGGCTGAGCTTCAGCAACACGTGAGTAGCTGTTCTGGAGCACATTTCGTGGAGCCAAAGGTACGTTTGCCTGATTTATTTTTTGGTGAACAACAAGATTTTTTTTCTTTTAAAAATGCTTGCTTGTTGTATTTTCGTTTGAGACCCAGATCCTCTGGTGATGAATCGCAGCGCATAGTGTTCATAATGTCTCTTTTGTGCAAAGAACCTCAGGATTGGGCCTTTTCTCTGCAACCTAGTGATCCATGCTTTAGATCAGTGGATAGTTTTTTTCTGCTTTGGGGTTATTGTATGATGATCCTGATCGTGTCTCATCAGCTGAGACAGAATTGAGACGTTTGAGGCAGGGATCAGGTAATGTGGGAAAATATTGTACTCACTTCCGACGTTGGTCTACTCAGAAGGGGTGGAACGATTCAGCTTTGAAAAGTTTGTTTCTTGCAGGGCTAGGTGAAAGGGTTAAAGATTTGCTGATTGCTTATCCCATACCTGGTAACTTGCAGGAGTCTATGCAATTAGCTATACGGGTGGATAGGAGACTGCGTGCAAGGGTTAATGAGAGTAAATCCTCTGCCATGTCAGCTCCAAGTCTTGAGAGGGTCTGTACTGACATTGGAGAGCCGATGGAGATTGGAGCGATGGCACCCCACTCTCAGGAAAAAGAACGCAGGTTTTCTGAAGGTTTGTGCTTTTATTGCGGCAAATCTGACCATTTTATTAAGAACTGTGTGCTTCGTATGAACAAAGAAAAAATAAGAGGTCAGTTCCGCCCGTATAGCCTGTTTAAGCACTAAGGGTGTCTTTCTTTCTGCCTCTACTGCTGCTCAGGAAGAATTAATGGAATTTCATGTATTTGTCGATTGTGGTTCTACTCTGAATGTGATTGATGGGGGATTCTTGGAAAAACTTAAATTAAAACCCAAACCTTTGTCATCCCCTTTTGCCGTGGTTTCTGTTGATGGCTCTCCCTTGAAGAATGTTACTCACAAGGTCTGTGAATTTCCCCTCACTATTAATGGTGTTTACCAAGAGAATTTGGATTTGGTAGTATTGAATAACTTGCCTTCTCCGGTGGTTTTGGGGTTGCCCTGGTTGAAATTGCACAATCCTGTACTGGATTGGTCTACCAATGAAATTAAGTCCTGGAGCCCTAAGTGTTATGACAAGTGTTGTAACGGGCGTATTGCTGCTGTGGATAAAGGGGAACTACCTGTACCTAGTCAGGATTTTTGGAAAGATTTTTCTGAGAAGGAATCGCAGATTTTATCTCCCCATAGAGACTATGATTGTACTATTGAATTTGTCCCTGGAGCGACTCTTCCTAAAAGTCGTTTATTTAATCTTACTATTCCTGAGAGAAAGGCTTTGGAGGAATACATACAGACAAGCTTGGCCGCCGGTCACATTATTCCTTCCAAGTCTCCTGTGGCTGTTGGATTTTTTTTTGTTAAAAAAAAGGACGGCGGTTTACGTCCTTGTCTGGACTTTCGTGAGATTAATAAAATTACTGTACGCAATCCTTACCCACTGCCATTGATTCCTGATTTGTTTAACCAGTTAGCGGGGGCCAAGTGGTTCTCTAAAATTGATCTTCGGGGGGCATACAATTTGTTGCACATGAAGGAGGGTGATGAATGGAAGACTGCTTTTAACACTCCTGTGGGTCATTTTGAGAATCTGGTTATGCCTTTTAGTCTTACCCATGCTCCTGCATTTTTTCAGAATCTTAGGAATGACATACTTAGACCTTTGATCGGCAAAAATGTGGTTGTGTATTTGGATGACATTTTGATTTATTCGCCGGATCTAGAGTCTTATTGGCGGAGCGTTCGTGAGGTATTACAGTTATTGATTGACAATTCGCTTTTTGCTAAGCTGGAAAAATGTGAGTTCGCTGTACAGAGAATTAGTTTTTTGGGCTACATTATCTCCAGCGAAGGTTTTGAGATGGACCCGGTGAAAGTTCAAGCTGTGCAGGAATGGCCTAGGCCTATTGGTTTGAAATCTTTACAGAGGTTTTTGGGTTTCGCCAATTATTATAGAAAATTTATTAAAAATTTTTCTATTATTGTCAAACCACTGACTGATCTCACCAGGAAAGGTGCTAATGCGGTTCAGTGGACTACTGAGGCCAGTGAAGCTTTTGTGTTTCTAAAGGAGAGGTTCAGCTCTGCTCCCATCCTTATGCAGCCTGATGTGACTAAACCGTTTTTGATTGAGGTTGATGCTTCTTCTGTGGGGGTCGGCGCGGTGTTGTCTCAGGAAAACAGGGATGGAGTACATCCCTGTGCCTTTTTTTAAAAAAAATTTCCTGAGACTGAACTGAATTACGATATTGGTAATCGGGAATTGTTGGCGATTAAACTCGCATTTGAACACTGGCGTCATCTCTTGGAAGGTGCTGAATTTCCCGTTCAGGTTTTCACTGATCATAAAAATCTGATCTATCTTGATGCTGCCAAACGCTTGAATGCCCGTCAGGCTAGGTGGGCACTGTTTTTCTCGCGGTTTAATTTTTCCGTTACTTACATCCCAGGTACTAAGAATGTTAAAGCCGATGCTTTGTCTCGCAGCTTTTCTCCCATGGTTGGTGCTGAGGAGGAGGAGAACATTTTACAAGAAGGGGTTGTGATTGCTGCTTTAGGCTCTGTGTTGGAAGATGAGATTCTTAAAGCACAGGAGAATGCCCCATCTAACACTCCCCATGGGAGGTTGTTTGTGCCTGGGACCTTTAGGAGAGATTTGTTTGTTGAGTGTCATGAGTCTCGGTTGGCAGGTCATCATGGAATCTCGGAGACCAAGAGACTTGTGGGTCACAGTTTTTGGTGGCCTGGATGGCAGAAGGAAGTCATTAAGTGGGTGCGTCAATGCACTGCGTGTGCTAGATCTGAGTCTTCACATACTCCTGCTGCAGGGTTGCTTTGCCTCTGGAGATCCCTAGTGCACCTTGGACACATTTGGCTATGGACTTTATTACTGACCTTCCCTCCTCTGAGGGTTTCACTGTCATCTGGGTGGTCGTGGACCGGTTTAGCAAGATGTGTCACTTGGTTCCTTTCATCAAACTGCCCTGCGCTAAGACCCTCGCTAAGGCCTTTGTCAAGGAAATTGTCAGACTACATGGCATTCCTACTGACATTGTTTCTGATAGGAGACCTCAGTTCGTGGCTCGTTTTTGGCGCGCCTTTTGTGACAGGTTGGGAGTTCATTTGTCGTTTTCATCCGGATATCATCCTGAGTCTAATGGCCAGACAGAAAGGAAAAACCAGGATGTTGAGCAGTTCTTGCGTTGTTTTGTGGCAGACAATCAAGAGGGGTGGTCGGAGTTTCTGCCACTTGCCGAATTTGCTCTTAACAACCATACATCCTCTTCTGCTGGTTGTTCGCCTTTTTTTTGTTGTACTGGGAGACATCCGTCATTTGGGTCATTCTCCAAATTGGTATCGGCCGTGCCTGAAGAGGAGAATTTTTCTGGTGATTTGGAGAGAGTTTGGACGGATGTGCGTGGTAATCTTCAGGAGGCTAACAGAAAATCTAAAAGGTACTTTGATAGGAAACGGCAAGAGGTTTTCTTTGCTATTGGTGACATGGTTTGGTTGTCCTCTAAGAATCTGCGGTTGAGGATTCCTTCTAAAAAATTGGGTCCCAAGTTTGTAGTACCCTTTAAGGTGCTTCAGGTTGTTAACCAATCGGCTGTTAGGTTGGAGGTTCCTACCTCCTGGAAGATTAATCCGGTGTTTCATGTGTCTCTGTTGAAAAGAGCTTATGTGTCGGATGGAGACGCCTCTGCCACTGTTCCTCCGGTGGTGGAGGACGGGGAATATGAAATTTCCCGCATCCTAAATTCTAGACGGTATAGAGGGAGTTTGCAGTATCTCGTCGCTTGGAAGGGTTTTGGACCCGAGGATAACTCATGGGTGAGGGCGGATGATGTTTCTGCGTCCAGACTTGTCAGAGCGTTTCACAAGAGGTTTCCGGGTAAGCCTGGGCCTATGGGATCCCGAGGATCCTCTTAGAAGGGGGGTACTGTTAGAACTCTCCTGTTAGGTTTTTTCTATCTTGTTGGTCACATGACCTTTTTTGCCTATTTAATCCTGCTCCGCCCTTCTGACTTTGCTGGACTTCATTGTAATTTCTACTCTTAAGCTAGCCAGGTGCTTTGTTACCTTTCTCAATTAGTTTTGCTTGGTCTTCGGACCTCTATGTTCTATGTTGTTTGTCTTTTACTGCTACAATTTCTGTTAGGAGGTGTCCATCTTTTCTCCCAGTCCCTAGTTCTTGTAGGGATCCCTCCCTCGCATCTAAAGGTCTTCGTACAGACTAGCTGAGAACTTTAGCGGGACTGGTCGCAGGATCAGGTTCCCCGTTACATCGTAGGGATCTAGCTCAGTTCTATTGTAGGGACAGATATCCCTCTTTCCTTAGTGCTTGTAGCAGAACATAACAGTTTGTACATGGCTATTATTGACAGGCTGCACTCAGGGTAACAGACTCAATAACTTTTTAGGTTGTGGGCTTATGGCTTAAAAGAATTTCATTTTTTGGGGCATACTGCACGTTGGACATACATTTTTGGCTGTGTCTGTATGAGCAAGGGAACACAGTTTTTGCATTTTATGGTGAATTTTAAGCAAACACTGCAGATCATCCTTGAAGTGGGAAAGGGATCATGTGCCATTCCATGGCACGCTGATTTATGGCTGATTTTTGGCACATAACGGCACATATGCCCTTGGCCACGGCAAGGGTGCACCAATATGCACTCTCATATGCAATAAAACTATTTTGCTATCCAACTAAAGAAGGTAAATCTGCACAGCAAGTTTGAGTTTTATAGTAGCTAAGTCCCCTATAGGAATGTATAAATAGTTTAAATTGAGTTTTGGGGGAGATAGACTCCCCTCAATTACCAATCTCACACTTGCCATCAAACATAGTGAATGTGTAGAGTAACCAACTACCCTCCTTGCCCGTGACATCATTTGCGGGGTCCAGCGCTGGTCTCTGCATGCCCCGTATTCTTCTTATAACGCTCTCTGTTGGTGGTTTGTTACTAATGCTCTGAGGTGGCGAGAACGTGCACTGTCATTGTGCACATCATATAGGGACTAGCTAACCCTCTGAAACGAGCGTCACTGATGATGCTTCATTTCAGGGAGGGGTCAGGGGCTGCGCCTGTGACGGCAACCTCTGCCCCCTGATGGCGCTTCGTTTGAGTATCCCAGTATACACTGGGAATCTCAAACAAAGCCTCATCAAAAAGGAAGTTGTAAAAAGAAAAGCAGTTAGATATTTTAGCAGTAGAGAAGGATAGGGAATATCTAATTAAGTTATATTACAAAATAGTTTAGATTATGGCATGAAATAAATAGGGATTTAGGATGAAAATTAAATATAAAAAGGAATCTGGCACTTCAATTGTGCAATAAAAAGGATTTAGCTTTATTGGAGCTGCAATCCAAATAAATGTAACATTTTGGCCTAACAATAAGATCTTCCTCAGAATAAGGAATACGTTAAGGAAAAATGGACGAGAATATTATGAGAAAACAAAAAGTAGAACACATGAAATTTACACATGTATGAAGTGGCTAATCCACTGTATGGTTATTTAACATATGTCAATAACATAAAGTATATACAGGCATAAAGTAAATGACAGGTCAGAATCTTATAAAGCCCTAATGGAAAAGGATCAATCACTTAATCCTACAGGATACCCATCACAGAACATGATAAAAGACACAGTGCTCAATGTACGAGAATCTATTATCTCAGATGTAGTACCTGAAAGAAAACACCAAAGGAAGGCAAAGGTATAAAGACCTGAAAACAAAATAGAAAAAAAGTGTGCTAAATAGAAGATAATGGAAAATAACAATGATGAATGTAACCAATGCCAAGAAAAATATTTAGAGTTGAGAGTCCTCAGTGGTTGATACCTTTTAATGGCTAACTGAAAAGATGGTAACAAATTGCAAGCTTTCGAGACTACTCAGGTCTCTTCATCAGGCTAGACTAATGCAAAATCTGAAGAATCACATATTTATGCACAACACAGCACAGAAATAATGCAATAGGTAAGACAAGTGACAAGAAGCAGAATAGTCATTATGGCAGAGGGATGAACATAAATATTGGAGCAGTTCATAGATAAGGAGTGTGAAAGTTTTATTGCCCTCTGATTGGGGTCTGGTAATGTTTTGTGATGTTCTCACAGGGTCTTTGGAGTAAATTCCTTAATTGATGTAAAACGTCATAAATCCATGTGACAGGTTCATTCCAGCATTAAGAGTGTCAAAGGTCACCATCAATTTGCATTCACAAACTCTTCTGTGTCTCTGAGAAGTGAAACTACCTTTCAGTATAAGTAATTTCATGTCCAACATGCTATGACCAGGGGAACAAAAGTGTTTTGTCCATCAGGACTACAAGATACCAGGTACTTTCAGCTGCATCACATCTAATGTGGTGTACCTAATTATTTGTACAAAATGTCCAACTGGGGGTCTGTATGTGGGGGAAACAGTGCAAAAACTGAGAACAAGGATGAATTCTCATCGCCACACAATAAGAGAAAAGAGAATGGATCTACCTGGGCAAAACACTTTTGTTCCCCTGGTCATAGCATGTTGGATATGAAATTACTTGTACTGAAAGGTAGTTTCACATCTCAGAGACACAGAAGAGTTTGCGAAAGCAAATTGATGGTGACCTTTGACACTCTTAATGCTGGAATGAACCTGTCACATGGATTTATGACGTTTTACATCAATTAAGGAATTTACTCCAAAGACCCTGTGAGAACATCACAAAACATTACCAGACCCCAATCAGAGGGCAATAAAACTTTCACACTTCTTATCTATGAACTGCTCCAATATTTATGTTCATCCCTCTGCCATAATGACTATTCTGCTTCACGTCACTTGTCTTACCTATTGCATTATTTCTGTGCTGTGTTGTGTATAAATATGTGATTCTTCCGATTTTGTATTAGTCTAGCTTGATGAAGAGACCTGAGTAGTCTCGAAAGCTTGCAATTTGTTACCATCTTTTCAGTTAGCCATTAAAAGGTATCAACCACTGAGGACTCTCAATTCTAAATATTTTTCTATCTACTGGCTAACACGGTACTAAGATATACATCTTTCCTGTACCAATGTCAAGAAACACTCACGTGCAAAGTGCTAACACTGCTTACTGGATGGCAAAATGATCAAGAGGAGAGCAAGTGAAACAGAAGTAAGTAAATGGGATAGTGCCCTGTGGATGTGACTGCTATAAAGCGTGGTTTAATAGACTAATAGAGTTCAGTGCCTCCGGAGCAGGTGTGGGGTGTGTTACAGACGTCATGAGCTCAGGTGTGCTCTATGTAGTGGAATTATCTGTAGGGTATGTTCCAGTACACAGTGCATATCTTTGAATCTACAACGTTTAGTTCTTAGAATGAAGAGTTATTTTACAACTTCGAAGAATAACGCACTTTTGGAAACTTTTATTTCCATCGTAGAGAGGGAAGTCTCTCACGTCAAGGGACAGATCAATTTATGACAATGGCACCATCCTTCCAATTTGAATTTTCAAGATAGGCGAGCCTTTACGTCACTTATGGATGGTAGGGACATCGTGATAAAATCTGCAGATAAGGGTGGTGCCATGGTTATCACGGATCAGCCTGAACTCCACAGCAGAGAGCTTTATCTACCGTTGCCATTATTAGAGATAACATTAAGAGTGTAGTAGATCGTTATTTATCCTTACACATTATTGATCAGAAAATTCATGATTTTCTTATGAAGCCGGGTCCCAGCATTCCATTTTTTTATGTTCTTCCAAAGATGTCCATGAGCTACTAGATCAGTCAGATTTTGATACCAAGGGTCTCTGATTTTTACATGGAACGCTTCCAACTTGTCTTGACCTAGAATTTCTTGTTATTACAGGATACCTTCTACCTTCAAATGCAAGGGACAGCAATGGGATTCAACATAGCACCCACTTATGCTAATTGTTTTATGGCATCATTTGAACATAAATATTTCCTACTACAACCACAATGTCATATCACCACCGATGCCCACATCCTCATGACTAGAGATGAGCGAATATGTTCGGAAAACAATCGTCAAACATAAATTCAGCACGAATATAGTACATTCGGATTCGTGATCGGTAACACGAGCAAAATGTTATAAAATCGGAAAAAGTCAGTAACATTCGGTAAAAGATAGAATAAAAGCCGCGTTCAGTAAAATCACAGCGTGACAAGTTAGAATAGAATAGATAGAATAGATATCTACACACCGAATACATAGATATATAGATGTCAGCGACACACAAATATATATGTATATATATTACATAGATAGATAGAAGAAAAGCCGGCAATTCAGCAGCCTCGTAGTGTGAAATCACTGCAGGAGCTGACAGGATAGAAAAGATGGATTACATACAGTAAATACAAATAGGTAGATATACAGAAGTCAGTGAAAAATACAATCAGTACAGTGTGTGTGCAGCTAACTGTACATGTATTTAATTAATAAAAGATTACTTTTCTGAAAAAAATGGCGTGGGCTCCGTGAAATTTTCGTAACTAGCAGTGGGAAAGCAGATGGCTGGGGGCCGATGTTTATAGCCTGGGAAGGGGGTAACACCCATGTAGTTTCCCAGGCTATTAATATCAGTTCACATCTGTATATGAGTGCTGTGCGATTTTTTTCTCGCACCCATAGTCTTGCATTCACGAGAATCGGCCGAGTCTCGGTGACAATCGCAGCCGAATATGGCTGAGAAAATAAATGCTGATGTGAGCTGACCCTTAGATTAACAATGGGCTGAGTGCTATTCGATGTTCTCACATTGCACTCGCCCGTATTCTATGGTAGTGTGATGTCGGCCTTCATCAACCGCTCCTGCGCTGTAAATAAATAATTTAAAAAAAGACCTGCATGGATTCCCCTGTATTTTTGATAATCATCCAGGCAAAACTCACAGCTGGCTGCTGAACCCTCAGCTGTCAGCATCAGCAAGGCAAGATATCAAGAATAGAGGGGTCCTTATGCGGTATTTTAATAAATAATTTAGAAAAACAGTCTGAGGTCCCACCAATTTTTGACAACCAGCCTTGCTAAAGCAGACAGCTGGGGGTTGGTATTCTCAGGCTGGTAAGGGTCCATGGATATCATCTCCCCCTAGCCTAAAATTAAAATGGTACCAAATACTAATGGAATGTATGTAAACTTTTGACTTTGCAGTAATTAATAAAAATGCCTTAAAACATTCTCTCTCTCATTATTCTGGCATTTGGAAAATATTATTAATTATCGTAATCCTATTTGACCTAAAACGGGAAAGGATTATTCTGATTTCATGTCAGATACTGAGAAAAACATACATATGTGTCTTTTTATACAGTGTATGGGAACTTCTGGTTTCAACTGCAAATCCTCATCAGAGGTACATTACACAGTATATGTTTTATCTGTTTGGGCTTGTTACATACTGCTAGAATTATTATTCAGATTTCCAAAGATGCAAGTAAGGGGGTTTGCTGAGATGTATCAACACCCTTTGATATTGCGAGGGGTTACCAAAGCTCAGGGCAAAGCAACCATTTTGGATCAGAGTCTCTTCCACCTGTCCAGTTTTGAACCCTTTATCCCTTACCTACATATTTTGCAATTTGAGTAAAAAACGGTTTAAATTATAGTTTACACTTTGACCTCCTTTTTTTCTTGCTTTATGCTAAAAAAAAATGTTAAATAAATGGTTATATTTGATTATTTTGGCTTTTTTTAGTCTTTTTTTTTGTTTTTTTCTTTGTAACAATTTTAATCACCCAAACCCTATCCCAATCTTTAATCCTAAACTTACGCTTAACCTTAACCCGGAGCCAGGTGGCATTGATGTTACAGGACACTTAGGCAAGTGGGATGCTTGTGTGGAGGCCAATGAGGATTTCATGCATGTGTTGGGGGGAATGTGGGGTATAATACTGTTTGGGAGTGATGTACTATAAAGGACATCATACTTTGTGGTGGACTGTGGGAGCATCATACTGTGTAGAGAGCCCTGTGGGGGGCCTCATACTGTGTGTGTGTCAGGCAGTATAGGGACATTATACTGTGTGCAGCAGCCATATTAGGGTTATTGTACTGTGTAGAAACACTAATGGGCTTCACTAGCAACACTATTTCTATGTGGGCACATATAAAAGACTGGGTGAAGTTTGGAAAGTGACTTATTGTGAAATAAAAATTGCCACGTTGTGTTCCATGTATCACTGTGTCCCTTTCTCCTATATCTATGATATTGTGATGGTGAAAAACACCTTTAGCAGCAATATTTACATTTTACTGCAAGGAAAAATTAATAGAAAGAATATCATTCTTTTAGAACTATTAGCATTTTAGAACTATTAATGCTAGAGAAAACTATACAGCAGTAGAAGAGCACCCTCTTGTGGTAATCATAGAAAACTGCATAAGCCAGCTGCTTTTTCCAATAACTTACGTGGCAAAAATGTAATCCTCGATGCTCATTCCAGCATGGGATGGTATTTTTTTGGCAACGTGCTCAGACAAAGGTTGACAAATGTCTAGAAATTTCTGGACAGTATGTAAAAATAGGATGCTTTAATTTGACGTGATTTGTTTTGAAGCTGGTGAAACTTGCATATGTATTGTTATGATTGTAATTATTATTTTACAATTCACAGCGAATGCAGCTGATGTCTCCAGATCACAATTATGGATTAGATATGCAATATAGATCACTTAAATCCTTAATTATTTTGCATAGTTTTCCAATGTGTCCATAAAAAAAAGAATTTCTGCACCAGTGATAAGATCTATTTTCTAACCAATGCAATTTGTATTGTGAAACCTGGATATCACCACTTCAAATAGATCTCATAGACCTATGAGACTGGTGTGCTTACTTTATCCTAAATGCATAGAGTCTGTACTGAGATTTTTTTAGAGGAAAAGAGGAAACTGAGCAGAAACCCCACGTTTTGATGAGTTTTGTATTTTTGACCTACAAGGCCATCTATAACCTGTCTCCTCCATATATCTCTGAACTAATCTCCCGATATCTTCCCTCACGTAATCTCTGATCCTCCCAAGACCTCCTCTCATCCACACTTATTCGCTCCTCACCCAACCACCATGGAATCAATGGCGCTATATAAATAAATATTAATAATAATAATAATTTTTGAGGAGGCTTTGGAGAGTTTCCGCTCAGTTTCTGCTCCAAAATCTAGTGTAAGGAGATGGACCAGCTGTCGTGTTCCATGAAAACATCAATACTGCTGTGGTATATAGAATGTGAATAATGTTTTGCTCCTAATGTGTCCCTGAAGGCTGCAGTATTAACTAACGGTCATAAGATGTCACTGTCTAGAATGTAGGTGTCAGGTGAAGTTTGCCCAGTAACACAGCACTCATAGAGACAATGTGTGAGGTAACTAAGGCCTCTTTCACATTTCCGGCGGGCGCCTGGCGGCGCCCCCGGCATTTTGCCGCAGCGCCGCATCTGAAAATCTGATGCGCCGCATGCGGCTTTTTTCGCATTGACATGCATTAGCGCCGGATGGCGCCGCATGTCAATGCGTTGCATGCGGTTTTGTCCGGATGCGGCGCAAATGTACATTGCGGCGTCCGGAAAAAACGCTGCATGTAACGTTTTTTGTTTTTGCCGGATGGTTTCTTATCTCTCCAAGCATCAGAAACCATCCGGCAAAAAAACGCATTTTGGCCGCCGGAAGTGTGAAAGGTTTTCACATGCGGCGCTGCGGCAAAATGCCGGGGGCGCCGCCAGGCGCCCGCCGGAAATGTGAAAGAGGCCTAAGTGTGATGACAGCCCATAGCCCGGGATCACACCACCCCCTTAAATCCTAGTACGCACCCGGGAAGAAACCACCCCCCCTTATGAAAAAATGCACCCGGGACGAAACCACACCCTTACGAAAAAAAGCACCCGTGATGTAACCACCCCCCCCTTAGGTCCCAGAACGCACCCGGGACAAAACCACCTCCCTTACATCCCAGAACGTACCCGGGACAAAACCACCCCCTGTACGAAAAAAAGCACCCGGGATGTAACCACCCCCCCTTACATCACAGAACTCACCCGTGACAAAACCACCCCCTTACATCCCAGAACGTACCCGGGATGAAACCACCCACCCCTTATGTAAAAATGCACCCGGGACTAAATCACCCCCCCCCCCTTACGTCCCAGGACACTCCGGGACGAAACATCCCCCCTTAAATAAAAATGCACCCGGGACGAAACCACATCCCTTACGTAAAAATGCACCCAGGACGAAACCACCCCCCTTACATCCCAGAACGCACCCAGGACAAAACCACCCCCCTTACATCCCAGAACGTACCTGGGACAAAACCACCCACCCCTTATGTAAAAATACCCGGGACGAAATCACCTCTCCCCCTTACGTCTTAGAACACTCCCGGGATTAAACCATCCCCTCTTACGTAAAAATGCACCCTGAACGAAACCACCCCCTGTATGAAAAAAGCACCCGGGATGTAACCACCCCCCCTTACGTCAAAGAACGCACCCGTGACGAAACCACCCCTCTTATGTCCAAGAACGCACCCAGGACAAAACCACCCCCCTTACGTCCCAGAACGCACCTAGACGAAACCACCCCCATTACATAAAAATGCACCTGGGACGAAACCACCCCCCCTTACGTCCCAGAACGCACCCGGGAAGAAACCACGCCCCTTACATAATAATGCACCTGGGACGAAGCCATCCCCCCTTACGTCCCAGAACGCACCCGGGACAAAGTCACCCCCCCCCTTATGTAAAAATGCACCCGGGAAGAAACCACCCCCCTTACGTTCCAGAACATACCCGGGACGAAACCACCCCCTGTACGAAAAAAAGCACCCGGGATGTAACCACCCCCCCTTACATCACAGAACTCACCCGTGACGAAACCACCCCCCTTATGTCCGAGAACGCACCCAGGACAAAATCACCCCCCTTACATCCCAGAAGTTACACGGGATGAAATCACCACCCCTTATGTAAAAATGCACCCGGGACTAAATCACCCCCCACCCCCTTACATCCCAGAACACTCCTGGGACGAAACCATCCCCCTTTAAATAAAAATGCACCAGGGACGAAACCACACCCCTTACGTAAAAATGCACCCAGGACGAAACCACCCCCCTTACGTCCCAGAACGCACCCAGGACAAAACCACCCCCCTTACATCCCATAACGTACCCGGGCAAAACCACCCACCCCTTATGTTAAAATACCCGGGACGAAATCACCTCCTCCCCCTTACGTCCCAGAACACTCCCGGGATGAAACCATCCCCTCTTATGTAAAAATGCACCCTGGACGAAACCACCCCCTGTATGAAAAAAAGCACCCGGGATGTAACCACCCCCCCTTACGTCAAAGAACGCACCTGTGATGAAAACACCCCCCTTATGTCCAAGAACGCACCCAGGACAAAACCACCCCCTTTACGTCCCAGAACGCACCTAGATGAAACCACCCCCATTACATAAAAATGCACCTGGGACGAAACCACCCCCCCCCCTTACGTCCCAGAACGCACACGGGAAGAAACCACCCCCCTTACATAATAATGCACCCGGGACGAAACCATCCCCCCTCACGTCCCAGAACGCACCCGGGACGAAATCACCCCCTTATGTAAAAATACACCCGGAACTAAATCACCCCCCCTTATGTCCCAAATGTACCTGGGACGAAACCACCCCCCTTATGTAAAAATGAACCCAGGAAGAAACCACCCCCCTTACATAATAATGCACCCGGGACAAAATCACCCCCTCCCTACGTCCCGGAACGCACGCTGGACGAAACCACCTCCCTTACTTCCCATAATGCACCTGGGAGGAAACCACTCCCCCTTATGTAAAAATTCACCCAGGATGAAACGACCCCCCTTACGTAAAAATGCACCTGGGACGAAACCACCCTCCTTACGTCCCAGAACACACCTGTACCAAACCACCCCCCTTACGTAAAAATGCTCCCCGGACTAAACCACCCCCCCCTTACGTCCCAGAACACACCCGGGACAACAACACCCCCTCTTACGTTCCAGAACGCAAGTGGGATTGAACCACCCCCACTTACTTCAAAGAACGCACCCAGGATGAAGCCACCCCCCTTACATCCCAGAACACACCCAGGACAAAAACCACTCCTTTTATATAAAAATTCACCTGGGACGAAACCACCCCCCCCCCTTATGCCCTAGAACAGGGTTCCCCAACTCCAGTCCTCAAGGCCCACCAACAGGTCATGTTTTCAGGATTTTCTTAGTATTGCACAAGTGATAATTGCATCACCTGCACAGGTAATAATTATCTCACCTGTGCAATACAAAGGGAATCCTGAAAACATGACCTGTTTGGTGGGCCTTGAGGACTGGAGTTGGGGAACCCTGCCCTAGAACGTACCCGGGATGAAACCACCCCCTTACGTCCCAGAACGCACCCGTGACGAAACCACCCCCTTGCGTAAAAATGTACACGGGACAAAACCACGCTCCTTACGTCCCAGAAAGCACTTGTGAGAAACCATCCCCCTTACGTAACAATGCATCCAGGACGAAACCATTCCCCTTTATGTTTCAGAACGCACCCTGACGAGCCCACCCCCTTACTTAAAAATGCACCCGGGACGAAATCACCCCCCTTTCATCCCAGAACGCACCCGGGACGAAACCAACCCCTGTACGAAAAAAAGCATCCGGGATGTAACCACCCCCCTTACATCACAGAACTCACCCGTGACGAAACCACCCCCCTTATATCCGAGAACGCACCCGGGACAAAACCAACCCCTTTACATCCCAGAACGTATCCGGGATGAAACCACCCACCCCTTATGTAAAAATGCACCCGGGACTAAATCACATCCCCCCTTACATCCCAGAACACTCCCGGGACGAAACCATCCCCCCTTAAATAAAAATGCACCCGGGACGAAACCACACCCCTTACGTAAAAATGCACCCAGGACGAAACCACCCCCCTTAAGTCCCAGAACGCACCCAGGACAAAACCACCCCCCTTACATCCCAGAACATACCCGGGGCAAAACCACCCGCCCCTTATGTTAAAATACCCGGGACGAAATCACCTCTCCCCCCTTACTCCCAGAACACTCCCGGGATGAAACCATCCCCTCTTACGTAAAAATGCACCCTGGACGAACCACCCCCTGTATGAAAAAAAGCACCCGGGATGTAACCACCCCCCTTACGTCAAAGAACGCACCTGTGACAAAAACACCCCCCTTATGTCCAAGAACGCACCCAGGACAAAACCACCCCCCTTACGTCCCAGAACGCACCTAGACGAAACCACCCCATTACATAAAAATGCACCTGGGACGAAACCACCCCCCTTAAATCCCAGAACGCACACAGGAAGAAACCACCCCCCTTACATAATAATGTACCAGGGACGAAACCATCCCCCCTCACATCCCAGAACGCACCAGGGACGAAATCACACCCCTTATGTAAAAATACACCCGGAACTAAATCACCCCCCCTTATGTCCCAAAATGTACCTGGGACGAAACCACCCCCTTATGTAAAAATGAACCCAGGAAGAAACCACCCCCCTTACGTAATAATGCACCCGGGACAAAACCAACCCCTCCCTACGTCCCAGAACGCACGCTGGACGAAACCACCTCCCTTACTTCCCATAATGTACCTGGGAGGAAACCACTCCCCCTTATGTAAAAATGCACCCAGGACAAAACGACCCCCCTTATGTAAAAATGCACCTGGGACAAAGCCACCTCTCTTACATCCCAGAACGCACCCGGGACGACACCACCACCCCTTACATCCCAGAACGCACCCGGGACGAAACCACCCTCCTTATGTAAAAATGAACCCGGGAAGAAACCACCCCCTTTATGTCCCAAAATGCACCCGGGACGAAACTACCCTGCTTTACATCCCAGAACATACCCGGGACGAAACCACCCCCTTACATAAAATGCACCTGGGACGAAACCACCCCCTTACATAAAAATGCACCCGGGATGAAACCAACCCCTTACGTAAAAATGCACCTGGGACGAAACCACCCTCCTTACGTCCCAGAACACACCTGGTACCAAACCACCCCCCTTACGTAAAAATGCTCCCCGGACTAAACCACCCCCCTTACGTCCCAGAACACACCCGGGACAACAACACCCCCTCTTACGTTCCAGAACGCAAGTGGGATTGAACCACCCCCACTTACATCAAAGAATGCATCCAGGATGAAGCCACCCCCCTTACATCCCAGAACACACCCAGGACAAAACCACTCCTTTTACATAAAAATTCATCTGGGACGAAACCACCCCCCCCTTATGCCTAGAACAGGGTTCCCCAACTCCAGTCCTCAAGGCCCACCAACAGGTCATGTTTTCAGGATTTTCTTAGTATTGCACAAGTGATAATTGCATCAACTGCACAGGTAATAATTATCTCACCTGTGCAATACAAAGGGAATCCTGAAAACATGACCTGTTTGGTGGGCCTTGAGGACTGGAGTTGGGGAACCCTGCCCTAGAACGTACCCGGGATGAAACCACCCCCTTACGTCCCAGAACGCACCCGTGACGAAACCACCCCCTTGCGTAAAAATGTACACGGGACAAAACCACGCTCCTTACGTCCCAGAACGCACCTGTGACGAAACCATCCCCCTTACGTAACAATGCATCCAGGACGAAACCATTCCCCTTTATGTTCCAGAACGCACCCTGATGAGCCCACCCCCCTTACTTAAAAATGCATCCGGGACGAAATCACCCCCCTTACATCCCAGAACGCACCCGGGATGAAACCACCCCCCTTATGTAAAAATGCACCCGGGATGAAACCACCCCCCCTTACATCCCAGAACACACCCGGGACAACAACTCCCTCTCTTATGTTCCAGAACGCACCCAGGATGAAACCACCCCCACTTACATCAAAGAAAGCACCCAGGACGAAACCATCCCCTTACGTAAAAATGCACCCGGGAAGAAATCCCCCCTTTATGCCCCTGAACACAATCGGGATGAAACCACCCCCCTTGCGTAAAAATGTACCCAGGACGAAACCACCCCCCCTTATGTCCCAGAATGCACATGGGACAAAACCACCTCCTTACGTAAAAATGCACCCGGAACAAAATCACCCCCTTACGTCCCAGAATGCACTCGGGACAAAACCACACCCCTTACATAAAAATGCACCCAGAGCAAAACCACCTCCCTTACATCTCAGAATGCACCCAGGATGAAACCACCCCCACTTACATAAAAAAGCACCCGGGACGAAACCACCACCCCTTACGTCCCAGAATGCACCCTGGGTGAAACCACCCTCCTTACGTAAAAATGCACCCAGGACAAAACCACCCTCTTTATGTAAAATTGCACCCGGGAAAAATACACCCCCCTTACGTCCCAGAAAGCACCAGGGACGAAACCACCCCCTTACGTCCCACAACGCACCCGTCAAGACACACCCCCCTTACGTTCCAGAATGCACCCGGGATTAAACCAACCCCCCTTACATCAAAAACGCACCCGGGATGAAACCATCCCCCTTACGTCCCAGAACGCACCCGATACCAAACCACTTCCCCTATGTAAAAATGCACCCAGGACGAAACCACCCCCCTTACATCCCAGAATGCACCCTGTACAAAACCACCCACCTTATGGCCCAGAACGCACCCGGGACAAAATCACCTCCACCTCAAGTAAAAATGCACCCGGGACGAAAAGACCCCTCTTACATCCAGAACGCACCCGGGACTAAAGCAACCCCTTACGTAAAAATGCATCCGGGATGAAATCACCCCCCTTACATCCAGAAACGCACCCTGGATGAAACCACCCCACTTGCATAAAAATGCACCCGGGACAAAACCACCTCCCTTACGTCCCAGAACACACCCGGGATGAAACCACCTCCCTACGTAAAAGTACACTAAGGATGAAACCAACCCCCTTACGTCCAAGAGCGCAACAGGGACGAAACCACCCCTCTTATGTAAAAATACTCCCAGGACGAAACCAACCCCCTTACGTCCCAGAACGCACCTGATACCAAACCACTTCCCCTATGTAAAAATGCACCCAGGACGAAACCACCCCCCCTTACATCCCAGAATGCACCCTGTACAAAACCACCCACCTTATGGCCCAGAACGCACCCGGGACAAAATCACCTCCACCTCAAGTAAAAATGCACCCGGGACGAAAAGACCCCCTCTTACATCCCAGAACGCACCCGGGACTAAAGCAACCCCTTACGTAAAAATGCATCCGGGATGAAATCACCCCCCTTACATCCAGAAACGCACCCTGGATGAAACCCCACCACCACTGCATAAAAATGCACCCGGGACATAAAACCACCTCCCTTACGTCCCAGAACACACCCGGGATGAAACCACCTCCCTACGTAAAAGTACACTAAGGATGAAACCAACCCCCTTACGTCCAAGAGCGCAACAGGGACGAAACCACCCCTCTTATGTAAAATACTCCCAGGACGAAACCAACCCCCTTACGTCCCAGAACGCACCTGATACCAAACCACTTCCCCTATGTAAAAATGCACCCAGGACGAAACCACCCCCCCTTACATCCAGAATGCACCCTGTACAAAACCACCCACCTTATGGCCCAGAACGCACCCGGGACAAAATCACCTCCACCTCAAGTAAAAATGCACCCGGGACGAAAGACCCCCTCTTACATCCCAGAACGCACCGGGACTAAAGCAACCCCTTACGTAAAAATGCATCCGGGATGAAATCACCCCCCTTACATCCAGAAACGCACCCTGGATGAAACCACCCCACTTGCATAAAAATGCACCCGGGACAAAACCACCTCCCTTACGTCCCAGAACACACCCGGGATGAAACCACCTCCCTACGTAAAAGTACACTAGGGATGAAACCAACCCCCTTACGTCCAAGAGCGCAACAGGGACGAAACCACCCCCTTATGTAAAAATACTCCCAGGACGAAACCAACCCCCTTACGTCCAAGAACGCAACAGGAACGAAACCACCCACCCTTACGTAATAATGCACCCGGAAGAAACCACCCCCGTTATGTCCCAGAATGTACCCGGGACTAAACCACCCCTCCCTTACGTAAAAATGCAGCCGGGACAAAACCATCCCCCTTACATGAAAATGCACCTGGGACGAAACCACCCCCCTTACGTCCCAGAATGAACCCGGATGACACCACCCCCCACGTCCCAGAACGCACCCAGGACAAAACCACCCCCCTTAGTTCCCAGAATGCACCCTGGACGAAATCACTCCCCCTTATGTAAAAATGCACCTGGGATGAAACCACCTTCCCTTACTTAAAAATGCACCCGGGACCAAATCACCCCCCCTTACGTCCTAGAACACGCCTGGGAAGAAACCACCCCCCTTACGTCCCAGAATGCACCCGGGACGACACCCCTTATGTCCAAGGGCGAGCGAACCTGGTATGAAACCACCCTCCTTACGTCCCAGAATGCACCGGGGACAAAACCATTCCCCTTAAGTAAAAATGCCGCAGGGACGAAACCACTCCCCCTTACATTCCAGAACGCACCCAGGACGTACCTACCCCCTTACGTAAAAATGCACCCTGGGACAAAAGCACCCCACCCTTTCGTCCCAGAACACACCCGGGACGAAACCATGCCCCCTTATGTAAAAATGCACCCGGGATGAAACCACCCCCCTTTCGTCCTAAAACGCACCTGGGACAAAACCACCCCCCTTACGTGGGTGGGCACTTTGGGAATCTCGGGTAGTTTTTCAGGAACAGGAAGAAGTGACAGTCAATTGAGATGTGTATGCAATAGCAATCATAGTTCAGAGGAGCTGCTAGAGGCAATGTGGGCCTAATATACAGTTCAGTGGATTGCCAGAGAATTCCTTCGCACAAGTCCCCTCTCCGGCCTGGGAACCTCGAGACAGACATCAAGGCAATGGGGCACACTCTTCCTGCAAAGCTGCAGGAGATATTGAACTCAAGCTCTCAGAGACAGAGTGAGATGGAATCCAAATATACTGCTACAAGTAGAGAAGAATTCCTTGTGCTAGGGAAGATAACTAGAGGGATACTCTACTCATACCGAGAACCAGAAAAAATACAAGATCTCAGATACAGAAACCATATTATGCAAAATAGTCCTACGGTTGTAACTAGTACGGGCTATAACCCTATGGAGCACCCAAACAGCATTAGAGCATAAGAACACGGAGCATATCAACCACCAAAGAATACGTAGTAATTATAAAGATACATTTTTAATGACACAGATTATGAAAGATAATACATAACATATATCTCAAAACAGTTTTATCAAAAACAGCGCTATTCAAATCTAGTCAAAGGTGCACCAAAATATGGTGTCACCCCACAGGCATAAATACGGGGAGAGAGAATAAAAGAACCAAAATCCTTAATCCAGTATACATATAAAGTGACAGTGCAACTGTGGGGCGCGTGTCTACAGTGGTGGCCAAAAGTATTGGCCCCCTGCAATTCTGTTAGATAATACCCAGTTTCTTCCTGAAAATGAATGTAATCACAAATTATTTGCTATTTTTATCTTCATTTAATTTGCTTGCAAGGAAAAAACACAAAAGACAATGAAGCAAAAATCAAATCCTTGATCATTTCACACAAAACTCCAAAATTGGGCCAGACAAAAGTATTGGCACCCTCAGTCTAATACTTGGTTGCACAACCTTTAGCCAAAATAACTGCGAACAACCGCTTCCGGTAACCATCAATGAGTTTCTTACAATGCTCTGCTGGAATTGTAGACCATTCTTCTTTGGCAAACTGCTCCAGTTCCCTGATATTTGAAGGGTGCCTTCTCCAAACTGCCATTTTGAGATCTCTCCACAGGTGTTCTATGGGATTCAGGTCTGGACTCATTGCTGGCCACCTTAGAAGTCTCCAGTGCTTTCTCTCAAACCATTTTATAGTGCTTTTGGAAGTGTGTTTTGGGTCATTGTCCTGCTGGAAGACCCATGACCTCTGAGGGAGACCCAGCTTTCTCACACTGGGCCCTACATTATTCTTCAAAATTTGTTGGTATTCTTCAGACTTCATAATGCCATGCACATGGTCAAGCAGTCCAGTGCCAGTGGCAGCAAAGCAACCCCAAAACATCAGGGAACCTCCGCCATGTTTGACTGTAGGGACTGTGTTCTTTTCTTTGAATGCCTCTTTTTTTTCCTGTACACTCTATGTTGATGGTTTTTCCCAAAAAGCTTGACTTTTGTCTCATCTGACCAGAGAACATTCTTCCAAAACGTTTTAGGCTTTCTCAGGTAAGTTTTGGCAAACTCCAGCCTGGCTTTTTTATGTCTCGGGGTAAGAAGTGGGGTCTTCCTGGGTATCCTACCATACAGTCCCTTTTCATTCAGACGCCGACGGATAGTACGGGTTGACACTGTTGTACCCTCGGACTGCAGGGCAGCTTGAACTTGTTTGGATGTTAGTCGAGGTTCTTTATCCACCATCCGCACAATCTTGCGTTGAAATCTCTCTTCAATTTTTCTTTTCCTTCCACATCTAGGGAGGTTAGCCACAGTGCCATGGGCTTTAAACTTCTTGATGACACTGCGCACGGAAGACACAGGAACATTCAGGTCTTTGGAGATGGACTTGTAGCCTTGAGATTGCTCATGCTTCTACACAATTTGGTTTCTCAAGTCCTCAGACAGTTCTTTCTTTTCTCCATGCTCAATGTGGTACACACAAGGACACAGGACAGAGGTTGAGTCAACTTTAATCCATGTTAACTGGCTGCAAGTGTGATTTAGTTATTGCCAACACCTGTTAGGTGCCACAGGTAAGTTACAGGTGCTGGTGATTACACGAATTAGAGAAGCATCACACGATTTTTCAAACAGTGCCAATACTTTTGTCCACCCCTTTTTTAGATTTGGTGTGGAATTATATCCAATTTGGCTTTAGGTCAATTCTTTTTGTGTTTTTTCATTGAAGACAAATTAAATGAAGATAATAATACCAAAGAATTTGTGATTGCAATCATTTTCAGGAAGAAACTGAGTATTATCTGACAGAATTGCAGGGGTGCCAATACTTTTGGCCACCACTGTATACTCACAGCTATGAATATGGGTTAGAACCAATAATGAGATTACTTGCTATACCACTGTTTAGGTCTAAAAACTTCTATGGTCACTGACCTTAGAAATGCATGATATTACTGTATATACTCGTGTATAAGTCGAGATTTTCAGCCTATTTTATAGGGCTGAAAGTCCCCCTCTAGGCTTATACGCAAGTCAAATACGGCGGGGGTGTCAGATCATACTTACCCCTCCGCCGGCGCGTCTCTGTAGCCCCCCTGCTTCTCTGACGATCTCCGGCTCCTTCCTGCAGCGGTCACGTGGTACCGCTCATTAAAGTCATGAATATGCACATATTCATGACTTTAATGAGCGGTACCACGTGACCACTGTAGGAAGGAAGAGCTGCCGGAGATAGCAGGAGAAGAGGAGAAGGCTGCAGAGACGCGCTGGCGGAGGGGTAAGTATACCGATATTTACCTGTCCCCGTGCCACTGCTGCTCCCCTCTGTGTCCTCGCGTCCTCTTGCTGTTATGATCAGGCAGAGGGTGTGATGACGTCGTTAGTGCGCTCCGTGCCCTCTGCCTCATCATTCACTACCGAGGACCCAGAAGGAGGGAGAAGCGCGTAGCGGTGGACCGGGATCAGTAAATATTGCAGGTGCCGGGGTCCTGAGCGAGCGGTGACACTGGCTCCTGGCCCCCATAGTGCACCGGTGTCACCGCCTGCTCGGCACACTGGCACCTGGCCCCCAGCGAGGAGAGGTGAGTATGTCATTTTTTGCAGCAGCAGCGCGGCAGCATAAGTGACCTATACTGTGGGGCATAATCTGTGGAGCATATGGGGGCATAATCTGTGGAACATATGGGGGCATAATCTGTGGAACATATGGGGGCATAATCTGTGGAACATATGGGGCATAATCTGTGGAGCATATGGGGCATAATTCATGGAGCATATAGGGGCATAAACTGTGGAACATATGGGGCATAATCTGTGGAGCATATGGGGGCATAATCTGTGGAGCATATGGGGGCATAATCTGTGGAACATATGGGGCATAATCTGTGGAGCATATGGGGCATAATCTGTGGAGCATATGGGGGCATAATAAGTGCAGAATATGGGGGCATAATCTTTGCAGCATATGGGGATAATTGGCATAGGATATCTGTGGAATATGGGCATATGTGGGTAGGCATAATCTGTGGAGCATATGGGGCAATAAGTGCAATGGGGCATATTGCAGATATGGGGGCATAATCTGTGGAGCATATGGGGGCTATTGTGAATATGGGGATATCTGAGCATTGGGGAAATCGGGAGATTGGCTTTGTGATGGTTGAGTATCGAGCAGAGCTTCCTCTGGTGGTTACAAGCGGTGCTGGTCTGTCCAGTGAAGATTGTGAGGACTGGGAATCAGGTGTTACTGACTGGTCTTATATAAGGGAGTCACCTTCCCATCAGGGTTGCCGGTGATCAATTGTTCTGGTCTGAATCCTTGATTCCTGTTTCCCTTGTAGCCTGCTGTGTCGTGTCTGCATCTCCTGCTAACAGATAAGACTTTTTCTTCTTTTTGTTTTTATGCTATATTTTTGCATTTTGTCCTGCACTTCTGTGGGGGCCTTCAGGGTCCCCTCCGGGGGCTTTTGCCCTCTCAGTTTAGTTCAGCCACTGATGTTTGTACTTTGCTTTTTCCAGTTTTTTCAGTGGCTGCTGTTTTGATTTTGTTACACCAGAGAACTAATTTAGGTGGTAGAGGTCGTGTGATCTCAGGTGTTTTTGAAATTAGTAGAGTTGGTGCTTTTCAGGGTTTTCTGGGATTGCAGTAAGTACCCTTCCTATCCTTTTCTATTTAGTTAGTTTGGGCCCCAGCGTTTGCTCATACTATTTTCTTTCTGTGTCAGTATTTTATCTTGTCTAACCGCCATTACATGTTTGGGGGCTTTCTATTATCTTTGGGGTTCTGCTCCGGGGCAGATAGCTTTCCTATTTCTATCTTTAGGTGTAGTTAGTTTCTCAGGCTGTGACGAGGCGTCTAGGACCAACGTAGGAACGCTCCACGGCTGCCTCTAGTTGTGGTGGTTAGTCAGGGTACTGCAATCTCATAGATTCCAACTGCTCTGCTGTATTGCCTTTTTTACCTGCACTCCTCAGTTACCAAATCATAACAGTATCACCGGCCAAAACTGAAAATTATATGGTACTCACAGAAGGGAAAAATATTGTGAAAAAAAAAAAAAAGGTTGTCAGAGTTGTCAGAGATATTTTTCTGTTTGTTGCATTTTTTTCCCTCTGTATCTCTGGGTGCTGGGGAGGATCTTTTCTCTCAATGGAGTTTGCACAGTTATCTGGCCGTGTGGATCAGCTTGCCACTGAGGTTCAGAGTATTGCTACCTATCTTGCTAGGTTGCCTGTTGTGGAACCTAGGATTCCCATGCCAGATTTGTTTTTAGGGGATCGAGCTAAGTTTCAGAATTTCAAAAATAATTGTAAATTGTTTTTTGCCTTAAAAACTAAGTCCTCAGGGAACGCAGCGCAGCAGGTTCAAATTATCATCTCTCTCCTGCGCGGCGATCCTCAGGATTGGGCTTTTTCCCTGACACCTGGGGATCCTGTTTTGAGTGATGTTGATGCATTTTTTCAGGCTTTGGGGTTATTGTACGATGAGCCTAATGTCACTGATCAAGCTGAAAAAGCCTTGTTGGCATTAAATCAGGGGCTTTATGACGCTGAGTTATACTGTCAGAGATTCCGTAGGTGGGCAGTCCTGACCAAATGGAATGACGACGCTTTGGCAGCCCTTTTCCGGAAGGGTCTGTCAGATAATGTAAAGGATGTTATGGTGGGATTCCCTGTCCCCTCTGGTCTCAATGATTCTATGTCATTAGCGATTCAAATTGACAGACGTTTGCGTGAGCGGAGAAGTATGCGTGGAATGGTGTTGCCTTGTGAACCAGCTTCTGAACCCATGCAGTGTGATAGAGTGGTGTCTGGGGCACAGCGTCATGAGTTTCGAAAGCGCAATGGGTTATGTTTCTACTGTGGTGATGCCTCTCATGCTATTTCAGTCTGCCCTAAGCGGGGAAGACGTTTTGCACGCTCAGTTGTCTTGGGTAGTGTTCAGACTAAGTTTTTATTGACTGTCACTCTGATATGCTCTCTGTCCTCATTTTCTGCTCAGGCTTTCGTTGATTCTGGAGCAGCTATTAACCTGATGGATTATGATTTTGCTAAACATTGTGGGTTTCCCTTGATACCCCTACAGAAGTCTATTCCCCTACTGAGGATCGATTCTACCCCTTTGGCTGAGAATAAACCCCAGTTTTCTACTCAGGTGATAATGAGGGTTGAACCTGATCACCAGGAGTGCTGCAAATTTTTGGTTCTGTATAATCTGCATGACATTATCGTGCTGGGTTTCCCTTGGTTACAGTCTCATAATCCTGTTTTGGATTGGAAATCTGTGTCTGTAACCAGTTGGGGTTGCCAATGTGTTAATACCAACACTCCTGTTTTTTCTGCCTCCCCCCAGGCTCAGGATGTTCCTGACTTTTTGATTGATTTTTCTGATGTGTTTAGCGAAAGTAAATCTGCATCCTTGCCTCCCCATAGGAGCTATGACTGCGCTATTGAATTAGTGCCGGGTAGTAAATTCCCTAAAGGTCGCCTTTTTAACTTGTCTGTACCTGAACATGACGCTATGCGGTCTTATATCAAGGAATCATTGGAGAAGGGTCATATCAGACCATCCTCTTCACCCTTAGGTGCCGGTTTTTTCTTTGTGGCCAAAAAGGATGGTTCATTAAGGCCGTGTATTGATTATCGTCTCTTGAACAATATTACTGTGAAATATCAATACCCGTTACCCTTGATTTCTGACCTGTTTTCCAGGGTGAAAAACGCTACTTGGTTTACCAAGCTTGACCTCAGGGGGGCGTATAACCTTATTCGCATTAAGCACGGGGATGAATGGAAGACGGCATTCAATACCCCTGAAGGGCATTTTGAGTACCTAGTGATGCCCTTTGGGCTCACTAATGCTCCTTCCGTCTTCCAGTCCTTCATGAATGACATTTTCAGGGATTTTGTGGACAAATTTCTGATTGTTTATTTGGATGATATCTTGATTTTTTCTAATGACTGGGACTCTCATGTGAAACATGTTCGAACTGTATTCCAGATTTTGAGAGAGAATGCTCTGTATGTGAAGGGATCAAAGTGTCTTTTTGGCGTACAGAGGATCTCATTTCTGGGATTCATTTTGTCCCCATCTGTTATTGAAATGGACCCGGTCAAGGTTCAGGCCATCTGTGATTGGGTCCAACCTACTTCATTAAAGGCTCTTCAGAGATTTTTGGGTTTTGCCAATTTTTATCGTAAATTGATTGGTAATTTCTCGGTTATTGTTAAACCATTAACTGATTTGACCAGAAAGGGTTCTGATGTGGTGAATTGGCCTCCTGAGGCAGTCTCTGCATTTCAGGAACTTAAGCAGAGATTCACTTCTGCTCCTGTTCTACGGCAGCCTGATGTTTCTCTGCCATTTCAGGTGGAGGTTGATGCCTCTGAAATTGGGGCAGGTGCCGTTTTGTCCCAAAAAGATACAGAGACCTCTAAAAGTAACCTTGTGCCTTTTTCTCTCGAAAATTTTCTCCTACTGAACGTAATTATGACGTGGGTAATCGGGAGTTATTGGCCATGAAGTGGGCTTTTGAAGAGTGGAGACATTGGCTGGAGGGAGCCAAACATCAGGTGGTGGTCCTTACGGACCATAAGAATCTGGTCTATCTGGAATCTGCCAAGCGACTCAATCCTAGACAGGCCAGGTGGGCCTTGTTTTTCACACGTTTTAATTTTGTGGTTTCCTTTCTTCCTGGCACTAAGAATGTTAAGGCGGATGCCCTCTCGAGGAGTTTCCTTGCGGACTCTCCTGAGTTATCTGATCCTTCTGTTATTTTGAAAGAGGGTGTAGTTCTTTCCGCCATCTCGCCCAATTTGAGACTTGATCTGGAGGGGTGTCAGGAGGATAGGCCCGAGTGCTGCCCTGTTGGAAAATTGTTTGTCCCGGACCAGTGGAAAAAGAGTGTGATGTCTGAGATTTATTGTTCCGCATTGGCTGGGCATCCCGGAATTTTTGGTACCAGAGACTTGGTTAGTCGGTCCTTTTGGTGGCCTACCTTGTCTCGTGATGTCAGGGAATTTGTGCAGTCCTGCGGGACTTGCTCTCGCTCCAAGCCTTGCTCTCGCTCTAGTGGTTTGTTGATGCCATTGCCTGTGCCCAAGAGACCATGGACCCATATCTCTATGGATTTCATTTCCGACCTTCCTGTTTCTCAGAGAATGACCACCATCTGGGTAATTTGTGATAGGTTTTCCAAAATGATACATCTTGTGCCATTACCTAAGTTGCCTTCCTCCTCTGAATTGGTGCCGTTGTTCCTTCAGCACGTGGTTCGTTTACACGGCATTCCTGAGAACATTGTGTCTGACAGAGGAGTCCAGTTTGTTTCCAGATTTTGGAGGACTTTTTGTTCTAAACTGGGTGTTCAATTGTCTTTCTCCTCGGCATTTCATCCTCAGACCAATGGTCAAACTGAGAGAACAAACCAGACATTGGAGACTTATCTAAGATGCTTTGTGTCTGCTGATCAGGATGACTGGGTCTCTTTTTTGCCTTTGGCTGAGTTTGCTCTTAATAATAGGGCTAGCTCTGCCACTTTGATGTCTCCGTTTTTCTGTAATTCTGGGTTTCACCCTCGATTTTCTTCAGGACAGACGGAGGCTTCTGTCTGTCCAGGTGTTGACTCTGTTGTGGAGCGTATGCAACAGATTTGGGACCAGGTAGTGGAGAGGTTGTCCCTCTCTCAGGAGAAGGCCCAACGGTTTGCTAACCGGCATAGGACTGATGGCCCTCGGTTTAAAGTGGGGGACTTTGTCTGGTTGTCCTCAAAGAATATTCCTATGAGAGTAGCATCTCCTAAATTTAAGCCTAGGTTCATTGGACCTTATAAGATCATGGAGATTATTAATCCTGTTTCTTTTCGTTTGCTTCTTCCAGGGACATTTAAGATCCATAACGTGTTCCACAAGTCCTTGTTGAAGAGGTTTGTTGAGCCAGTGGTTCCTGCTGCTGTGCCTCCTGACCCTGTTTTGGTTGAGGGCAATCTGGAGTATGTGGTTGAGAAAATATTAGATTCTCGTTTTTCTAGACGGAAACTCCAGTATTTGGTTAAATGGAGAGGTTATGGTCAGGAAGACAATTCTTGGGTGTTTGCTTCGGACATCCATGCTAGGAGACTTATCCGTGCGTATCATAGAACTCATCCTGACCGACCTGGTTGCTCAAATGAGGGTTCGGTGACCCCTCCTCAAGGGGGGGGTACTGTTGTGAATGGGTTTGAGATGAGTTCTGAGCAGAGGCTTCCTCTGGTGGTTACAAGCGGTGCTGGTCTGTCCAGTGAAGATTGTGAGGACTGGGAATCAGGTGTTACTGACTGGTCTTATATAAGGGAGTCACCTTCCCATCAGGGTTGCCGGTGATCAATTGTTCTGGTCTGAATCCTTGATTCCTGTTTCCCTTGTAGCCTGCTGTGTCGTGTCTGCATCTCCTGCTAACAGATAAGACTTTTTCTTCTTTTTGTTTTTATGCTATATTTTTGCATTTTGTCCTGCACTTCTGTGGGGGCCTTCAGGGTCCCCTCCGGGGGCTTTTGCCCTCTCAGTTTAGTTCAGCCACTGATGTTTGTACTTTTGCTTTTTCCAGTTTTTTCAGTGGCTGCTGTTTTGATTTTGTTACACCAGAGAACTAATTTAGGTGGTAGAGGTCGTGTGATCTCAGGTGTTTTTGAAATTAGTAGAGTTGGTGCTTTTCAGGGTTTTCTGGGATTGCAGTAAGTACCCTTCCTATCCTTTTCTATTTAGTTAGTTTGGGCCCCAGCGTTTGCTCATACTATTTTCTTTCTGTGTCAGTATTTTATCTTGTCTAACCGCCATTACATGTTTGGGGGCTTTCTATTATCTTTGGGGTTCTGCTCCGGGCAGATAGCTTTCCTATTTCTATCTTTAGGTGTAGTTAGTTTCTCAGGCTGTGACGAGGCGTCTAGGACCAACGTAGGAACGCTCCACGGCTGCCTCTAGTTGTGGTGGTTAGTCAGGGTACTGCAATCTCATAGATTCCAACTGCTCTGCTGTATTGCCTTTTTTACCTGCACTCCTCAGTTACCAAATCATAACAGTATCACCGGCCAAAACTGAAAATTATATGGTACTCACAGAAGGGAAAAATATTGTGAAAAAAAAAAAAAAGGTTGTCAGAGTTGTCAGAGATATTTTTCTGTTTGTTGCATTTTTTTCCCTCTGTATCTCTGGGTGCTGGGGAGGATCTTTTCTCTCAATGGAGTTTGCACAGTTATCTGGCCGTGTGGATCAGCTTGCCACTGAGGTTCAGAGTATTGCTACCTATCTTGCTAGGTTGCCTGTTGTGGAACCTAGGATTCCCATGCCAGATTTGTTTTTAGGGGATCGAGCTAAGTTTCAGAATTTCAAAAATAATTGTAAATTGTTTTTTGCCTTAAAAACTAAGTCCTCAGGGAACGCAGCGCAGCAGGTTCAAATTATCATCTCTCTCCTGCCGGCGATCCTCAGGATTGGGCTTTTTCCCTGACACCTGGGGATCCTGTTTTGAGTGATGTTGATGCATTTTTTCAGGCTTTGGGGTTATTGTACGATGAGCCTAATGTCACTGATCAAGCTGAAAAAGCCTTGTTGGCATTAAATCAGGGGCTTTATGACGCTGAGTTATACTGTCAGAGATTCCGTAGGTGGGCAGTCCTGACCAAATGGAATGACGACGCTTTGGCAGCCCTTTTCCGGAAGGGTCTGTCAGATAATGTAAAGGATGTTATGGTGGGATTCCCTGTCCCCTCTGGTCTCAATGATTCTATGTCATTAGCGATTCAAATTGACAGACGTTTGCGTGAGCGGAGAAGTATGCGTGGAATGGTGTTGCCTTGTGAACCAGCTTCTGAACCCATGCAGTGTGATAGAGTGGTGTCTGGGGCACAGCGTCATGAGTTTCGAAAGCGCAATGGGTTATGTTTCTACTGTGGTGATGCCTCTCATGCTATTTCAGTCTGCCCTAAGCGGGGAAGACGTTTTGCACGCTCAGTTGTCTTGGGTAGTGTTCAGACTAAGTTTTTATTGACTGTCACTCTGATATGCTCTCTGTCCTCATTTTCTGCTCAGGCTTTCGTTGATTCTGGAGCAGCTATTAACCTGATGGATTATGATTTTGCTAAACATTGTGGGTTTCCCTTGATACCCCTACAGAAGTCTATTCCCCTACTGAGGATCGATTCTACCCCTTTGGCTGAGAATAAACCCCAGTTTTCTACTCAGGTGATAATGAGGGTTGAACCTGATCACCAGGAGTGCTGCAAATTTTTGGTTCTGTATAATCTGCATGACATTATCGTGCTGGGTTTCCCTTGGTTACAGTCTCATAATCCTGTTTTGGATTGGAAATCTGTGTCTGTAACCAGTTGGGGTTGCCAATGTGTTAATACCAACACTCCTGTTTTTTCTGCCTCCCCCAGGCTCAGGATGTTCCTGACTTTTTGATTGATTTTTCTGATGTGTTTAGCGAAAGTAAATCTGCATCCTTGCCTCCCCATAGGAGCTATGACTGCGCTATTGAATTAGTGCCGGGTAGTAAATTCCCTAAAGGTCGCCTTTTTAACTTGTCTGTACCTGAACATGACGCTATGCGGTCTTATATCAAGGAATCATTGGAGAAGGGTCATATCAGACCATCCTCTTCACCCTTAGGTGCCGGTTTTTTCTTTGTGGCCAAAAAGGATGGTTCATTAAGGCCGTGTATTGATTATCGTCTCTTGAACAATATTACTGTGAAATATCAATACCCGTTACCCTTGATTTCTGACCTGTTTTCCAGGGTGAAAAACGCTACTTGGTTTACCAAGCTTGACCTCAGGGGGGCGTATAACCTTATTCGCATTAAGCACGGGGATGAATGGAAGACGGCATTCAATACCCTGAAGGGCATTTTGAGTACCTAGTGATGCCCTTTGGGCTCACTAATGCTCCTTCCGTCTTCCAGTCCTTCATGAATGACATTTTCAGGGATTTTGTGGACAAATTTCTGATTGTTTATTTGGATGATATCTTGATTTTTTCTAATGACTGGGACTCTCATGTGAAACATGTTCGAACTGTATTCCAGATTTTGAGAGAGAATGCTCTGTATGTGAAGGGATCAAAGTGTCTTTTTGGCGTACAGAGGATCTCATTTCTGGGATTCATTTTGTCCCCATCTGTTATTGAAATGGACCCGGTCAAGGTTCAGGCCATCTGTGATTGGGTCCAACCTACTTCATTAAAGGCTCTTCAGAGATTTTTGGGTTTTGCCAATTTTTATCGTAAATTGATTGGTAATTTCTCGGTTATTGTTAAACCATTAACTGATTTGACCAGAAAGGGTTCTGATGTGGTGAATTGGCCTCCTGAGGCAGTCTCTGCATTTCAGGAACTTAAGCAGAGATTCACTTCTGCTCCTGTTCTACGGCAGCCTGATGTTTCTCTGCCATTTCAGGTGGAGGTTGATGCCTCTGAAATTGGGGCAGGTGCCGTTTTGTCCCAAAAAGATACAGAGACCTCTAAAAGTAACCCTTGTGCCTTTTTCTCTCGAAAATTTTCTCCTACTGAACGTAATTATGACGTGGGTAATCGGGAGTTATTGGCCATGAAGTGGGCTTTTGAAGAGTGGAGACATTGGCTGGAGGGAGCCAAACATCAGGTGGTGGTCCTTACGGACCATAAGAATCTGGTCTATCTGGAATCTGCCAAGCGACTCAATCCTAGACAGGCCAGGTGGGCCTTGTTTTTCACACGTTTTAATTTTGTGGTTTCCTTTCTTCCTGGCACTAAGAATGTTAAGGCGGATGCCCTCTCGAGGAGTTTCCTTGCGGACTCTCCTGAGTTATCTGATCCTTCTGTTATTTTGAAAGAGGGTGTAGTTCTTTCCGCCATCTCGCCCAATTTGAGACTTGATCTGGAGGGGTGTCAGGAGGATAGGCCCGAGTGCTGCCCTGTTGGAAAATTGTTTGTCCCGGACCAGTGGAAAAAGAGTGTGATGTCTGAGATTTATTGTTCCGCATTGGCTGGGCATCCCGGAATTTTTGGTACCAGAGACTTGGTTAGTCGGTCCTTTTGGTGGCCTACCTTGTCTCGTGATGTCAGGGAATTTGTGCAGTCCTGCGGGACTTGCTCTCGCTCCAAGCCTTGCTCTCGCTCTAGTGGTTTGTTGATGCCATTGCCTGTGCCCAAGAGACCATGGACCCATATCTCTATGGATTTCATTTCCGACCTTCCTGTTTCTCAGAGAATGACCACCATCTGGGTAATTTGTGATAGGTTTTCCAAAATGATACATCTTGTGCCATTACCTAAGTTGCCTTCCTCCTCTGAATTGGTGCCGTTGTTCCTTCAGCACGTGGTTCGTTTACACGGCATTCCTGAGAACATTGTGTCTGACAGAGGAGTCCAGTTTGTTTCCAGATTTTGGAGGACTTTTTGTTCTAAACTGGGTGTTCAATTGTCTTTCTCCTCGGCATTTCATCCTCAGACCAATGGTCAAACTGAGAGAACAAACCAGACATTGGAGACTTATCTAAGATGCTTTGTGTCTGCTGATCAGGATGACTGGGTCTCTTTTTTGCCTTTGGCTGAGTTTGCTCTTAATAATAGGGCTAGCTCTGCCACTTTGATGTCTCCGTTTTTCTGTAATTCTGGGTTTCACCCTCGATTTTCTTCAGGACAGACGGAGGCTTCTGTCTGTCCAGGTGTTGACTCTGTTGTGGAGCGTATGCAACAGATTTGGGACCAGGTAGTGGAGAGGTTGTCCCTCTCTCAGGAGAAGGCCCAACGGTTTGCTAACCGGCATAGGACTGATGGCCCTCGGTTTAAAGTGGGGGACTTTGTCTGGTTGTCCTCAAAGAATATTCCTATGAGAGTAGCATCTCCTAAATTTAAGCCTAGGTTCATTGGACCTTATAAGATCATGGAGATTATTAATCCTGTTTCTTTTCGTTTGCTTCTTCCAGGGACATTTAAGATCCATAACGTGTTCCACAAGTCCTTGTTGAAGAGGTTTGTTGAGCCAGTGGTTCCTGCTGCTGTGCCTCCTGACCCTGTTTTGGTTGAGGGCAATCTGGAGTATGTGGTTGAGAAAATATTAGATTCTCGTTTTTCTAGACGGAAACTCCAGTATTTGGTTAAATGGAGAGGTTATGGTCAGGAAGACAATTCTTGGGTGTTTGCTTCGGACATCCATGCTAGGAGACTTATCCGTGCGTATCATAGAACTCATCCTGACCGACCTGGTTGCTCAAATGAGGGTTCGGTGACCCCTCCTCAAGGGGGGGGTACTGTTGTGAATGGGTTTGAGATGAGTTCTGAGCAGAGGCTTCCTCTGGTGGTTACAAGCGGTGCTGGTCTGTCCAGTGAAGATTGTGAGGACTGGGAATCAGGTGTTACTGACTGGTCTTATATAAGGGAGTCACCTTCCCATCAGGGTTGCCGGTGATCAATTGTTCTGGTCTGAATCCTTGATTCCAGTTTCCCTTGTAGCCTGCTGTGTCGTGTCTGCATCTCCTGCTAACAGATAAGACTTTTTCTTCTTTTTGTTTTTGTGCTATATTTTTGCATTTTGTCCTGCACTTCTGTGGGGGCCTTCAGGGTCCCCTCCGGGGGCTTTTGCCCTCTCAGTTTAGTTCAGCCACTGATGTTTGTACTTTTGCTTTTTCCAGTTTTTTCAGTGGCTGCTGTTTTGATTTTGTTACACCAGAGAACTAATTTAGGTGGTAGAGGTCGTGTGATCTCAGGTGTTTTTGAAATTAGTAGAGTTGGTGCTTTTCAGGGTTTTCTGGGATTGCAGTAAGTACCCTTCCTATCCTTTTCTATTTAGTTAGTTTGGGCCCCAGCGTTTGCTCATACTATTTTCTTTCTGTGTCAGTATTTCATCTTGTCTAACCGCCATTACATGTTTGGGGGCTTTCTATTATCTTTGGGGTTCTGCTCCGGGGCAGATAGCTTTCCTATTTCTATCTTTAGGTGTAGTTTAGTTTCTCAGGCTGTGACGAGGCGTCTAGGACCAACGTAGGAACGCTCCACGGCTGCCTCTAGTTGTGGTGGTTAGTCAGGGTACTGCAATCTCATAGATTCCAACTGCTCTGGTGTATTGCCTTTTTTACCTGCACTCCTCAGTTACCAAATCATAACAGGGGGGATAATCTGTGGAACATATGGGGGCATAATCTGTGGAGCATATGGGGGCATAAATTATGGAACATATGGGGGCATAATCTGTGGAGCATATGGGGGCATAATCTATGGAGCATATGGGGGCATAATCTGTGGAACATATGGGGCATAATCTGTGGAGCATATGGGGCATAATCTGTGGAGCATATGGGGGCATAATAAGTGCAGCATATGGGGGCATAATCTTTGCAGCATATGGGGGCACAAACTGTGGAGCATATGGGGGCATAATCTGTGGAACATATGGGGGCATAATCCATGGAGCATATGGGGGCATAATCTGTGGAGCATATGGGGCATAATCTGTGGAACATATGGGGGCATAATCTGTGGAGCATATGGGGCATAATCTGTGGAACATATGTGGCATAATCTGTGGAGCATATGGGGCATAATCCGTGGAGCATATGGGGGCATAATCTGTGCAGCATATGGGGGCATAATCTGTGCAGCATATGGGGGCATAATCTGTGGAGCACCATATGGGACCCATTCTATGGATCATCTTCTGGGGGCATAACCTTTATGGAGCAGCATATGGGGAGTATTTTGTATGGAGTATTTTATGGGGCTCCTGATTCAATATGGATATTCAAAAACATTTAACCTACTGATGTCTCAATTAATTTAACTTTTATTGGTACCTATTTTTATTTTTGTAATTTACCAGTAGCTGCCTCATTTTCCACCCTAGGCTTATACGCGAGTCAATAAATTTTCCCAGTTTTTTGTGGCAAAATTAGGGGGGTCGGCTTATACATGGGTCGGCTTATCACATGAGTATATAGGGTACATATTTTCCCCTAAATGATGGTAATGAGCCTGTCATTTCCTAAATTACTTTTAATACAATTAGTTGCACTGACACTTTATATGTATACCGGATTAAGGATTTTTGTTCTTTGGTTCTCTCTCTCCATATTTATGCCTGTGGGGTGACACTGCAAAGGTGGGCCAGGGCCGTAGTCATGGCCGAGGACTCTGAGGCACCTGAGCCCCGGCCTCCCTTCACAGACACACTACATTTCTCCTGTAGTTCACTTGCCTCTCTGTTATGAATGTTTAGAAATGAATTCTGAGCAAAAGCTCCCTCTGGTGGTTACAAACGGTACTGAACCATTCAATGAGGATTGGCAATCAGGAATCACGGACTGGCTGGATATAAAGGAGGTTTCCCCCCATCATGGTTGCCGGTGATCAATTGTTCTTGTCTCAAGTTGTTTCCTGGTTCACTTGGAAGCTTGCTGAGTCTTGCCTCTTCTCCTGCTCTCAGATAAGATATTTTCTGTTTTTTGTTTTTGTGCTTGCTATTTGCATATTTCTCTGCATTTCTGTGAGGTTGGCCAGGTTCCCTCCTCAGGGGGCTTGGGCGCCTCTCGGTTCCTCTGGAGCCACTGTTGTTTGTTCATTTGCCTTTTCCGTTTTTTCTGTGGCTGCGGCTTAGTTTTGTTACACCAGAGAACTAATTTAGGTGGTAGAGGTCGTGTGATCTCAGGTGTTTTTGCAATTAGTAGCGTTGGCTTTTTTTTAGGGTTTTTTTTGGATTGCAGTAAGTATCCTTCCTATCCTTTTCTGTCCAGGCAGATTGGGCCCCAGTGTTTGCTCATACTATTTTCTGTCTGTGTTTGTATTTCCTCTTGTCTAACCGCCATTACATGTTTGGGGGCTTCCTATGTTCTTTGGGGATCTGCTCCGGGGCAGATAGCTTTCCTCTTTCTATCTTTAGGTGTAGTTAGCCTCTCAGGCTGTGACGAGGCATCTAGGACCAACGTAGGAACGCTCCACGGCTGCCTTTAGTTGTGGTGGTTAGTCAGGGTACTGCAATCCAGTAGATTCCAACCTCTCTGGTGTATTGCCGTTTTTGCCTGCTCTCCTCAGCTACCAAAACATAACACCTCTCCATTCCTGGTGACAATAGGGCCTACTCTCCTTTTCGTGGAGTTGCCTTTAGCCTTGTATGAATGAACAGAGACACAGTCCAAGTATAACTCAAAATGCAAAACTTTACTTTCAGCTCTTCGCAGCACATCCAGATACATTCCATCATCAACATCAGTTTCCACATTACACGTTACTGCATCTTTCCCTTCTATTCTCTCCCTGTCACACGGGTCGAGATCGGGTCATACCGTACTGTACGTTTTCCCGGTGACCTCGTTGTGTAAGCTCACAGTGTCATGGGGGTCCCTCAACTGTTTTGCCCCAGCAACAAAGGGAGTCCACCCATGCTAGCAATCTCCACATCTTGAGTGACCCGCCCGTCTGTTTTGAAGCGTTCTCAACTGCAGTAATCTTCCTGGGAAACTCTATCTTCTACTTCTTGGGCACTCAATCCCCTCTCACTTAGGCTGTAGCTTCACTTGATAACTCACTGTCTCTGGATGACTGGGCACTATTCCTTCAGCATTGCGGGGTGCTGGGTGGCTTAGGCACAGGGCCGGTGTCAGCACCTGGCGCACCCGGGCAAGTGCCGTGGCCCTGAACAGGCGGGGGGGCCCACTTGCCATCGGAGACACCGGCATACTATGAGGGGCCCTGTGCCAGTGCCGGTGCCCATGAGTGGGCCCCCCTGCTTGCTCAGGGCCCCGGCACTTGAGATACTTACCTCTCCCTGCTCCAGCGCTGTGATGTCTTCTGTGTTCTCTGACAGTGACACTCAGGTCAGCGGGCGCAATGATGTCTCGTCTGTGCGCCCTCTGCCTGAACAGTCACAGTGCAGAGAGCTGGAAGATGGCGACTCTGAGGAGTCCAGAGTAGAGCAGTGCCCAGTGAGGAGAGGTGAGTATTTAATTTTTTTTTATGTTTGGAGAATATATGGGGAGCATTATGCACTGGAGAATTATATATGAGGCCCATCATACACTTGAGCATCATATATGGGGCCCATTATACACTGGAGCATTATATATATGGGGCTCATCATACACTGGAGCATTATAAATGGGGCCCATCATATAATGGAGCACATATGAAGCCTATAATGTATGGAACATTATATGGAGCCCATTCTGTATGGAGCAATATATGTGGCCCATCATATACTTTATAGAGCATTATATGTGACTCATTATACTGTATGGAGCAATATGTGGGGCTCATTATACTCTATGGGCCCGTCCTATACTGTATGGAGTATTATATGGAAACCATCATAAACTGGAGCATTATGTGGAGCTCATCATATACTGTATGGAACATTATATGGGACCAATTATGTATGCAGCAATATATGGGTCTCATTATTCTGTATGGGGCACTATGTGCTGCCCATAATACTGTGTGGAGCAATTTATGGGGCACATTATTCTGTATGGAGTGCTATGTGATGCCCATAATACTGTATGGAGGACTATACTGTCCGGTTTCTGAGCTATTGTAGAATTAACTCATGTAATGTAAGAAGTGAAGTATTTGGCATTGTACTATACCTATATTTCTCCGCCGTATCTGAGCATCATGAATTGTGGTATGTGTTAAAGGAGCCCACTAAGACTCTTTCGCCCGGGGCCCACGAAAACCTGGAGCCAGCCCTGCTCGGGCATGTCGCCCTCCCGACCGCTAAGGGCTACCTGCCCTGACTGAACTAAACCAGGAAATCCTGCTACCTTACTCCCCAGCTAACCCTCCTATTATAGTTAAATTTTTCCTATCACTGATTCCTATTTCTACTATGTACATACTAGTGAACTCTGTGTCCCCATCTAGTGCTTAAGCACTAACTGCACTGTCCCTATAATAATGTGCAGCAAGAAGATATATACCTAAACATATATACATACAGCAGCATGCAAAAATACATTACAAATGAAGACAATGTTTAAGGAGTCAGGGGTGCAGCATAGCATTGTCCTTGTAACCCCTTACAACACCATATTTTTGGTGCACCTTTGACCGGATTTGAATAGCTCTGTTTTTGATAAGACTGTTTTGAGATATATGTTATGTATTAGCTTTCATAATCTGCTGTGTCATTAAAAATATACCTTTTTAATAGGTACATATTCTTTGGTGGTTGAAATGCTCTGTGTTATTATGTTCTCATATTGAGAACCAGGACTGAAGTTGTGTTCATTACCAGTGGGAAAGATGACAACCCAATGGGCCTTATCTTGTATGCCTGTTTGTAAATACTGCCATTTACTGCCATTTGTCAATGAAAAGTTTGATTGTATTTATGAAATCAGTGTCCCCTGGAGTTATCACTGCCGAGGTTCCAGAATAGGGAAGCCTGAAGCCAATGGAGGCCTGAGGCCTTGAAGTAAGTGTAATGCACCCCACACACAGAAGTACACAAGGACAGGGACACGACTTGTCTGTATGGTGCCAGAGCGAGTAGAAACAGAAGCTCGCCCATGACTACCTCGCCCGGGCACCTTACACTGGACAATAAACTTTGCATGCTAAAAAAAAGAAAGAAGTGATGTGTTATGTAAGGTTTTCACACAAATCATTTTATTACATATTTACAAGTAAAAAAAACATTTAAAACATAAAGCAAATAAAATTCCTTAACTCAACCCTCAAGAAAGAGCAAAATAAATATAAAGCATCAATAAATTACAATATCACAGTAGTAGTCGCAAGCAGATCTAAATAGTATGAGTAATGATTAAAGCTAATATTTGCGGTAATGCAGAAAAGTAACAATATACAAATAACAATAAAAAATGAAATACCGTATATACTCGTGTATAAGCCGAGATTTTCAGCACCTTTTTTTGTGCTGAAAATGCCCCCTCGGCTTATACACGAGTCATAGGGCAGAAACCAGCGGGGGAGGGATGCAGCAGCAGGAGCCGGTGGCTGGGACATCACACTCACCCTCCCCGTGCCATCGCTGAACGTCCCTGCAATCCTGCGTTCTCTCCCGGCTTCCTGCAGCTCTCCAGCGCTGAGCGGTGACGTAATACCTCTCATTAAGGTCATGTAATATGGACGGAACGCCACTCCCATGGGCGTGGCCTCCATATTCATGGCCTTAATGAGCGGTATTATGTCACCGCTCAGCGCTGGAGAGCTGCAGGAAGCCGGGGAGAACGCAGGATTGCCGGCCAGGACGTTCAGCGATGGCACGGGGAGGGTGAGTATGATGGAGGAGGATGGGGGAGGCATGGAGGAGGACAAGGAGCAGGACAGGGGGAGGACGGAGAGCACGGAGCAGAACGGGGGAGGACGGAGAGCACGGAGCAGGACGGGGGGAAGGACGGAGAGCACGGAGCAGAACGGGGAGGACAGAGAGCACGGAGCAGAACGGGGGAGGACGGAGAGCACGGAGCAGAACAGGGGGAGGACGTAGAGCACGGAGCAGAACGGGGGAGGACGGAGAGCACGGAGCAGAGCGGGGGAGGACGGAGAGCATGGAGCAGGATGGGGGGGAGGACGTAGAGCACGGAGCAGAACGGGGGAGGACGGAGAGCACAGAGCAGAACGGGGGAGGACGGAGAACACGGAGTAGGACGGGGTGGGCACAGAGGAGAATGGGGGAGTGCAGAGCTGGATGGGGGAGCACAGAGCAGGACGGGGGAGGTTGGAAAGCACGGAGCAGGACAGGATAATGGAGCAGGAGGAGGGGAGCACAGAGGAGAATGGGGGCCACAGAGCTGGATGGGGGAGCACAGAGCAGGACGGCAACTTATACACCCTGCTTATACGCGAGTAAATAAGTTTTCCAAGTTTTTTGTGGCAAAATTAGGGGGGTCGGCTTATACACGGGTCGGCTTATACATGAGTATATACGGTAAGATTAAATTTCCCAAACTTCACTATTCTCTATACTCTAAAGAGGAGAAATATTGCCTGGGAAGTCCAAAATATATCGGATCTATCGGGGTAGAAACGACAGCTCAAATTTAATGGGGGCATTTAAGAATCCCTGCATTTTTGTAATTTCAATCTCTGTGAATTTAGTAGGGGAAGTCAGTTCAAAGTTTTGCAGGATGGTTGTGAGAAAGATAAAAAATTCGATTTGGATCAAATTCTCCCCTGGGCAGATTCGCTTTCCTGAAAAAGAAAGATAAGATCTTAGAAGTAGTACATACGTTAAAAATATTACACAGGTCAATTACCATTTATGAATTTTTGGTTTACATGTCTTCCTGAAAGACGTCCACCTTTCGGTCCCATTAAACTTTGTACTGTGTTAAATGAGACCTTCTTGATTATAGATAACCAGATGAGATGGGAAAATTTATTTGAGATAAATTGAATTCTTCTGAAATTTTACAAAAAATCCTTATTCTCCAGAATATACACAAGTGGTCAAAATTGTTGGTACCCCTCGTTTAATGACAGAAAACCCACAATGGTCACAGTAATAACTTGAATCTGACAAAAGTAATAATAAATCAAAAATCTATGATAATGAACAAATGAAAACCAAACATTGGTTTGCAACCATGTTTCCACGAAATTTAAAAAAAAAAAAACTCATGAAATAGGCCTGGACAGAAATGATGGTACCCCTAACTTAATATTTTGTTGCACAACCTTTTGAGGCAATCACTGAAATCAAATGATTCCTGTAATGAGACTTCTGCACCTCTCGACAGGTATTTTGGCCCACTTCTCAAGAGCAAACTGCTCCAGTTGTCTCGTGTTTGAAGGTTGCCTTTTCCAGACGGCATGTTCCAGCTCTTTCCAAAGATGCTCAAAAGGATTTAGGTCAGGGCTCATAGAAGGCTAATTCAGAATGATCCATTGTCCAATGTTTTCATAGATTTTTGATTTATTATTACTTTTGTCAGATTTAAGTTATTTCTGTGATCATTGTGTTGTGGATTTTTCTATCATTAAATGAGGGGTACCAACAATTTTGACCAGGGGTGTAGTTTTAGCAAAATGGAGGCTAGCCAAAAAAAGAGTAATAAAAAGTTTATGGCATTTAAAGGGAACCTGTCAGATCTCCCATGCCCTCCAACCCAGCAGCATGCACTTATATATGAGTAAATTCCCTGCCTAACTAGGCCTATATGACGTTATTGAGTGAAAAGAAGGTATAAAAAAGCATTTATAATGTACCCATTTGCTATGCTAATGAGGACTTTGACTAGTCTTTGGGGCCTTAGTTGCCCCAGACTAGTCAGCCATCTTTCCATGTTATCATGCCACTGGGGGCGTGATGACATAATCTGCTCATTGGAATCACACACATGAGCGCCGCTCATTCATTTTTGTATGTGATTCTGTGTACTCTGTTTTAATACATCCCTATGAAGGGCACCGATTACTTAGAGTCCTGAAATTTAGATAATTAGGTATTACGGGTTGTTATATATCCTGTGCTTGTCTTGCCCTCTGCGCCTGAACTCGGGAGTGCCAGAGGTGCGCCTGACGGAGGGTTAAAATTATAATAATGAAGCTGGACAAGTTAAATAATAAAACAAGAGCTACCTGCTGAGAAAGGCATCAATGCATTGTTCTTCTTGAACTTGCCACTCTCATCCAAGAAATGGTTCGGATTAAACTCCCATGGAGATGAAAAATGTTTGGGGTCCCGATGAACGGTGCAGAGTAAAGGGTAAATGGTTGTACCCTGAGAAATTAAGACATTAATTGATCATATGAACTCTGCTAGCATAATATATGAATGTATGATATTTTTTTATAAAACAAAATGCTTTTAGTCTAAAATTGCAATAGATAAAAAAACATAAAATAAGTGTAAATGTGGAGCCCAGCTGCGACTGGATCCATATATTCCAGAAGGGTGCACTGAAAGAATATACCACTAGAGGTCATTATGCACCTTCACACACGTTCATCTTATCCCAAAGACCACCAGAGGGAGCTGTTTTAGACATATAAAAGAAGTTGTACATAGGAAGTTTCGGTTTAGTTCAGTGCAGCGACCACAGAGAGCTCAGTCAGTCTACAGAAAGGTAAAGTGCAGAGCTGAGGTTAGAGAGGCTGCAGAGCTATTCAGTTCAGAGAGTGGAGTCTAGTAAAGAGTGGAACAGAAACCACTCCAGCCTAGTCAGAGCTGAATCTAAGAGTGAAGCTCAGTGAGAAAGCGTGCTGACGCTTAGAGAGCGGCGAAGAGGCAGCCCACCAACTGCCAGTGTGTGATCGTGTGAGGGCCCGGGTAGGCCGAAGGCGAGTGGAAAGAGCAGCAACAGGGGTAGAAAAGCCTTTAGAGCTTACCTCAGCAAGTATTGCCCGGACACCGGGGTCTGAGCCTATAGGGATCTCCACGACCCATTAGGAGAACGCCGGAGTTCCTTGAGGACTACAAGTCCCAGGAGTACCACAGAGCTGATACGTAACCGGACCAGGAGGACGGAGTCCAGCAGTGCACTGCAAACAGGGACTGTGTACTTCATGAAAGGGTCCAACAACAAGGTCAGCCAGGTGCAAGACGAGACCAAGTTAGACCTAGCTACAAGCAGGTCAGGACTTTATCACATAAAGGCAGAGAACAGGAGGCCACACACCTACTCAGTGGAGGAACCTGGATGTGCACCCTTCACCCTACAGTGCTCCGGGGAGTGCCTGCAACATCTTCAGTAAAGGTACCAAAGTGACTTATGTGTGTGTCTCCCTTATTACTCCTGACTGCCGGGTCCCCGTCTGTCCTGCATCCCCACACATCTATCTGCCCTGGAGGAGAACTCAGCCTTACTTGTGGAAGGCTTAACATCTAGCTGCACAATATTAACCCTTCAGTGGATCTGCATAGCAGCGCTGGTCATCCTGACCAGGTACCACAAGTGGCGTCACGAATCCCCATACCAATATTCAATTCACCTGTAAATATCCCCCATTTCAGTGAACCCCAGGGCCACGGACCGAGCCGTGTGCTGCCCGTGACATCCCCCATAGAAGTCGACGGGCTCGGTGCCGAGTACCCCACAGCCCTGGTGGGTGGCTCATAAATATAGGGTTTTCTGGGCTTCAGATTAATATCTGCAGTCACTCTATGTAACTGCAGATTAGCAAATCCCAATTCCGGTTTGTTGCATGTTCGAAAGGTTGTCACGTGATCACAAGTATGCAATTTGCACAGCTACTGTCACGTGCCAAATAGCTTCTCACTTGATTTTCTTCTTAGAACATGGAGAGGAGCAGAAAAAGTTACTTGTCAGCGTGTGATGACAAGGGCTGATCTGAGCTTTTCTGCTGCTTGAGGCGCAAATTCAAACGTCGTACTCCCCTAACAGTAAATAAACTACTGTATATACAAAAATATATGCCAGCAGTGAATAAAATACAGACCTAACTATATAACAGAATGAATAGTCTACACATATAAATATATACCAGCAGTGAATAAAGCATATAGCTAACTACATTAAACAACAATGAAGTATGAGAAAAAAAAATTTGGTTACATCAAAATGGCGTCAGCGGTGACAGTAGCATCTATCGGCAATCCGCAATGCGCAGGCGCTGCTGGCGCCATCTTGATGGAGCCTATTTTTTTTCTCTAGCAAAATGGCACTGGTGGCGGTGCCTGCGCAGTAGCATTTATAGGAACACAATAGATGCTACTGTGCAGGCCCAGCCGCCGGCGCCATTTTGATTATGCCTGCATGATGAATGTTATTTTTTTTTCAAACAATAGTATATTCAGCATGTAAAATAGGGGGCAGGACAGTGAAGGATCTGTCATAAGCCCATACAGATGCATATGTAATCAGAGCACCTCATAAAGCCCCGCCCACATCCCCACCTACAGTCCCGTCCACAGGCCAACCCAGAGCACTAGAATTTCACTAACTGAAAACTACAAATAAAGATTAAACAACAACCACAAGACGGATTTCATCAACCAAGGTATCATTTTAATCAGTATAATGGCGCCAACCTGACACTGTCTGTAGTATACTGTGCACAATCCTGCTAACAGGTTCCCTTTAAATTGACTTACACCCCAATTCTCTTAATAGCTACACCTAGCATCTCCAATGTGCTACTTACCTTAGGGATATGATAACCTCTAAATTGAACGTCTCTCGTTACCATACGTGGGGCATTCAGAGGAGTAACATCACAAAATCTCTGGATCTCATGGATAACTGCCTGCATGTAATGCATTTGCAGCCTGTCATCATAATTTGGTACCCGATCTCGTCCAATCACTTGATCAATCTCATCATGGAGTTTAGCTGCAATCAACATATACAGTATTATAGCCTATCCAATTTGCAGTTTATAAATACAGCATCACAACTTAATAGTAAACAGTTCACAAATAGTTTTTCACTTAACTGGGACATAAAACTTAGCCTTTACCCCTTTCACATATAGGCTCCTAACTGAACATCTATGTTGCAGAGTACAGAAATGGATATTAGATGGATGCAACATCTAAAAACTAATTCAAGTTTGCGTTCATAGTAAAACAAAAAAAGATGTATCTCTTAAAAATAAACTTAACATGGTATTTAAATCAAACAGCGAACAATATTTAAAATGACAAAAAAAGTCAAAATTGCATTTTTTTCTTGTGGGGAACGTTGTAATTTTAAATGACACCATGCAATTGACCATGTAATGTGCTTAAAAACGGAAAAAAAAATTCAAGTGGAGTAAAATGGCGACAAAAAATGCAATTCTGCTGTTGTTTTTTCAGCTTTGGTTTTACAGCATTCATTTGAAAAAAATGGGGGGGTTTCACCATTTTGAGAACTGTAACTTTTTTTTATTTTTGTGGCAATAGAGAATTTTGATCACTTGATTTTTTTGTGGCAAGCTAGCATTTTTATTAACATCATTTTGAGGTAAATAGGATACTTTGATCACTTTTTATTCCATTTTTTTCTGATTTTTTCTTTGTTTTCTTTGCAGCATTTACTGTATGGGTTAATTAATTTTATATTTTTTGTTTTTTTATTTGATTTTGATATTTCTTTTTTTTAACAATGAAAAAGGGGGGTGATTTTATTTTTTATATTTCTTTATATATTTTTATTTTCTATCTTTATATTTTAGTCCCTTTAGGTGATTTCATCACTTCTTTTATATATTGTAGTATATAGTATTGCAGTATATAGTGTAAATGAATGTCATCTATGAAGCTCAGCCAGTGCATGGGCTTCACAGGAGTACAAGGATGGCATCCATGGGGGTTGGAAGTAACTCATCAGCGCCCCGTGATTACATTAAAATGGCGCTGTCAGTCATTTACAGTGGCATCTAAATGGTTAAACAGCAGTGATCAGAAATAGCACTGTTTGGGGCGTGGCTTAGCCGTGATGGAGTGAAGAAGCTGCCTCTTAGTGCTCCGAGGACAGGGAGAATATACTTTACTTTAACTCACCCACAAGATCCATGTGTGCTTCCAGAAGAAGGGGAACTGGTTCCAGCAGCACTCCGGTCCCTTCCCACCAGAAAGAAACAGCCCTGACCTGCATGATTCAGAGCGGTATGCCGAAGGGAAAGCCTGCAACTGCCTCAGCAATAGCCCCCAGCACTGTGAGACCACGAGGTATGTCAGAGAAGACGCCTGTGAGGAGTCAAGGAAGGAGCGCTCGGGATTCATCAGGGGAGGGTGGCTCATCCCACCGAAGCCCAGACACAGTGCACATCAGGAATGCAGCAGATCAGGGAGATAAAGCTGGAGGAGATTGGCAGGGAGAGACTCAGGTACAAGGCAACGCCACAGTGCTATGCAGCCCAGTACATGCAGTTCCCCAGTCTGACCTCCACAGCCTGCAGGAGCTGATTAATTCCCTTCCTACTAAAGCAGATATAGACTCCATGATAGCAAGGATAGAAGTGTGGCGCCCCTGAAGGTTCAGTCGCCACAGAGGTATTGCACCTCACCCAGAGGTGTGATACTTCACTCTCAGGTAAGGAGGGAACACCACCTGGGACTCTAACACCTGCACCCAACACACACTAGAACAGCTGGGCACCCTGGACGTACCCTGAGGGAGGATGGTCTCATCCCAGTCTGAGATAGGAAAGGGTGTATGGGTGGGTGGAGTAGTAAGTAGGTAGGAGGAGTGAAGCTTCAGGAAGCAGGAGGAGAGTGAGAGAGTCCGGAGGAGGAAGAGAAAGGAGAAGGACGTGTGCTGAGCAGCTCCCAGTGAGGGGACGCTGCATTGGGAAGAGACGGAGTCTAGACAGGGACTCAGAGGGACTAGAAGCCAGGAAGGGCTTAGTCCAAGAGAAGTGAGAAGAAGGAGTAAGAAAGATAAGCTTCTGGAGAGAGAGGAAGAAGTCCTAGGGATATGGAGAGAGCAGAAGCCATTCGTTGGTCCCGTTCTGTTGGCAGAGGGACTATGTCGCAAGAGGGAACTCGACCCCTAGCCTAGTGGGAGAACTTTATGATTCAGCTAGCAAGTCGACTGCTGTGATGCCCTCAGGGGTCACGGACATCAACCACCATTATCTTATCTGAGAGGCAGCTATATAGAATCAAGAGGAACGCAGAAATAAGTCGTTGTTCTAGAAGATTCGCAGCTGCTGATCTGAGACACTGTTGGTGAAGGTGCTGTAGGATAGAAGGAGTGGAAAATCAGCACAGGGAGACGGCCAGAGAAAGAGACACAAACATCTAGAACGGAGTCCTGGAAAGGTGCGTCCCAATCTACCTGGGGGTTTGCTGGGCCCCTCACCTGGAGGACCCAGTGCCAAGCGGGCATCTGTATTGTACACGTCAGAACTGTGAGTAAAGCTTTGGAAACTGCAACTCACTGACTGTTTCTCAGTTTCTTCCTGCATCACCTATAGCACTCAGCTACATCTCCCAGCATCATTACTACCTTTCACTACATCTACCTGCCCTGGGATCCCATAGTCTCGCCTGTGGGAGACTGTACCAACTCTGCTGCATCTCACCATCTGTCCCAGAGGATCTGCACCGCAGCGCTGGTCACCATAGACCAGAAACCACAGGTGGCGTCACGAATACCTACACTACAAACTCTAACAACCCTTGTAAATAATCCCCCTTTCATTGGAAGCCCAGGGCCACGGACCGGGTCACTGCCGCTGTGACACATCCCCGCAATACACCGGCCCGTACCGAGTATCCCACTTCCCTGGCGGGCGATCCAGAAGCGTCTCAGGAAAAGGCAGTTTCAACTCTTAGAAATGATATGGACACACTTACTGCTCGTATGACCTCAGTGGAGGAGGCTACGGCATCTCTATCTGAGAGGCTGTCTTGTCTGGAGCAGGAGCTCTCATCATCACAGACTCATATGCAGGACATGATGTTGCTACTGGATGACCAGGAGAATCGTGGTCGCCGCAATAACGTGCGCCTGAAAGGTATACCTGAGAGCGTCACCATGGATACCCTATCTCAAAAAGTTACGGCCATCTTTAACCAGATTACGCAAAGAGCGTCAGAGACTCTTTTTGTGTTTGACAGGATCCATAGAGTTACACGACAGGGGCCACCTTCCAGCTCGAACCCCAGAGATGTTCTGTGCAGAATGCACTACTTCTCAGAGAAGGAGAGTGTTATACGCAAAGCTTGGACATTTGGACCGGTCTCCCAGCTCGCACTCTGTTCATGAGACGACTGCTTCGGCCATTACTGCAAAAGATCAGGGAGTCTGGGGCCACGTACCGGTGGGGCCACCCATTCTATCTGATCGTACGGAGAGAGAGCTCTGTCTTCACCCTTAAAGACCCAGATGAGCTCAAGGATTTGTTCAAATTTTTGGACATATCACCATTCCCTGTACCAAATTGGTTACAAGTTGAGTGTCCTCAGCCGCTACCTCAGAGGGAGAAGAAGAACAGGGGCAGACGTTCTTCCCATGTGCAGGAAAAGGAGAAGACTGATTTCACAACGAGCTCCACTCCCTCTGAGGCTCCCATCTGACACTCTGTGACGAATGTTGTATGGTTATTATGGGTTTTCCTCCCTCCTGACTGGTGAGGTAAGCTTGGAGGGATTTACAAGGATTATGTCCTATGGGGTTGCAGTTTATATGCTATTTTTATATCCATGTGCAAATTTATCTTGGGTCCCCCCCTCCCTCCTCCCTCCTGTTCTGACTGATAGAATTGAATATTCTGTAATCTGGAAGAAACCTGAGATTATACCACCCGAGATGAGATTGGGTTGGGTTCTTGTGGGTGAATTGTATCATTTTATTTTGCTCAGTTAATGTATGTTCATGTGACCTTTGTCCGCCGGGCACTGCCTCACGGTTTTCTATGTTCCCCAGAGTGCTTGCAAGTCCAATTTGGATTTGCTAGGTGGCTCTTTGACCTCGACTAGTTCGTGGTGCGGAGAGCTCACCAGTACCACTGGTGGAGGAATTTTCCTCCTCCACTGTTCTTTCTTGCGTCTTGCATTAACTACTTTCTACTTTCTTTCCTTTATTTTTTTTTGTTTTTGTTTTGTTTTTCCCTTTTTACCTCTACTCTTCCTCCCTCTTGCTCTCACTATGCCTCATACCATCCCGATGGAGGTAAAGTGTGGCTCACTTAATGTAAGGGAATTGCATAGTTTAGGCAAAAGGGCATAGTTTAGGCAAAAGGGCCATTCTGACGAATTTTTTTAAAAAATCCCATATCCAAATTGCTTTCTTGCAAGAAACTCATGCCAGCCTAGCCAAGCCAGTCAAACTATCTTCTCATTGGTTCCCAGAGGAGTATCAGAGCTGTTCTCCTGACTCAAAATCTAGAGGGACAGGTATCCTGATTTCCCGGACTCTCCCATGGGAGTTTATAGATTCTCGCACAGATAACATGAGCAGAATGACTTTGGTAAAGGGGAAAATAGCTTCCCACATCTTTACTCTTGCCTCTGTGTATCTACCTAATGTCGGACAGGTCTCTGCTCTGACGGGCCTCCTGGATTCTATTGCTCAGTTCTCGGAGGGTACTCTGGTCCTGGGGGGCGACCTCAATCTCCATCTGTAGACACATCTTCTGGAGCTTCATCTCATTCACTAGCAGCACTACTTAGCCTTAAAAGGATATTACATGACCACCAACTTATCGACACTTGGGACTCGTACAGGGACTTCTCTTTTTATTCATCAGTCCATAACTCTTACTCTAGATTAGACTATTTCTTTGCACACCACAAAGATATCTCTAAGATACAGGAGACTGACATAGATTCCATTACCTTCTTGGACCATGCGCTCTGCTCTATCGTGCTTGCCCTGCCCTCCTCGGCCTCTCGTCAATGGCAGTGGAGACTAAACTCCTCTCTCCTGGACAATCCTATGGTTGCTCAGGAGATTTCCCAGACCTTGAGAGAATTTTTTGAACTAAACAAACCTGCTGATTCTTCTCCAAACACTGTTTGGAAGGCTCATAAATGCGTGATCAGATGATTATTGATAAAACATGAGCGAGGCGGAAGAGGGAGAGGGAGGCCGAACTTTATGCCCTTCTGACCCAATTAAAAATGCTGGAGACAAGTCATAAAACTTCCCCTACAGAAGCAGCAAAAATTGCACTCATTAAGGTGCGAGATGATTTGCGCAACCTTCTTAATAAAAAGGCCAAGGGGATTTTAGCCGCTGTAGGCGACACTACTACGAACATGGGAACAAATGTAGCAAATCCCTCGCAAAAGCATTAAGACAGCAAAGAGCTAGATCTTACATTCCAGAAATATTCTCCACTGCCCATGCTAAACATGTCCAAGCCTTCCATGACATTGCAAAAGCATTTCAGACATTTTATGAGTCCCTTTACAACACAGATAATAAAAACCCAGCCACTGCCTCGCTCGGTTTTCGTTCCCGTGTAAAGGAATATATCACGAATGCAGGTTTACCAAATCTGACCCCCAGTGACATCTTAATGCTGGAGGAACCCATAACAGAACAAGAAGTGCGCTCGTCTATTTCTGCTGCTAAAACAGGTAGGGCACCAGGACCCGACGGCTTCCCGGCCCTTTACTACAAAAAATTCAGAGACTTACTAACCACGGGGATGCTAGCTTCCTTTAATTCAATGTCTAAAAATAACCCCCCACATACAGATTCTCTGAGAGCCCATATCACGGTGATACATAAAGAAGTGAAAGACCCGACCCAGTGTGCCAGCTTCCGTCCCATTTCCCTGTTAAATGTTGATGTAAAACTCTTTGCCAAGATCCTTGCTTCCAGACTTGCTCCCCTTCTCTTGGGAGTCGTTCACCCGGACCAAGCTGGATTTATGCCAGGCCGAGAGGCCAGAGACAATACTATTAAGTCTATTAACTTAATTTATCATGCTAAATTCCGACATGTCCTATCTATCCTCTTATCAACCGACGCCGAGAAGGCATTTGATAAAGTCAATTGGGTTTTCATGGAAGAGACCCTCATTCACCTGGGTATGGGAACAAGGATGCTCCAATGGATCCTGTCTCTCTATTCAGTCCCTTCCGCCAGGATCTGGGTGAACAATGTACTTTCAGATCCGTTCTATATTTATAATGGTACACGACAGGGATGCCCTCTGTCCCCCCTCATTTTCATCCTCACCCTTGAACCCTTCCTTAGACATGTTAGAGCCAACCCCAACATCTCGGGTATTAATGTACTTCAAAACACGTATAAAGTAGCTGCCTACACTGACAACCTTCTTTTCTTTGTTACCTCACCTAAGATTTCCCTGCCTAACCTTATCAATGAATTCAGAACATATACCCAATTGTCTAATTTCAAAATTAATTTTTCAAAATCCGAGGCCCTCAACATTAATTCTTCCCCGGAACTTGTGAGATCTTTACAGGAGTCCTTCAGTTTCAAATGGGCTACCCGACACTTGAAATATTTAGGAGTTAGACTATCTGCAGACATCAATTATCTATATCGTTGGAACTTCCCTGGCCTTTTAACATCCATTCAAGCAGATTGTGATAGGTGGTCCAAGATATCTTTTACCTGGTTTGGCAGATGCCAAATTTTTAAGATGAACATATTACCATTACCAAGGGTAATTTCTACAGACTCTCCCCATCAATATCCCTGCTAACTTTTTTAGAAAATTAGGGTCTATTCAGGTCTCGTTTATATGGGGAAGAAAACCTGCTAGACTAAAGAGGGAGGTTCTCTGCAGACCCAAGAGGTTGGGGGGAGTGGGGCTTCCGGACCTAAAAATGTATCATTTGGCAGGTCACCTAGCAAGAATGATAGACTGGTGCAGAAACGGATACAATAAGGCCTGGGTTCAATAGAACAAAATTTTTGCCCGACCCCATTGAAGACTCTTCTATGGGTTTTACTTTCGGCCCCAGAACAAATCAAATCCCATCCGACAATTGGACCCACTTTAAAATACTGCAATACAGCACTGGTCCGTCTACATTTACTCCCAGAGGCTTCTCTGCTTACTCCGTCATCCTAAATTTGTCCCTAGCCGCTCGGACCCCATTTTTCATCTGTGGTTGGACTCAGGGATGGACAGAGTAGAAAACTGGGGTGAAGGAGCCTCCTGGCCTTCTCTGAATGACCTTACCGCCAAAACGGATCCAATACCCCTGGGCAGTTGGAGGTGTTTGCAACTCATCCACTTTTTCAGCAGCCTTCCCCCTAAAAGTTCATTTATATGACCCAAAACCCAATCTGAGCTTTTATGTAATAGCCCGGCCCAATCAGACACACCTTAGCTAAAACCTACTCTATGTTGATGGACCCCCGAAGCCGGTCGCCCCCTTCTTTCCTTGGGCAGTGGGAGAGAGATTTAAATATTACTTTTACGGAAGATCAGAGAACTCAAATTTTTTCCCTTGTACACTGTGCGTCGATTAGCTCTAGGTTCCAGGAGGCTGGCTATAAGATTCTGTCCAGGTGGTACAGAGTGCCCTCGAGGTTGCACACCATATTTCCGCAGACTGACCCCAACTGCTGGAGGTGTGGAAGAGCAGAGGGCACAATTTTTCATATTTTCTGGCAATGTGATGTATTGCAATCATTTTGGACAAGGGTGTGGGAAATTATTTGTCGGGTTACGGCCCAGGCTGTTCCGAAAAATTGACTCCGGCTCTGATACTACTCGATCATAATGAAATCCCTCTCTGGATCTATAAATCTTCTCTATTGAAATTTTTGATCATAGCATTGAGGGCTTGCATCCCGGAGAGATGGAAGAGTCCCGCTCCTCCCACCATATCTCAGTGGATTACAAAAGTCAATGAAATTATGTATATGGAGGACCTCACCTCATCCATATATGACTCATATCCAAAGTTTTGGGCTACTTGGCTTGGATGGATGGACTTTCGAAGTTCTAGTGAGTATTGTGATCTAATGCTTGAGGAAAACCCCTCCTCTGTAGTTAATTGAAACTATAAGCTGAGTGGTGGGCTTGGCCTGGTGGGCACTCCTTCCCCTTACCCCCTCGTTTTTTCCCTTAAATTTTTTTTTCTCTCTCTTCTCTTTGTTATACTGTTTGTTATAAGTTAAAAAATGGAAGACCCTTCGGGTCGGGTCATTGACCTCTACTTCCGGGTCTCCAGATGATAATGACTCGTGGACGATCGCCTTGGTTGGGAGTTAAGCTGTACTGTTTGTATTCGTCTACTTGTCTGATTCCAATTATTATGTTAACCTTGATTTCGATATGAGTCTTTAAATAAAGAATTATAAAAAAAAAAAAAAAGAAATAGCACTGTGTTTGCTGCTGTTACGGGTAGATGCTGGCTGTTTATCTCAGCCGGCATCTGCCTTGTGTAATGTAGGCTCAGCTCCTGAGCGCTCTCCACACATACTCAGATGTACAGGTGTACACCAAGGGGTAATCGCTTACCTTGTATTTCAGGATACTTTAGTAAGAGAAGCAGTCCAAATCTCATGGTGGTGCTCATAGTTTCTACACCTGCTAAAAACAGGTCACTGGTTGTTAGCAGGAGATTATTTAAATGAAATTCAGTACTGGGATTATTCTTCTCCTGTGCAGAAATCAGAGAAATTGAATTAATCAAAGATTTCTCACTGACAATTAAGGCTAGATTCACACATTTGTTTGTCAGAGTCTGAACATGAACTGTGCCAAACTCAGAAGGAGTGTTTTCTGGTGATAGTTTAATATCAAGGTCTCCACTAACAGAGAGGGATTTTTTAATTTTTTTTATTATAAACAATACTTTTTTTTATATTGCTGACACTGTATGATGCTTTGTTACCATATATGTGTTGAGAAAAATATATACTATATATATGGGTGTGTATTATATATAAGGAATTTGATTAGCATTACCCTCATCCTTTGTCTAATCTGGTCCTATGTGATAGCTGCCCTACACTTCTGTACCAAGCATTTTAGGCCAACATCCTGGGCGCCCCTTGTGATTACTATTCCCGCAACTTTTGATGTAACATAACGCTTATCCATTAAGGTTCGTGTGATATCAGTTCATACAGTGAATAACAATGTCATGATTAGAGATGAGCGAACCTTTCATTCTGTAATGCTGTAGATAAGCCCTAAAAGGCAGTGGCCGCAGCTTATTGCGGAAAAACAAGCTGACAGGTTCCTTTTAAAAAAACACAGGACTGGTGGTGGCAGCGAGGAGGTGGGGTTATCGTGGTGTTAGCAATGATCATACGGCGGTATACACGCATATTCCATGCGTTGTAAGCCGTAGGTGTATATGTTGTACTCTCACTGTTAGTTTTCAAATAACTATTGAGAACAGCCTGCAGCTTTCTCGGATTGTTGCCTAATTGTGAAATTGTCTAGATGATAGGGAACAACAGAGAGCTCTTTGCTCAAAAGATCACAGCGGGTGATTCTGCATGACTACTGCCTGTGATCTCTGTAAAAATTGGATGGCCAATCCAATCAGTTGGCCACAAAAATGCAGTCTTTCCACCTTGTGGATACAGACGGTTTCTGAAAGCTGCTGGCCATCGCAGTCCCCCAGTACCAGCTGCCATTACTTCTCTAAGAAAGATGACACTGGGCTACACCAGCAGGTCGCAGACAACATCACCCTGTCCTTGAAAAAATGTATGTCTGACAGGGTGCATTTTAACACTGACACCAGGACAAGCACGGACAGGGCCGCTACATCTCGCTGACTGGGCACTGGGTGACTATCGTGGCTGTGAGCGCAGGCGGGGAAGTGGCTGCTCCACAAGTCAAGGAATCCCCGAGGTTTGCAGGGTGCTTTGGGATGGAGAACTAAACCACTACACACCATAAGAAGGAGAACTAAACTACTAGATAACAGATATTGGAGAAATAACCTACTAAAAACCTAAAGTTGGATAAATAAACCACTACAGACCAGAAGATGGAGAACTAAACTACTAGACAACAGAGGTTGGAGAAATAAACTACTAAACATCTAAAGTTGGATAACTAAACCACTACACATCAGAAGATGGGGAACTAAACTACTAGATAACAGGGGTTGGAGAACTAAACCTCTAAATACCTAGTTTTGGAGAACTAATCCACTACACAACATAGGATGTATCAAACAGATGCATACAGTCTAGATCACGTGAGGTCATTATTTGCCTCCTATCCTTTGGTCAGACCTCATGTGGCAATACTGTGTCCAGTTTTGGGCACACATTTAAAAAAGACATCAAAAAAACTGTAGCAAGTTCAGAGAAGAGCCACCAGAATGGTGACCGTCGCAAACCATGTCTATGAGGAACGGTTGCAGGATTGGGAATGTTTAGTTGCAAAAAGAAGACTGAGAGGAGACTTAATAGCTGTCTACAAATATCTCAAGGGCTGTCACATTGTAGAAGGATCATCTTTATTCTCATTTGCGCAAGGAAAGACTAGAAGCAATGGGATGAAACTGAATGGGAGGAGACACAGATTAGATATTAGAAAAAACTTTTTGACAGTTAGGGTGATCAATGAGTGGAACAGGCTGCCACAAGAGGTGGTGAGTTCTCCTTCAATGGAAGTCTTCAAACAGAGGCTGGATAGACATCTGTCTGGGATGATTTAGAGAATCCTGCTTTGAGCAGGGGGTTGGACCAGATACCCAGGAGGTCCCTTCCAACTCTACCATTCTATGATTCTATGATTCTATGACAACAAAGGATGATGAACTAAAACACTAGACACCAAGGTGTCACTAGGCAGCAAATCTTGGAATTCCCAAGGTTTGCAAGATAAACCTCTGTATGTAACTTTTCCTCCAATGCTTCTGCTTCCTCCACCTCCTGTAGGGCCTCCACCTGTGCCTTCATCCACTCCCTTAATGAGACACACTTTCCAACAGTGCAGGGAATATCCCCTAGGGAAAACTGCAATTAGGCAGTGTTTAAATTAATATGCCTTAGAGAATGCAGTCACACAGCTCAAGTGTTGTGGACAACTATCCAGGCCAAGTTTGAGCAATGGCTGACTCTACTGAACCTGGAGTAAGTGAAGGCCGTGTGCGATAACAGTGCAAACCTGGTGGCGGACCTATGCTGGGCAACCTCACACATTGTGCCTTACATGGCTTACATCCTCACCTGGTGGTACAGCAATGTCTATGCCACACTATCCCAGCCTGGATGTGCTGCTGCAGAAAGCACAGCCACTGTGTGCTCATTTCTGGTGTCTACACCACTCGTGGTCATCGACTTACATTGCTACAGAGGTCTTTCAGGCTACCGATTAACTGGTTGATATGTACCGACACTGTGGAATTCAACTCTGCACATGTTGCAGCGACTGTGGCAGCTATGACCATTGGTAAAGTAAGACATTTTGCATAGCCTGGCCCGACGCAGTACAAACGTGTAACAAATCAGGCATGCGGAGTGGGCACAGATAAAGAACCTCTGCACCCTTTTGCACTGTTTCAAAATGGCTACTAAGATTGCTAGTGCTGATGTTGCCATCATCAGCATCACTATTCCTGTCTTCTACATGCTAGAGCATACTTTGAATGGTCTGCAGGAGGAGGTGTTGGTTGCAGAGGAAGAGGAGGAAGCAGGAAAGGATGCGGAAATGATAATATCTCTAACTTTTGGACTGTCCTCACAGGGTGCCATGGGAGGGTGGATTATAGCGGCAGACACATGAGCCCCTTCTTGCTGCACTATCTGCAATATGATTGTTATGATTAGAAATAGGGCTGATTACTGGGCTGGCACTCTGTTAGATCCGCGATACAAGAGTAAATTTTGCCAGATGCTTCAACCCCTCAAAAGGGATGCATGCATGCTGGAGTATCAAAACATGCTTGTAGACAATCTTAAGGCTATGTGCACACGTTCAGGAATCTTTGCAGAAATTTCCTTAGAAAAACCGGACTTTTTCCCAGGAAATTCGGATGCGTTTTTACCGCATTTTTTGCGCATTTTTACAGCGTGTTTTTGCACATTTTTTGCGCATTTTACCGCGATTTTTTCCTGAACATTCTAGGTCAATAATATAGCGGGAAATACGCAAATTTACCGTGAAATTAATGAACATGCTGCGTTTTTTACCACGATGCGTTTTCTCTGCAGTTTAGGAGGAGGAAAGAACAATGGGCTATAGGATAGAAATAGAAAAGAAGAACAACAAATTGTTTCTCAAATATAATTTATAAGAGCATTGATCTGTTGAGCTTTCTACTTTACAATGATGTTATACATATGAATATTTATATGGGGATCTCCTGATGCTTTTGAATGTTAAAATGTCCTATATCTATGGATATTTTATATTATCACCTTCTCCATATTTTTGGTGTTTCCAATTACGTGGGGATCCATACACCCCCTTTGGATTGTCTATACAACCTCTTTGTGTCACTCTATAGAGGGGATATAGGCACGCAAAAATATTTATTAGTATATAATCATTCCTTTTTTTTTTATTACTATTTATTTATTAATTTTTGTCGATATCTCCTTGCTCAGTCTTCGCAATGTAGACCTCGGGCTATTTTTGAGCCCTGGCTCCACATCCTGTGCTCATTTCTTGCGCTCCAGATCTTGAGCTATTTTTGAGCCCTGTTCACACATCTTGTGCTCAGTCCTTGCGCTGCAGTTTTTGGGCTATTTCTGAGCCCTGGCTATATTTTGGCCATTTTTGCTAGGTCTGGCAATCTATATTGCCAGAACAGACCGGTCTGTTCTATTGCGCATGTGCACTCTGTCCTCACGGACTCTTGCTCTAACATCTCGCAAGATCATGACGCTGATGCAGGGGCGTCGTGATCTTGGCGTTCATTTGGTCACACTTTACGTCCTGGCCGCATCAACTGTGATGTCTAGAGAGATTTCTGCCCTCCCTCACCCATGAAACGTTCACTTGTATGCAATTAAGGTAATTAGCAACGGTATATGTGTTTGTCATTTGGATCAGCAAACCCACTTCCCTGATGAAGCTGTGTTCAACAGCGATACGTGTGGGGCTTGTTCCCATGTGCCCTGCTCCTTAGGCTCCTTCATGTTTCCTGCCATTTAGGGCACTGTGACTCTTCTGGGTTTTTGTCTGCAGGCTTTTGGGACGGGGATGCTACTGGTTTACCCCTTTTCCCACATCAGTGGACATACACCTGGGGCACATCTCTACCCTCAGTCTCTCTAGTGAGTATGAATCAGTATGGATAGGTATATTTCTTATTTTGTCCTTTCCATGGCTCTTCTTATTTTATTTTTTCTTATTTGTCCAATTGGGTGCTATATCTTTAGCCCTTATTTGGCTGCAGTTCCCAGGTTTTCATATATGCATCTTGTGATTTGTGTGTGTTTTGTATTCACATGGTTCATTAGGATATATTCACCAGTGGGCCGCATTCACACATGAGTTCCATGTCCATTGTCAATTGCAGATAGTGGCAATCTGTGTCCACTAGGGGCAGATGCATATAATAACATAAAGGGTCATTATATTATATTGTGTGGCACTAGCCAGGGGTCAGATGTATGGTACATGGCACATTATGTGTGTTTTTAAATGATTTTAATTGTTGTGTGTTTTTGCTTTTCCAAATAAAATATGTTATGGTATTTTTTCTATCCTAAATTGTTTCCTGGTGTGCAGACTTATTATTGTTATGGTCTTTTTCTCTCCTTGTTTATATGGTTCATCCATACATAGTCTGGAACCCAGGTAGATATTTATGGTGTTAGGTGCACCCCATATATATCTTTTGCTTCTCTCAGAACATGTCTTCAGCACTGCTGGTGGTGTCCTGACGGATAAGCGCATCTACCTGTCTCCTGAAAGTGTAGACTGCCTAACTTTCATCATAGCCCACACAATAAGAGAAAGGAGAATGGATTTACCTGTGGCAAAACACTTTTGTATGCCCGGTCATAGCATGACGGATATGGAATTACTTATATTAAAATCTAACTTCAAATCTGAGAAGGATAGAAAAGTCTGGGAATATAAACTTATGATGACCTTTGACACTCTTAGTGCTGGGATGAATATATCCCAGAGTTTTATGTCTTTCTACAACAATTAAGGAATCTGCTTCCCTGACCTTTTAGGGTCATCACAACACAATACCAGACCCCAATCAGAGGGTAATAAAACTTTCACTCCTTATCTATGAACTAGTCACATTTATGTTCATCTCTCTGCCATAATGACAGTTCTGCTTCACGTCACATGTCTTACCTATTGCATTATTCCTGTGTCCTCTTGTGTATAAATATGTGATTCTTCAGCTTTGGTTTTAGTCTTTGCCTGATGAAGAGACCTGCGTAGTCTCGAAAGCTTGCAATTTGTTACCATCTTTTCAGTTAGCCATTAAAAGGTATCAACCACTGAGGACTCTCAAGTCTAAATATTTTTCTATCTACTGGCTAACACGGTACGAAGATACACATCTTTCCTATAACTTTCATCAAGATGAACTAGTCATGGAACTCCAATAACTTTTGGACCCCAGTCGCAGGCTGGTCAGACTAGGAGAAGGTGTCATTTTTAGCGTGCTGCATTGATCTCATTGATCTTGCAGTCTGTGACACCTTTGTCGTGGCTTCCGTGCCTTCTGTTGCCTCTGCTGCTGATGTTACAAACAATTTTATGAAATGTGAAGACTCCAAGTTGGGTCTCAATCTGGTGGGCTGCCTGTAGTGTAAGGGGTGTCAGAGCTCCATTATTCTATTTCTACTCTGGGGAAATTGATAATGTTTGTAAAGCGCTGTGGAATTAATTACACTAAGTGAGTAAAATACATAAATAAAATAAATTATTGCCACGTTAGTGGTGTCTGCCCCTAATTTTTGAACATTATTGGACTCCAAGTTGGGTCTCCTTCACGGGTCTTGCCTGAATTTGGCAGGGCTCTCAGACCACCAGGCCTACATCTGTCACTCATCCACCTATTACTGATCAATGTTTAAGCTACAAATGCTGCTCCAATCTCTGTCCCAGTCCCTGTCCCATGCTGAAATGTGAAATGTGGCCTGCTGGCTGGAGAACACAATTTTCACAAAGGATTTACATACTGAAATGTAGCCTGCTTTCTGTAGCACACTGTTAGTTAAAACGATTTAGATTCAGAAATGTGGACTCCTGGATGGAGAAAAACTAGTAGCACTAAATATTTATATTCTAAAATGTGGCCTTGTTTCAGGCACATGCTCAATGTGGACATTAATTGAAACACAATGATTTACCAAGCTGTGACCGAATTTTGCCGACCTTGAGTAAAAAAGCTCATGAAAGCGAACACCAATCTGAATGTGCTACGTTCGTGCCAAATTTGAGCTGGGCGAACATTTTCCTAACACATTCACTCATCTCTAGTAATGATGACGTTGGGCCTAGTAAGCGACAGAGGTCTCTAGGATGTAGAGATATATAACGACCAGCTGCATGAAGAACCAGACTAGATGCCAGACCAAGGTAGCACAAATTGAATTTTTCCTTTCTATTGGGTATACATGTGAGTTGAATAATGTGAGGGTATAAAGTGTATACACATTATGAGTGTGTAATTGTATTCATTTGTGTAATAATGTCTTTTCTAGGTTTAGCTTCTACATCGCTTCATATGGTGGCACTGTTTATCTTATTATATAGATACCTCTTCCAATTTGATGAGAAAGTTCTCAATACATGCCTAACTCTCACATTCAAGAGACTCACGAAAAATGGGAAACCTCCCGGACTCCTTTAAGCCAACGATTCTGTAAGTTTTCTTATTCATGAAATTGAGATGCTCTTACAGAGCCCTAGAGTTCAATCACAAATTCAGGTGCTGTGCGTATAATGTGCGTATGCTTGTAATTAGTATCTAGTGTGCGTGTGTTTGTGTGAACGTGCATAATGTGAATGTGAATGTTTGTAATGTATGTACAGTAGTTGGAAATACTTATGTAAATATGATCTACATATACAGTATATACTGTATATACACAGTGGGGGAAATAAGTATTTGATCCCTTGCTGATTTTGCAAGTTTGCCCACTGACAAAGACATGAACAGTCTTTAATTTTAAGGCTCCATCTGATGGCACTGTTTTTATATAAATACCTCTTCCATTTTGATGAGGAAGCTGTCAACAAAATGTCTGGGTGAGGTGGGATCCAGAGACTCAAGGTTGGCATTCACCCTCTCACGTACAAATTCGATGATATCGTTCGAAAGCAGCGTGAACCTCTGTTGAAGTCTTATAATGTAGCGCATCAATGTTGGGAGTAAGGTCAGCAGCTGTAGAGTTAAAAAAAAAAGATAAATGTCAAATTACAAGAGTACTCATTCTTGTCAGATATCCAAGAAATTAACTTGGCTACATAGCGGGTACTTTCAAAATTTAAGGCTATGGTCACATTATCAGTATTTGGTTCAGTATTTCACCTCAGTATCTGTAAGTCAAACCAGGAGAGGATCAAAAATGCCGAATTGGTGCACTTGATTGATGTTATACCTTTTATCTGATTGTTCCTCACTTGATTTTGGCTTAGAAATACTGAGGAAAACTATTGACCAAATACTGATCGTGTGTCCCTAGCCAAGGGGGTTTTTGATGTACAGGTGCTTCTCAAAATTAGAATATCATTAAAAAGTTAATTTATTTCAGCTCTTCAATGCAAAAAAGTGAAACTCAAATATTAGATTATTATTATTATATATATTATATACAGAGTGATCTATTTCAAGTTTTTATTTCTGTTAATGTGTATGATTATGGCTTACAGCCAATGAAAACCCACTGGTGTCACTTTTGGGTATTTTCTATAGTGACTTCAAATGTGATGTGGTCCTTAAAAAAAATGGTGTTGTAAAAATGAGAAATCACTGTTTAACTTTTAAGGCTTATAAATAAACGCAAGTCATATCAAAGAAATTTTATCACTATAATGTTGTGCAATATGTCAAGAGAAAACTGTGTCAGAATCACGGGGATCCATGAAAGCATTCCAGAGTTATTACCTCATAAAGGGACAGTGGTCAGGATTGCAAAAATTGGCCCGGTCATTAACGTGCAAACCACCCTCGGGGGTTAAGGGGATAATTCTAGTCTACATACTAACACTAGATGTGGTGACTTGTCTGTATGATTTATGACCAATTCAGATAATTATTTACCTGTCCCCAGGTAGAACTTGCAAGATATAAATAGTCATCCAAAACTTGAAAAAGTTTGGTAAACTTCTGTTCCTTGTAGTCTAAACGAGCTCCAAATATAAAAGCGCAGAGAACGTTAGAAAAAGCATGCATGATATACTTGGCGGGATCTACAGGATGGCCTGGAATAGAAGGAGACATTTCAATCACACTATTAACATGGCTATGTAAAAGGAATTATTCATCAAATAATGACCAATTTATTCAGATAAATTTTATGCTAAAAAATTTTGATAATATTTTTAGTTGTATTTTTCTTATAACTATCTATATATAAAAAAGTAAATCTGAAATCTTACATTTTCTCACTGGCCACTAAGCCTAACACTAGACCCATACTTCTTGTTCTATATAGGCAGCCTCATAGATATGGGTTGCAATAGACTAGTGACTATCACCCATTGTGAATGGTGGACCTGAATATGCATTATCTACTGTATACAGATAGTCCACGGGCTACAAACTTGATAGGGTCCGTAGGTTTGTTAGCAACCCAGATTTTTATGTATGTTGGAACATTGCAGGGAAAATAAAAACCTAACACTCGTTTCATCCATGACCCCTCCGTCCACCCTACCGTCAAATCCTCTACTTTCCACCCTTGTGTGCAGCATCTCTGGACACTTCACTATAAGCCAGGAGTTCCAGCCACATCCAGGCCCTGACGGACACTGCGCATCATAAGGTTGTGGCGCATGTCTTGATGTCATGACGTCGTGACCTTACAACACAAAGTGATTTTTGAGACCTGGATATGGCAGGAAGTCGTGTCCTAAAGTGAAGAGGTCAGAAGGAAGAGGACCAGACAGCGGGCAGTGAGCGGAGGGGCAGCCTGAGATGTGAGCGAATAGGTGAGTATTATTCGTAATTAGGAGGCATAGGTAATAGAGATGAGCGGTGTTCGAAGCGAACTGTTCGCCAATCTAAAATTCGAGCAGTTTTGGGCGGTGTTCGAGCCGTTCGACGATCCCGAACGATTTGGAAAAAATCCGGCTGTTCGAGGTTATGTTCGATAACTGTTCGTGCACCTAAAACGTCACTGGATTTTTTCACATTAATGCTGAGAATCACTGTTAATACACATTTTGTCCAGCGTGGCGGGGGAGGGGTATGGGATGGATCTCTGCAGAGATAATGAAGATCTCCATTTTTTTTTCTCTTTCCCGCATTTCCAGTGGGCGGTGCAGTCTGTCAGCCTATCAGCAGCGCACACACGGAGCGAAGTGCTTTTTTTCACACAAGCAAGGGCATGTGTCATTGGCTGTGTATGTCACATGTCCTTGCCCTATAAGACCCAGCCATTTCCCCCCTCGCCACCATTTTCTCACTGCTGCAGCTCAGTGTTAGACGGCACTGCTGCTGTTAGCGCTATATTGTGTGTGCAACTGCGAATTTCAAGCGAAATAGCTGTGAAATAGACAGGAAGGTTTAGGGAGTAGCGACTAGTTAGTAATTGCAGCCCTTTTTAGGGCTAAGTTACAGCAATTCCTAGCACTTTTAGCAGGCAGGTCTGTGCTCTTAAATAGACAGGTCAACTTGGCAGTAGTGACTATTTCTAATTGCAGCCCTTTTGAGGGCTAGGTTACAGCAGTTGCTATCACTTTTTTTCAGCTCCACCAGCATTCAAATAACTCCTAATTTTTTGCTGCATTGTGCCTGTAACATAATTGTGAGCATAGTAGCAGTCTGTGGTACTCATTGTATAAGGCCATCTATACAAAGCTCCACCAGCATTCAAATAACTCCTAATTTTTTGCTGCATTGTGCCTGTAACATAATTGTGAGCATAGTAGCAGTCTGTGGTACTCATTGTATTAGGCCACCTATACTAAGCTTCACAAGTGTTCAAATAACTCCTAATTTTTAGCTGCATCTAGCCTGTTCAATAATTGTGTGCATAGTAGCAGTGTGTGCTACTCATTGTATTAGGCCATCTATTCAAAGCTCCACCAGCATTCAAATAACTCCTAATTTTTTGCTGCATCGTGCCTGTTCAATAATTGTGGGCATATTAGCAATGTGTGGTACTCATTGTATTAGGCCATCTATACTAAGCTCCACCAGCGTTCAAATAACTCCTAATTTTTAGCTGCATCTAGCCTGTTCAATAATTGTGTGCATAGTAGCAGTCTGTGGTACTCATTGTATTATGCCATCTATACAAAGCTCCACCAGCGTTCAAATAACTCCTAATTTTTAGCTGCATCTAGCCTGTTCAATAATTGTGTGCATAGTAGCAGTCTGTGGTACTCATTGTATTAGGCCATCTATACTAAGCTCCACCACCTGTATATCTAATAAAATTGTTTTACTGCTTCTAACCCAGCCAATCCTTTTGGGCTAGTACCACAAATTGGCCACTCAGCTCTGCTCGGTTTCCATCCATCGTTTTTTGTGCAAACAACTCCAGAGTTGTCAATTAAGTAACCACCAAAATGAGTGGCAAAAGGCCTGCTGCTGGTGGAAAGGGGAATAGGTGTGTTGTGAAGGGAAAAAAAGGTTGTGTCCGTGGGGTAGGTGTTAAAGCAACAGTAACATCTGCAGAAGAAAGACCATCTTCCAGCCAAACTAAGATGTCTACTTCTTTTAGTGGACAATGTGGTACGATCCCTTTCTTACGGGCACGCCCATCGCTACAAATTCCAGATGAGGCACAAAAACATCAGGTGCTTCAACAGATATCAAGTGTTCCTTTAAGTCGGCTCTCCTCCACCTCAACTTCAACATCACAAAAACTCCAGTCCTCGGAGGTGTCACCCCAATCGCACTGGCTTCCTCACAGCTCCCAAGTCTCCAGCGGCCCATCTGAGTATGGGGTAGAACAGATGGTTGAGTCTGCAGAGCAGTTTACTCAAACTATAGCCTGGGAATCAGAGGTTGTCTCCACAGCTTCTGTGAATCCAGACGAGGAAATGATCTGCACTGATGCCCAGAATGTTTATGAGTCGGATCCAGGACCAGATGAAGAAGGTTCTGAGCATAATGTAGACCCTCGTTCCCAAACTGTAACTCCTGTTGGTGGAGACAATGAGGAAGACGATGATGAGACTCAAATACCTGATTTGAGCGACAACTTGAGTTTTTTGTCAGGGCAGGAAGAGGTTGGCTCTGAGGACGATTGGTGTGAGAACACACAGGGTGATGATGACGAGGTTGCAGATCCCACTTACTGTCAACCCACAGTCAGCCAGTCGATGAGCTCAGCAGAGGAGGTGGAGGAGGATTCTAGTGATGACGAGGTCAGGTTGTGCCTTCCTGGACAGAGGCGTAGTACTGGAAGCACGTCACCAACTGCATCCTCAACCACAACTCTGCCTCTGACCACAAGTCGTGGTGGCTCTTCAGGTCACATGGGTTCTAAGCCTTGCATAGCCTGGGCATTTTTTCAGATCGATAACGATGACCCAACTCGTGTTATCTGTAACATTTGTGACCAAAAGCTAAGTAGAGGCAAAAAAATCCATAGTTTGAGTACTTCATGCATGAACCGTCACATGGATATGAAGCATAAGTTGCAGTGGCAAGCTCACTGTGCTACAATGCGGCCTAGAGGGCTGGCCCAACAACCGTCTGCCCCATCTTGTGCATCCGCGACCGCGGCCTCTTCATCCTCTGTGACAGGGGGGACAGCAGTCAGACCTGTTTTGAGACTCAGACCTGGCACCTCTTTACCCGCAACAGCCAGTCTGATTGGCAGGTCATCAACATTTCATTTGGAAGTGGAAACACCAGCTGGTGTTGAGCGCTCTCCGACATCGAGAGCACCACCTTTGGATCAAGGTAACCTAATTTTTGCGCCTGCATCTTCCTCACAGACTGCCAGTTTGCCGGGGACACCCTACTCAACCCCTTATAAGCACAACAGCCAGCCCTCGGTCCCTCAGATGTGGACAAGTAAAAGACCATTTCCTCCTAGCCATGAGAAAGCTAAGAGGTTGAATTTCACCATCTGCAAGCTCTTGGCTACAGACATGCTGCCTTTCCACCTGGTGGACACAGAGGACTTTCGAGACCTTATGTCCATCGCAGTGCCTCAGTACCAGATGCCCAGTCGGCACTACTCTCAAAGAAAGGTGTGCCTGCGCTCCACCAGCATGTCGCACACAACATCACCGCTTCTTTGAGAGACGCAGTGTGTGACAGGGTGCATTTCACCACAGACACTTGGACGAGTAGGCATGGACAGGGGCGTTACATGTCGCTGACTGGGCACTGGGTAACTATGGTGACAGCAGGACAAGGGGCTGCTGTCCAAGTCTTGCCGTCCCCACGAGTTGTGCGTCAATCCTCTTTATCTCGAAGTTCCTCCACTGCTTCTGCCTCCTCAACCTCCTCTCGGTCCTCCACCTGCACCCAAAGCCTGTCTGGTCATGCCACGGGCTTTCTAACTGCGCAGAAGGGATCCTGCACACCTCCTTGCTATGCTGGCATAAGAGCTCAACGTCATCAGGCGGTTTTTACGTTGAAATGTCTGGGAAATGTGAGTCACACAGCTGAGGAGTTGTGGTCAGCTCTGGAGAACCAGTTTCATGAATGGTTGTCTCCACTGGACCTGCAACCAGGGAAGGCCGTGTGCGACAATGCAGCAAACTTGGGTGCGGCCCTTCGCCGGGGCAATGCCACACTCGTGCCTTGTATGGCTCACCTGTTGAACCTGGTTGTCCAGCAGTTTTTAGCCCACTATCCCGGACTACATGGCCTTCTGCAGAGGGCACGGTCGCTGTGTGCTCACTTCCGCAATTCGCATCCCGCAGATCAGCGACTTACATCTCTACAGAAGTCGTTGGGCCTGCCACTTCACCGGCTAAAATGCGATGTGCCAACACGGTGGAATTCAACTCTGCACATGTTGCAGCGACTGTGGCAGCACCGACAAGCCCTGGTGAAATACGTTCTGACTTATAGCCTGGGCCAACGAGATCCAGAGGTGGGGCAAATCACGCTGGAGGAGTGGTCTCAGATCAGGGACCTATGCACCCTTCTGCACAGTTTTGAAATGGCCACGAAGATGTTTAGTGCTGACTATGCCATTATCAGCATGACTATTCCGGTGATTTACATGCTGGAGCACATGTTAAACATAATTCGGAGTCAGGTGGTGGAACACGAGGAGGTGGAGGAAGTAGAGGAGGAGGAGTTGTATGCGGAAGGGCTAACATCTGCAAGGTCCAGACGGTCGGCAGCACCAAGGCGGCAGGCATGGGAGGATGGGGGAGAGGGATTAACCAGGGTGCATGGTAGCAGCCAAACTAGTGAGGAAGGTGCAGGAGCCCAGGAAGAAGTGGAGGACGAACTGGCGATGGTCATGGAAGACTCATCAGATGAGGGAGACCTTGATGACATTTCTGTTGTGCGAGGTTTAGGGGAGAGGGCAGAGGAAGGAAGCATGATTCGTACCTCACCACCAACACAACAGGGCTTGGTGCTCCTGGATGCGCAAGACACATGAGTGCCTTCTTGCTGCACTACCTGCAACATGACCCTCGAATTGTCAGAATTCGAAATAATCCTGACTACTAGGTAGCCACACTGTTAGATCCCCGGTACAAAAGTAAATTTGCCGAAATAATTCCTGCCATAGAAAGGGATTCACGCATGCAGGAATATCAGCAGAGACTGTTGCAGAATCTTACATGTGCTTTTCCACAAAACACCAGTGGTGCACGTAGTGAATCTCACAGTTCTAACTTGCCAACCGTGGGACTGTCGAGTCTTCAGCACTCAAACCGTAACAGATACACAGTATCTGCTGGTGTTAACAGCAATTTTGCGGAATCCTTTCACCACTTTTTTAGCCCATCCTTTGGAAGGCCACAGGAGTCAAGAAGTCAGACACATAGTCAACGCCTAGAGACGATGGAACAGGAGTATCTCCAACTGAACATCGAAGCCATGACTGTGTCAGTGAACCATTGCTCTTTTTGGGCTTCCAATCTGGATAAATGGCCGGAGCTCACCACTCACGCCTTGGAGATCTTGTCATGCCCCGCAGCCAGCGTTCTCTCTGAATGTGTGTTCAGCGCTGCTGGTGGTGTGCTGACAGATAAGCGCACGCGGCTGTCCACTGAGAATGTAGACAGACTCACGTTCATAAAGATGAACAAATCATGGATCCACAAGGACTTTTCTACCCCTGTGTCATCCTGGGGAGAGTAAAAGCTTGAGGATTTGTTAAAATCACGTCACCAACCGTTTTAAGCAACTCTGGGGTAATTGATGCCACTTAAGTGGTGTCTGTGGCCCAAATTTTTGGAAAAAATGGAGACTCTTTTTGGAGTCCCCTTGCTGTTTTTTACGTGACATTGGCATCGTCAATTACTGGTGGGTTGGGTCTTTCCACCCCCCTTTTAACTGTAAGAAACTACATGCACTATGGCTTGGGGTAACACAGATGGTTGAGTGTGAAGAGCTGTTTACTCATACTATAGCCTGGGAATCAGAGGTCTGCTCCAAAGCTTGAGTGTCTGATAGTCAGCGGAGTAGCCACCGGCTGTAGATCTAATTACAAATTTTTAACTGCATCTAGCCCAGACAATAATTTTGGACCTACTAGCAGTGTCTGCTAGTCAGCGGAGTAGCCACTGGCTGTAGATCTAATTACAAATTTTTAACTGCATCTAGCCCAGACATTAATTTTTAGCCTACTAGCAGTGTCTGCTAGTCAGCGGAGTAGCCACCGGCTGTAGATCTAATTACAAATTTTTAACTGCATCTAGCCCAGACAATAATTTTTGGCCTACTAGCAGTGTCTGCTAGTCAGCGGATTAACCCAGCTGTTAAGCAAGCTACACCACCTGTGGTTTGGACACTTAATTTTTTTCAAAGGAAATGCTTCAGGCCCCCGGGACACTCAGTGAAGAGCATCGGGGAGGCACCCCAAGGCACAGGGGCTGTGACTGGCGGTAGGACGCCTTGCGGTGGACCGCCAAGCTCGATCCTTATACAAGCTTTTTAACTGCAGCAGCTTTAGTGGACGCTACTGGAGCTGGAATTACCGCGGCTGCTGGCATGAGACTTGACCTCCAATAGATCCTTGTAAAAGGATTTAAAGTGTACTCATTCAAATTAGAGAGACAATTTAAATTAAAAAGATTAGACCTGCCTCCACCGCAGGGGGGCTCGCTCGACCCACCAGCGGACAGGCACCAGTATTGGGAGAGTGGAGCTGGCCATCAGGGTCCACCGCAGCCCTGGCACAAACCCGGCGACACGCAGGTCGCACGGGCAGGAACGGACTGGCCGTGTCGGCTTTGCACTTTTTTGGTTTTAGAAGGGCATGACATGCCTATATCTGTGTCTCCCCCTCCTTTTACTCCTCCACCTATTTTCTTTTCGCATGACTATATGTACTTGTCACTTTTCCATGTGTTAGTTGTGTCTTCTGAGCAATTTGTCAGCTTTTGGACACCTTTGAAGTGTTTTCTATGTGTTTTTGTTTGCCTGCCATTGGTGTTCGACGGTGTTCGACGAACTGTTCGTCGAACACACGCTTGTTCGGCGAACCGAACCGAACTCGAACACTACCGGGGTGGCTCATCACTAATAGGTAACTCGGTTGTTCAACAGTTGGGGACTACCTGTAAGGAGGTGTTGCCTTTCATTACTGCAGAAAAGTCTTTAAAAAAATAGGAAGTTTGAGTCTGGTGTTTGACTTAGTGACTAGTGTAAAAATATAGATGTAGTGATAAAAAAAAAAATTAAAATTTTTATTTAACCTGAAAATATAAAGCTGTTATATTCCATGGTGGGCAATTTTTGAAAAAAGGCGTATGACAAAAGTTTGCCACTTTTTTCATCCATTTATTTAGTCTAATAAAAGAGGGACATTCTTCATCTAAATAGAATAAGTCATTCACGTGGCAATGGCTGTGCCTGTACTCATATGGAGGCACACAGTCTCCACAAGGCCTTAATACAAATCAGTGGGCGGTCGGTGTGCCACCATTTGGTAGAGTTTGTGTTCTCACTTAGAACTAATGCTTTTACATGATAATACCTGAAAACATGGGAAGAAAGAAACAGGGTTTATTGGCCTAAGGAAACGATATTGTCAGAAAATGACCTATTGTTTGAATCAGGATTTTGTGTTAATTGTTTTTTTAACTTATACATTTTGACAATGTTTTTTTTTCTGCATCATGATCTGCATTAAAATTATAAAATTAGAAGTCTTGCAATTTTCACATTGACTCATGGGACTATTCTAGCCTCGTGTTTCTTGTTGTTTAAGAAAATCAATAATCCAACGCTGCTGTATTGAACTGTCTAATAAGCGTGTGCAAAGATCAATGTGTAGAAACGAAGAAGAGTCAGCTGTGACATCACCTATTATAATTAATGGATCCTGTGTTATCAACTGTATATAGAGATGTTATCAGTCATTGTATGGGAGAAGGTGAGATGTGACATCATCTACGAGTATAGGGAATGGTGGATCCTGTATGGTCTTCTGTATATAGAGGTGTTATCAGTCATTGTACAGGAGGAGGAGGTGAGCTGTGATATCACCTATTGTCAATGGTGGATCCTGTATTATCTACTGTATATAGAGGTGTTATCAGTCATTGTATAGGAGGAGGTGAGCTGTGACATCACCTATTGTCAATGGTGGATCCTGTGATGTCTACTGTATATAGAGGTGTTATCAGTCATTGTACAGGAGGAGGAGGAGGTGAGCTGTGATATCACCTATTGTGAATGGTGGATCCTGTGATGTCTACTGTATATAGAGGTGTTATCTGTCATTGTACAGGAGGAGGAGGAGGTGAGCTGTGACATCACCTATTGTCAATGGTGGATCCTGTGTTATCTACTGTATATAGAGGTGTTATCAGTCATTGTACAGGAGGAGGAGGAGGTGAGCTGTGATGTCACCTATTGTGAATGGTGGCTCCTGTGTTATCTACTGTATATAGAGGTGTTATCAGTCATTGTACAGGAGGAGGTGAGCTGTGACATCACCTATTGTCAATGGTGGATCCTGTGTTATCTACTGTATATAGAGGTGTTATCAGTCATTGTACAGGAGGAGGTGAGCTGTGACATCACCTATTGTCAATGGTGGATCCTGTGTTATCTACTGTATATAGAGGTGTTATCAGTCATTGTACAGGGTGAGGAGGTGAGCTGTGACATCATCTATTGTGAATTGTGGATCCTGTGTTATCTACTGTATATAGAGGTGTTATCAGTCATTGTACAGGAGGAGGAGGTGAGCTGTGACATCACCTATTGTGAATGGTGGATCCTGTGTTATCTACTGTATATAGAGGTGTTATCAGTCATTGTACAGGAGGAGGAGGAGGTGAGCTGTGATGTCACCTATTGTGAATGGTGGTTCCTGTGTTATCTACTGTATATAGAGGTGTTATCAGTCATTATACAGGAGGAGGTGAGCTGTGACATCATCTATTGTGTATGGTGGATCCTGTGTTATCTACTGCATATAGAGGCGTTATCAGTCATTGTACAGGAGGAGGAGGTGAGCTGTGACATCACCTATTGTGAATGGTGGATCCTGTGTTATCTACTGTATATAGAGGTGTTATCAGTCATTGTACAGGGTGAGGAGCTGAGCTGTGACATGATCTATATTGAATGGTGGATCCTGTGATGTCTACTGTATATAGTGGTAATATCTGTCATTGTTTTCCTGTCTGCCATGATAAGGAAACTGCTGTAAACTCATCCTGAAAGAACAGGAAGTATAAGTCTTTAGAAAGCCCCAGTGTCCATTGTGAAAATTACAAGATTACTAACTTTTATTTTTAATGCATATTTAGATATGAAAAATAAAAATTACCCAAAAACTGGGAACACAAAAACCTGATTTAAACAATCGGTCAGATTGCGGTTTGTTTCAGCTCTTTAGCTACTGTTCTGTTGAGTGCCATTTCTTACCATTATACTTTCTAAATTCTTTCACAATGCATTGTGCTTCCTTTTGGATCTTGGACACATCATTCTTATTTCCGAATCCAAATCTCTTAAGGGTCTTGATCGTAAAAGTTCGCAAGATTTTCCACCGTTTGCCATTGCTCAGGATAAAGCCTGCAAAATAAGGTACAGTTGAGATGACATTGGAGCCAATCAATGGTCTATTTCTTATAGGCTGATTTACAGATACAGGAACCTACTAGATCGATCCTATTAATAATATGTGTCATGTGACAAGACGCTAAAGTGCAAGATGGATGGTTTATGGTTTAATTTATTTTCCCGGGAACCCATTCAGATTATACTGAGCGTAAACTAGCTCCATAATTTGGGCTCCACTGTGAAATTATTTGGCTATTGCTTGGTACAATTCATATTCCACAAAAAAATTAATGCCGTTACTAGTTTGCTTTTTCTTACCATAACCCTGTGAAAACCTCTCCAGAAAAGGTATAGGACCTCGGTCACCAAATACTTCCCCATGATCAACAAGAGCTTCCTTCACAGCCTCATATCCACAGAGGACAACCACCGGCTGTGAGCCATAATAAAGGGTGTATACCGAGCCATATTGATCCCAAAGCTGAAAAAAAAGATACAGATCTTTACCATTCATTTACATATTTTAATAGTAGATTTAAGATTTCTGATACATCTATTACTGGGACAAGAAACTTAAAACTTTTATTATCGAGGACGTCTTGACCGCAGATGTTTTATTTCTTAGTTTACCTCTAAAAAATGTTCTCTTTGATTGCAGGACACATAGGTCTTATTATTTTTTGGATAAGATAGATTTTTATTTTTTTTATTTTTTAGGCCTTATTTAGCTGCAAACGAGCTCCTTTGTGTGTCCTCCTCTATTTATGCTCTAATTCAAATATATAATTTGACATAACATCACTAAAGTTAGATCCAAACTTGTTTAACTGTTGAGATATCCCACCGTTACAGTAAGGGATCCTGATCAGCTGAGGGTCAGGTGTGACCAGTCTCGGACTGGCCCATAGGGGAACAGGGAAATCCCCCGGTGGGCCCTTGTGCACACAGGGGCCCCAACCCTACTTTATGGGCAGTACTTGGCATGATTCACATGATTTACTCCGTACAGAAAAAAGCAGCATCTCATCATTCATTAACTTACCACCTGGTTTATTATTATATAGAGATATAGGTACATTTGTGAAGGAAGGTAGTGTAATATTTGTATGCAGGTGAAAAGTGGGCCCCCAAAGTCATTGTTACTGGTGGGCCCTTGGCACCCCAGTGTGACACTGGGTGTGCCCATGTGACCAATGGTTTTGTATAATGTAGAACGTTACTGAATACGGAGGAGTAGGGAGTAACTGTGTTAGGTATGGGAAAGAGACCTGCGAGCAGCCAGCCAAAGTACAGATGGAGCTAAAGAGACCAGCAAGGGTGTAACCATAATTAGTGCAAGAGTTGAAGTTGCACCTGAGCCCTGGAGCCTAGAGAGGCACAAATGGTACTTTTGGTCCATATGAGAAGGCCAATACCATTACAGACTTGTGATATTTAGGGGCGCTGTTGGAGATTTTATATTGGGTCCCATGAGCTTCAAGTTAGGTCACTGGAGACCAGCACCACTGTTGCTGTGTGAATCTGGACAAGTGTAAATGTCCTGACCGGTGTCATAATTATTGCCATAACAGATGTCAGGGTCTTGGGTTGTCTAGCACCATTTTCAACTGCACCTACATTCTTGGAGAGCTGATGAGGTTGAATGTGATGGTGGATCAGGAATTTGTCAGTTCCATGCTCCGCTATTCACTGTGTCACTCCCTGCCATAGAACTCCAGCAAAGACCCACACAATACAAAGACATTGTTGCGCCTGTGTAACGTTAATGCTGGCTTCCCCTCGTGGTCCACCTCCCTCCTCGTCTCCTGCTGTGTTTCCTGATGTTCTGGTCCTGTGCATGCCGCTCAGGTCTCTTGGCATCAAGTATATAAGGCATTCTCCACAGTAGGGAGGTGCCTCAACAACCCCTGTAGTTTCCCACTTAGTGAGTGTTGTGCAACTAGTATATTGCCGGATCCCTGTCCTTGTAAATCCATTATTGCCTGAATTAGATACTGTCCCCGTGACCCGTGTTGACTGAACCTGAAACCGCATCGATGGTCCTTGAATCTGAAACTGCATTGGCGGTCCCTGAACCTGAAACCGCATCAGTGGTCTTTGAATCTGAAACTGCATTGGCGGTCTCTGAACCCTGAAGCCGCACCGGCAGTACCTGTACCCTGAAGCCGCTTTGGCAGACCTGAACCTTGAAGCCACTTCGGCGGTACCTCACCCTGAAGCCGCACCAGTGGTACCTGAGTCTGAAGCTGCACCAGTGGTTTCGAAACCTGAAACCTTTCAGACGGTACTCGAACCGGCACCACTATCTGTCCTGGTTGGTGTTCCAGAGTCCGTAGTGTTGAAGCCTGTTCCATTATCTGAATCCTGTCCTGCCAGTGACTCCGTGTCCGAGTCTGCGATTTTGACCCTGGTGTCAGCAGTTGCAGTACTGGAGACAGCCTAGGAGTGGTACCTGGAGGCTTCCAGGAGCTCAAGGTTAACTCCACCATTAGGAGCTCTAGCGAAAACCAGGTGGTTGCTTGTGTGTACGGGCGGACACAGAGGCATTGTGAGCCCCTGCTTATATTGGTGTTAGTTTTCACCTATATCTCCTATCATTTATCTGTGACTGATGGTGTTACCTTTGGTGATAATGTTTGGGCCACCAACTTAGGGCCATCTATTCTATATTCACCTTCTCTTAGGTGATTATTGTTCATGTTCCTATGAATCGCCTGACATCATACCACTTGGTTCTTACTGCAGGGTTGCCTTATATGTTACATATTTCGCTCTACATGTCCTATTACTAATACCCTATTATTCAGGCATGTCTTAGCTCCTTGCCCTGTGTGTCCCATGCACAGATTTTGTATATGATATGTGTTTCTCCGTTTTTCCTTGCTTGTTTATTACCATTGTTAAATAAAAATTAAAAAGGTATATTTTTATTTTGAAAATTTTTGCAAAAAGCTGAAAAAAAATAAGAGGTCAAAAGTAATCTATACTTACATCTTTACAATACAGGTGATTGAGGGATAAAGACTAGAGTTCACTACTGAACTGGTGGAAAGAGAGCTAACAGTCCACAGATTATGACAAGCGGTGGAAGCCGCGTCTCACCAAGCTTCCTGCAGGCTCACCCATCTAATTAGCAGGTCCAATTTCGCCACTTAACCATCCTGAATTTATTCACCTATACTACAAGTCAGTCGGATGCATTCTAGTTGGATCATTATAGTACGACATCTAGGAGATATGTCCACAGTCCTGTTTTTTGTAGTGACTGACGAAAGTCCCAGTGACCAAAACATTTCTGTATTGTACTACTACTCTGGACTGAATTAAAGTTCATTTCTGCATCTTTAAGTTGAGTGCCAGGTTTACATTTTATTGTTATATGGTGTGGGAACCTACCTTAGCACCTCCCCCAGTAGTGCTCATGGAGTTTCTGTATACAAAATACTTGATAAGTTCTGAGCATTGGTAACTGACTCTACACTATACACAAACTAGGTGACTATTAAAGACCCTATACACATTACAATAAAGTTGGCTGAACTCACCATTACCAACGGGATTGGCCAACTGTCTAATGTGCTTGGGGCCTCCCAACAGATGAGATCAGGGGAGAGAAGGAAGCGGCTTGCTGAATTTTATCTGCTGGATCTTTTATTCCATCTGGAGATAACCCACTTTCAGATGATTCTGGCAGTGACTTTCTAATAGATAACACTACAGCTGTCAACCAGCGGCAGGTGCAACCCCATGAAATAACGTCTAGGCAGTGTGTGTTTTGGTAAGGAGTAGCCACCTTTAAACCATATAGCCATGTAGCTTTAGGTCATTTTAAGTGTAAGGTGACCTCCAGGCCTCAACAATATAAGCCTGAAATTATTTAATTAATATATTATTTGCTTCCCATTTTTCAGATAAAGTTTGCATTTCTAGACGGTATTGTATAATTGCAGTATTGTGAACGATTGATCTCTTTTTAACACATTTTAGATCAAATTCTGAAAAATAAATATAGATACAAACATGTTTAAAAGCTTTACTCTAAATTGTAATTACAAAAAATGCAACATGGCATTGTCCTTCTAAATGCAATCTAAGTATCTGACCTTAAGAAGAAAGTTCACCAGCTTTTCTCTCTTAATGTCCAACAAGTTACCAATCAGAGGCAGAGGTGTTGGACCAGGAGGAAGGTTACGTCTTCTCGATCTTGTATCCCAAGCCAAGTAGATGAAAAGGCATGTAAGGATTATTAACCCCATCCATGTAATGTCCATGGTTGGTACCTAGATGAGCTAGAAAGACATAACATAAATTATACATATACTTGTACATACACACTCCTCAACACTCAAATTGCAACGCCAAGAGGGAAAAATCAAGGAATAATGGAAATCACAGGATCAATAGACATATTAATGATCTGCAAGTAATAAAAGTGATCCCATTTGTAGGGGATAACTTCCAAATATGAAAATACCCCTTTACCCCCGAGGGTGGTTTGCATGTTAATGACCGGGCCAATTTTTACAATTCTGACCAGTGTCATTTAATGTGGTAAGCTTTAACAGATCCCGGTGATTTTGAGAATGTACTTCATGATGGTAGTAAAATTTCTTCGGTATGACTTGCGTTTATTTGTGAAAATAACTGAAATTTGGCAAAAATTTTGAAAATTTCGCAATTTTCCAACTTTGAATTTTCATGCCCTTAAATCACAGAGATATGTCATACAAAATAGTTAATAACATTTCTCACATGTCTACTTTACATCTACTTTGGAACCAATTTTTTTTTTTCGTAAGGAAGTAATAAGGGTTAAAAGTTGACCAGCAATTTTTCATTTTTCCAGCAAAATTTAGAAAACCATTTTTTTAGGGACCACATCACATTTGAAGTCACTTTGAGGGTCTATATGATAGAAGAAACCCCCCAAAGTGACACCATTCTAAAAACTGCATCCTTTAAGGTGCTCAAAACCACATTCATGAAGTTTATTAACCCTTAGGTAGTTCACAGGAATTTTTTGAAAAAAATAAAAATAAATGATCATGTATCTTTTTTCACAAAAAAATTACTTCAGATCCAATTTTTTTATTTTGACAAGGATAACAGGAATAAATGGCCCCCAAAATTTGTTGTGTAATTTCTCATGAGCATGCCAATACCCCATATGAGGGCGTAAACCACTGTTTGGGCACACAACAGAGAGTGGAAGGGAAGGAGCACCATTTGACTTTCTGAATGCAAAATTTGCTGGAACAATTGGCGAATGCCATGTCGCGTTTGGAGACCCCCTGATGTGCCTAAACAATGAAAATCCCCCATGGGTGCTACCATTTTGGAAACTAGACCCCTCAGGGAACTGTTGTAGATGTTTGGTGAGCACATTGAACCCTCAGGTGCTTCACAGAAGTTTATAATGTTGCGCCGTAAAAATAAAAAAAATCAAATTTTCCCCACAAATATGTTTTTAACAGCACACAATATTGCATTTTCATAAGGGCAACAGGAACAATTGCACCATACAATTTGTTGTGCAATTTCTCCTGAGTATGCCGATACACAATATTAGGGAGAAAACTACTGTTTGGGCGCATGGCAGGTCTTGGAAGGGAAGAAGCATCATTTGACTTTTTGAATGTAAAATTTCCTGGTATCATTAGTGGACATCCTAACTCATTTGGAGAGCCCCTGATGTGCCAAAACAGTGGAATCTCCCCACAAGTGACCCTATTTTGGAAACTAGACCCCTCAAGGAAAGTATTTTGATGTGTGGTGAGAACCTTGAAACCCCAGGTGCTTCATAGAAGTTTATAATGTTGAGCCGTGAAAATAATAAAATCACATTTTCCTCATTTCCAAAAATGATATATTAGCCCCAAATTTTGCATTTTCATAAGGGTAACAGGAGACATTGCACCATACAATTTGTAGTGCAATTTCTCCTGAGTACGCCGATACCCCATATGTGGGGGAATACTATTTTTGAGGCACAGTGCAAAGCTCAGAAGAAAAGAGGCGCCATATTGGAATTCAGATTTTGCTGCAATGATTTGAGGTTGCCGATGCACATTTGCAGATGTGCCAGAACAACAGAGACCCCCTATATGTAAACTCATTTTACAAACTACACTCCCCAACGAATTTATCTAGGGTGCAGTGATCATATTGATGTAAGGAGGTGGCAGAGAACTTCATTGCTTCCTCTCTCTCTCTTATGTGATGCTCTCTTATCCCCTGCCCTTGCATTATGTGTATTAATGTTTTGCTGTAATGTCTGCTATGTGTCTGTGCTGTATTTGCCCTGTTTTGATGTGTTGCCATGTCTGTTAGCTTAGAAAAAGGAACTGGTTAACTTTGTGGGCTGGACTGCAGCCACTAGGGAGCAGTAAGCTCCAGATTCCTGAGGAGAGTCCGGCCAGGCTTGGCTGTGACAGGAGGTGCTCCCCCATTGGGAGCTGGCTGGACCCCTGGAGGGGAGAGAGACTGCTGCCCCGGACTCACGGGCAGTGAAGAGGGCACAAGCACTTTGTAAGTGCCCCACCGAAGAGACTATAAGCGTCCAGATGCCGGCAAGTGAACTATAACTTTCTTTGCTGCTGCAGCCATTGCTGATTCTAGGGACAGAATAGGAATCATCCGTCTCTTGTTTATTTCTACTTCCTTATTATTAAAATACAAGTTGCCACTGTTGGGCCCTATACAGTGTGAAGCGTGGTTCATCCGGAGGACGCCTCTGTTATGTTTCGGTAGCTGAGGAGGACAATAACAAAAAATAGCCAAAGTAGCAATGCACCAGAGAGGCTGTAATCTACTGGGTTGCAGAACCCTAAACTAACCGCACAACTAGAAGTAGCCGTGGAGCATACCTACGGTGATCCTAGACGCCTCGTCACAGCCGGAGAGTTAGCTACACCTAAAGACAGAAAGATGAAAGCTAACTGCCCCGTAGCAGAACCCCCAAAGAAATAGGAAGCCCCCAACATGTAATGGCGGTTAGACAAGAGGAAAATATGAACACAGACAGAAAATAGAATGAGCAAACGCTGGGGCCCAAATCTGTCTAGAAAGAAAAGTACAGGAAAGAATTCTGTCTGCAACTCAAAAAACCCTGACAAAAATACCAACACTTCTGATTACCAAAAAACCTGAGATCACACGATCTCTACCACCTAAATCAGATCTCTGGTGTAACACACAGCTATTCAGCAAATAAAAATGACACAGGAACAGAGCAAAAGTGCAAACACTAAATGAGCACAGAGGCAGCGCAAGCCCCCAAAGGGGACCTGGCTGAAGTCCACTGCAAGGCAGCAAGCAAGGAAGGAAAATCCAACCAGAGGAAAAAAAAAAAAAAACAGCAAGTCACTTATCTGAATGATAGCAGGAATGCAAGCTGAATTCCAACCAAGACCTGGAAGAACAATTGATTACCGGCAAGGCTCATAGGAGGTCAACTCACTGTTAGGTCTGCGGAACGCACCAAATATATGATGTAAAGAGGTGCGTTCGCAGCCCGAGGTCCACCGTGCAGGCGGAGCCTGCTGCTAGTAAAATGGCGCAAGAAGCGAACTCTGTTATCCCGCAGAGTTGCCAAAATAAACGCCGTAACGCGCTGTGGCAATATGTGCAAACTCTGTTATTCCACAAAGCGCTAGAAGGAGTGCCGCAGCGCTATATGGCGATGTGTGCGAACTCACTTAACACCACTGAGTCGCAAAATAAACACGCTAGGGCGCTGTCTAGCGTTGAAAGCGAACCCTGTTACGTCACAGAGCCGCTGAGAAAAACTTCTGTGTCCTGTCAGGCACCCAGGTACACAGTTGACTACTAAGCGAACATAGAACGTGATCATGCGCTAATGTCCTCGCGGGAGACACCTGCAATCTATGGCGTCTGAACGCCAGGCCCTGAATACAGCAATCAAACTCCTCACCGGTTATGCCGGTAATCTAGGGCATCTAGAAAACCGACCCTGACCAGCTAGCATACCAAACTCCTCACCGATTAAGACGGTATTCTAGGGGCTTATTTCAGCCGGGCCCTAACTACACACATGCATGACCACACTGGCGCAAAGCGTATGACGATTGATATTAGCGCATGGCGGCCCAGCCATGTCACCCTTTTATAGCAACAGCTACAGGACCTGCCAGAAACAAGGACCAATGAGAAACTGTTCCAAAACACATGCAGTTTCAGGACCTTCCTGGCGGACCAATAGGAGCTGCTGCAGTACCTGAACATGTGACCCCTGATCTCCAATGAGAGATCTTACCCTGGGCATGCTCAGAAGGGGAAACGCAGGACTTCGTCCCAAAGACGTCTGCTCCAGCACTGGCTATAATAGCAGATCCAGGAGAGGCAGCAGTAAGTCTCTGCACAGTACTGGAATGGGCAAGACGCTGGGACCGACGTCTCTGCTGAGCAGGCTCCACTGCGGCGGAGACGAATGGGGGACCACAGCAGGACTGGTTTGAGACTCCCCTTGTGCAGCAGCGGGAACTCGAACCCTAACATTACCCCCCCTCCTAGGCCCCCCCTTCTTTAGGCCTCGCTGCGTTCAAAGGCAGCGATGAGCTGTGGAGCGTGAACATGCTCGGCAGGCTCCCAGGACCTATCCTCAGGCCCATAACTCCTCCAATCCACCAAATAAAATTTTTTGCCTCGTACCACCTTGCACCCAACAGTGGCGTTCACCTCATGATCGTCGGTATATGAACCCGACGTCCCAGCAGATGACTCGGAAAACCGGGAAATGGCCACGGGTTTCAGGAGGGACACGTGAAAGGTGTCGTTGATACCAAGGCGAGGCGGAAGGGCTAGGCGGTAAACCACCGGGTTCACCTGCTCAAGAACTTTAAAGGGGCCCAAAAAGCGAGGTGCCAACTTGGTGGACTCTACACATAGCCTGATGTTTCGGGCAGAAAGCCACACTAAGTCACTCGGAGCAAATGTAGGAGCGGGGCGCCGATGGGTATCGGCCGAAGACCTCATCCTCTCTTTGGAGGCCTGAATGGCATCCTGGGTGCGGTCCCAAATGTCCCGTGCCTCCACAGCCCAGTCTGCCACCCTGGAATCGGCGGAAGACACGGGCATGGGCACTGGTACCCGCGGATGCTGACCGTAGTTCAGGAGGAATGGGGTCTGTCCGGTGGAGTCAGCCACAGCATTATTTAGAGCGAACTCAGCCCACGGTAGCAAGGATGCCCAGTCATCCTGCCTGGCAGAGACAAAATGTCACAAATATGTGACCAAGGTCTGGTTGGCCCTCTCTACCAACCTATTCGTCTCGGGATGGTATGCAGAGGAGAGATTCAACTCAATGCTGAGTAAACGACACAGCTCTCTCCAGAACCGAGACGCAAACTGGGGACCTCGATCACTGACAATTTTGTCTGGCATACCGTGTAGGCGGAAAATATGCCTAATGAACAATGCTGCCAAGGCCCGTGCAGACGGTAACCGTGGTAACGGCACTAAGTACACCATTTTGGAGAAGTGGTCGGTTATCACCCAGATGATGGTGCAGCCCCGAGACTTGGGTAAGCCCACCACAAAATCCATCCCAACCATCTCCCAAGGCCTGTCTGCCACCGGTAAAGGGAAAAGTAGCCCAGCTGGCCGTTGTCGAGGGGACTTATTCTTGGCGCAGGAGACGCATGCCTGAACGTATTCCCTGACTTCACGGACCATATGTGGCCACCAGTAAGTCCTCGCCAGCAACTCAGATGTCCTTTTTGCCCCAAAATGTCCACCCACCCTGGACGAATGTGCCCAAGAGAGTACCTCCGGTCACAAATTGGTGGGCACAAAAGTCTTGCCCGGAGGCACAGACTCAAGAGAAACCGGGGCCACAGTTCTTAGGCTCTCTGTGGGGACAATCAACCGAGGCTCCTCCTCCACCTCCTCAGAGGACACTACGGAGCGAGAAAGCGCATCGGCCCGAATGTTCTTTTCACCGGAGAGGAAATGGAGGGTGAAATGAAACCGGGAGAAGAACAGGGACCATCTGGCCTGACGAGAATTTAGCCTCTGGGCGGTCTGTAAATAGACCAAATTTTTGTGGTCAGTGAAAACTTGAAAGGGAAAACGAGCCCCCTCCAGGAGATGTCTCCACTCGGAAAAAGCCAACTTCATGGCTAGCAACTCCCTATCCCCAATGGAATAATTCCTCTCCGCTGGTGTGAAGGTCTTGGAAAAGAAGAAACAAGGACTTTCCGACCTTGAGCATCCTTTTGAAAAAGGACTGCTCCAGCACCAAAGGACGAGGCATCGACCTCCAATAAAAAAGGCTTATCAACCTCGGGGAAATGTAAGATGGGAGCGCTAGCAAAATGGGACTTAATTGAAGTAAAGGCCTTGGAGACCTCCTCTGACCACAATTTGGGATTGGCTCCCTTCTTGGTGAGGGCTACCAAGGGAGCTACCAAAGTGGAGAAGTGGGGAATGAATTGGCGATAGTAATTAATGAACCCCATAAAGCGCTGCACCGCTTTAAGAGAATGGGGTTCTTGCCAATCCATCACAGCCTGTAGTTTGGCAGGATCCATAGCCAATCCCTGGGCGGAGATGATATAGCCCAGGAAAGGTAAAGACTCCTGCTCAAACATGCATTTTTCCAACTTTGCATAGAGGGAGTTCGCCCGTAACAGGTCGAAGACTTTGCAGACATTACTCCGGTGAGAGTCAATATCTGGAGAAAAGATAAGAATATCATCCAGATAGACTACTACAGAGGTGGAAAGCATATCCCGGAAGATGTCATTGACAAAGTCTTGGAAAACGGCTGGAGCATTACAGAGCCCGAAGGGCATCACCAGGTATTCATAATGCCCATGCTGGTATTAAAAGCCGTCTTCCATTCATCCCCTCACGGATGCGAATCAGGTTATAAGCACCACGCAGATCTAATTTAGTAAATACCTTGCTCCCCGGAGCCTATCAAAGAGCTCAGAGATCAGGGGCAACGGGTACTTATTCTTAACGGTGATGGCGTTAAGACTTCTGTAATCTATACACGGACGTAATTCTCCACTCTTCTTCTGCACGAAGAAGAACCCCGCTCCTGCTGGTGACACCAACTTCCTAATGAACCCTCTTGCCAGATTCTCCTGGATATATTGAGACATAGCCTCCGTCTCAGGAAAGAGAGGGGATAGACCCTTCCCGAGGAGGTTCTGCTCCAGGCAAGAGGTCAATAGGACAGTCGTAGGGACGATGGGGCGGCAGAGTTTCCGCAGCCTTTTTAGAGAACACGTCTGCATATGACTGATAACACTTGGGAAGAGGAGAAAGATCTGCGGGTATCTCTGTAGTGGTAACCTGAATGCACTCCCTGACACATCTGTCCTTACATGACTCACTCCAACCCAGTATCCTACTGGAGGTCCACTCAATATGAGGGGAGTGGGAATGGAGCCAGGGTACTCCAGTAGGATCTCGTCTATTCCCTCGGGAAGGACAAGAAGGGAAATAATTTCCTGATGGGAAGGGGGTACACACAAAGTAAGAGGGACAGTCTGATGTGTAATTGGCGAGGGCAATGTCAACCCATTCACTACCCAGACAGTCACTGGTTTGTCGAGCGCTACCAGATGTATTGTGTGGCGGCGAGCAAAGGTAGATGACATGAAATTCCCCTCTGCTCCTGTTTCCAGAAGAAACCCACGCAAACATGGGGAGAGCCTACATACTCCTTGCAGATGTTGTCCTTGGTGGGATTTGAACACAAGACACCAGTGCTGCAAGGCTGCAGTGCTAAGCAATGACCCACCATGCTGCCTTGGGGTAGAGGCAGTTATTTTTTCCAATAATGAATGCATTGTTTGCTAATTTGAGGAATATCACGACTAATCTAAGAAACATTAGTTGATCCATTAAGGGTAATAAATAGTTGAGGGATTGGTCTAAAAATAAATTAAAAAATAAAGGAGAAAATAGTCATCTTTGGCATGTCCCTCTGATTGTATCTAGTGGTGGAGTATTTCGTCCATTTAGTTTATACTTCTGTTTGTATACATGAAAATGAGGAGAACAAAGAGTCTTTGGTGGTAATAATATAAAACAGTAAGTTTATTTCATAATTAAATAACATCACATAAGTCACTCAAAATTTAATAGTATATGTGCAAACCAATATGGAACAGACGGGAGGACGAGAACCTCCAAAAAGTGCAATGTCACATATGTACTTCTGTGTCCTCCCACACTCCAAAGACATACTGATAGCGAATGTAGAATGTGAGCCCCATTGGGGACAGTGATAATGCACTGTGGAATAGATTGGCGCTATAAAAGCGAGCATAATAAATACCTCTACTTTCACATGATCTCCAGAAATCGGACATATTTCAGGATTCACATATAAATTTAGATAGAACAAAGGGCTTGCCTCCACGAGGTGCCACAAAACCAAGCTAGACCTCCTCTCTTCCATTTAAACGGGCACCACCTCTATTACATTTATATCATTCTTGATAACAAAGGTATATTAAGCTAATATCATATTATATATATTGAACGTAAAGGAGAAATTATGAACCTGGAGACACTTGTCCATATCATATCTAGGGAGCGATCACCTTATTAATATGGTGGAATTTCCCCGTCTCCTATTTTTATAACAATCTTCACTAATTTACATTCGAAGAGGAAGAAAGGATTAATTATTCATATCGTTCCTTTATTTGGAAGTTCTAACACCCAACAATTACATTCCACACTTTATGACATCCAAAAGCTAACAGAGGTTTATCAATTGAAAAAATATACCGTATTTTTCGGACTATAAGATGCACCGGACCATAAGACGCACCCCAAATTTTCAGAAGGAAAATAGGGGAAAAAAAATAATGTGTCAAATGGGGGTCCGTCTTACAGTCTGAATTCAGGTTACCAGCGAAGGGATCAGCACAGGTAGAGGAGTGGTCACAGGGGTCGTTCGGTGGTCCAGGCTGGTGCGGTGGTGGTGCTCTGTGTTGCAGGGGTGCTCTGTGGGGTGGCTGTGCACTGTGGGGTGGCTGTGCTCTGTGGGGTGCCTGTGCTCTGTGGGGTGGCTGTGCTCTGTGGGATGGCTGTGCTCTGTGGGGTGCCTGTGCTCTGTGGGGTGGCTGTGCTCTGTGGGATGGCTGTGCTCTGTGGGGTGGCTGTGCTCTGTGGGGTGGGGTCACAATATACTTACAAAATCCCGTGGCGGTGGTCCCGATGCAGCCTCCCTGTGGTGGGGTGGTGTCGGGGCTCCGTGACATGGCGGCAGCGGGGCTCCGTGATGTGGCGGCAGCGGGACTCTGTGCTGCGTGGGGGGCTCCGCCGGCATTTCGTCATAGCCCGAAGCCCCCCGCAACTCCACTGCTGCAACGCGGTGCCTTCATAAAGATGGCCGCCAGGGGCCTCCGGAAACATGGCCGCCGCATCCTCAAATTCAAATCTCGGCAACGAGATCTCTTCGCGAGATCTTGTCTACGGAGATCTCGGGACAAGATCTCGTTGTGGAGATCTGAATCTGAGCATGCGCCACCTCCAGCGGCCATCTTTCTGGAGGCTGTGGGGGGCTTCGAGCTATGATGAAATGCCGGCGGAGCCCCCCACGCAGCACAGAGCCCCGCTGCCGCCACTTCAGGAGCCCCGACACCACCGCACCACAGGGAGGCTGCATCGCGACCGCCGCCGCCACCGGAGATGGTAAAAGTTTTCTTTCCAGGAGGGGACATACCATATATTGCGACCTTAAGACGCACCCCCATTTTCCCTCAAAATTTGGGGGGAAAAAAGTGCCTCTTATTGTCCTAAAAATACGGTAGTTCTTATAGTTTTCAATTACAGGAATTTATTCTTAGAGGTGTTGCTTATCTCTTGAAATATAATTTTTTTCATGTTCGACTCTCAATTTTTTTTCCAAATCACAGGTGCCCCAATGGGGTCTCGTTTCTCACCATCGCTTGCTATATTGAATGTAGCATGGTGGGAGGAATTCTTTATTTTTTCCTGATTCCAATCCTTTTTTCAACAACATCGAGTGGTATGGCCGCTATGTGGATGACACATTGCTCATCTGGAGAGGTAACACTGCGTCAATACCACTCTTTGTTCTATATCTCAATGATAACACCGTCAATTTGCGGTTTACCTTTTCTTTTTCTAATGTACAAGTAGATTATTTTGGATCTTACACTCATGAGTGATTGTGAGAAATATTGTATTCGTAGTACAATTTTTTGAAAACCAGTCAGTGGTAACACCATTTTGCGGGCAGATAGTTGCCATCCTTTATAGACAACCAAAACAATTCCATATGCAGAATTTATCAAAGCTAAAAGAGTATGCTCTAATGACGATTTTGTTTTATGTGAAACCATTACCATCAAAAATAGATTACAAGCCAGAGGGTATAATTCACACAATATCAACCAATCTCTTAAAAAGGCTGCAAGTATTGTGAGAGAACAAAACTGATTCCAAAAAAATCTGGTGCTGTCAACAATAAAAATGTAGTGATTTTCAGCACCCCTTTTAGTCTTCAATTTAATATCATCAGAAATATTATTAATAAATATATCCCAATTCTATATCAGGATGAAATTTTGAATCAGATGTTATCAGAAGGGCACAGAAGTGTTCCAAAAAAGGAAAGTCTCTAGGTGATTTTTTTATCACAAAGTTGTTTTCACAGTGAATCTAACCCTAATATTGTGTCATGGTTACCCAGTAAGGGTTTTTTTTAAAATGTGCAGGCACGAAGTGCAACATGTGAAAATACGCACAAAAATGAATGAATAATTTGCTATTCAAACTTTCATCGACTGTGACACACAACAGGTTGTTTATTGCATCCATTGTGAAACATGCAAATTAAATTATATTGGGTGCACACAAAGGGAGCTAAAAAGAGGATTTCGGAACACATTCAAAATATTAACAACAAAAATGCATCCTATTCAGGAGCTACTAAACATTTTCTGGAGGAACATGGCAGAAACCTTGACAGCTTTAGGTTTTTTGGTATTGAAAAAGTTTTTTCCCCAAAAAGAGGAGGTAATACCCCCCAAAAAAAATGCTTCTTCGAGAAGCTTACTCGATTATCCAGCTTGACACAAAGCAGCCTAGAGGTTTGATTTTTCGTAGAGATACAATGTATATTTATTAAAGTAATAATAATTTTTTCTAAGATTTTTTATATAACTCTTGCTCATATAAAAACTGTTCAGGGTTTTTAACTATTTCTATATAGGAAAGATGTGTATCTTCGTACCGTGTTAGCCAGTAGATAGAAAAATATATAACTATTTCTAGTTATTTTTGCCATCATGATATCTTTGTACAGATTTTATGTACTGCAAAAATAATATAACAAATTTTCTCTATTTTGATGGTGAATATAATATAAAATGCAGCACTTTAGTACATATTTTAATTTGCTGCATATCAAAATAATAGTATACTAACGATTCATTATTTGTTTATGCAAATTCTTAGGTTTAATAATTCTGAGAGAATGTATTGTTTAGATAGCGGTATAATGCTAATGTGCTTTAAAAATGTTTTTTTTACCAAATATGTAATATTAAATAATTAATTCCATATAGGTTCCTCTGAATGCGTCACTACATCTGAAGGTTGCTCTTATATTTGTTTATAATATGCAGTGATTTTCACTATAGGATAAATCGCATCATGTGAATATAGACCTTACGAATAAATATCAATATATCAATGAGTTTTGTTTTTGCCCTAAACATTTTAAACATGACATATAAACTGAAAATGTTTCTGTCATGATATTCTGTGGATCCTGAGTACCTTCTCAAATTGCTCATATATAAAGAATTCAGTGTATAGTTAACCTTTCCCATACATTGAGTGTCCTTGCTTACAAAGTCTTTGCGTTTCTGTGCAAGCTGTTTGCTGTTCTCACAAATTACCTATGATGTCATAATGAATCACACTTGTATATAAGGTGGATCAGGGAAATATAGTATATCTTGACTTCAGCAAAGCATTTGACAAAGTATCTCACACAATCCTTATTGAAAAAATGACTAAGTATGGATTGGACAAGGCAACTGTTAGGTGGATTCATAACTGGCTTAGTGATCGGTCCCAAAGAGTGGTCGTAAATGGCTGCACATCCAGTTGGAAGAATGTCTCAAGTGGGGTACCACAAGGCTCTGTTTTGGGCCCTGTATTGTTCAACATCTTTATCAATGATTTAGATGAAGGAATTGAGGGTAAACTGATCAAATTTGCTGATGACACAAAGCTAGGAGGGGTAGCTAATACTAGAGAAGAGAGAGAGAGGATTCAAAAAGATATAAATAAACTGGAGCAGTGGGCAGCAACTAACAGAATGGACTTTAACAGGGAAAAATGCAAAGTACTACATCTGGGCAATAAAAATGAAAAAAGCATATACAAAATGGGAGGAATAAGGCTAAGTAACAGCATATGTGAAAAAGACTTAAGTATACTATTTGATCACAGACTGAACATGAGTCAACAGTGTGATGCAGCAGCAAAAAAGGCAAATACAATTCTAGGATGTATCAACTGAAGCATACAGTCTAGATCACGTGAGGTCATTATTGCCCTCTACTCCTCTTTGGTCAGACCTCATCTGGAATACTGTGTCCAGTTTTGGGCTCCACATTTTAAAAAAGACATCAACAAACTGGAGCAAGTTCAGAGAAGAGCGACCAGAATGGTGTCCGGTCTGCAAACCATGTCCTATGAGGAACGGTTACAGGATTTGGGAATGTTTAGCTTGCAAAAAAGAAGACTGAGAGGAGACTTAATAGCTGTCTACAAATATCTCAAGGGCTGTCACATTGTAGAAGGATCATCTTTATTCTCATTTGCACAAGGAAAGACTAGAAGCAATGGGATGAAACTGAATGGGAGGAGACACAGATTAGATAATAGAAAAAACTTTTTGACAGTTATGGTGATCAATGAGTGGAACAGGCTGCCACGAGAGGTGGTGAGCTCTCCTTCAATGGAAGTCTTCAAACAGAGGCTGGACAGACATCTGTCTGGGATGATTTAGAGAATCCTGCTTTGAGCAGGGGGTTGGACCAGATGGCCCAGGAGGTCCCTTCCAACTCTACCATTCTATGATTCTATGATATAATAGTTTGTCTATGCTTACTTTGGTACATTCTATGACTAAGGGCTGATAGCCAGAAACGCGTCAGAATGTGATCTCTGTTTTTATTCACATGGATTCCATTGTCATTTTAATGTTGTGAAATAAAGAAGATATTTTTTTATACATCCAGGAAAGCGATCCTATTTTTTCTTATAACAGAGGTTTATATTTTCCTAACATTTGAGGATACAATAGAGGGGAATTAAGGTGAGTTGCAATAGGTCACAGATCTTTCTTCACAGAATTGGCCAAAGAATTTTAAAAAATGACTCCGCATGTAGCTTCGGAAAACTTTTTACAGTTCTACAGTTCATCGAAATACCAGACGTCCATAAAAGTAACCCTCTTCTTGAAAACATGTGGCAAGCATGGCAAAAAAAATGAAATGAACCAAGGTAGACTAAAAGGGAAACGATCTAAAGACCTTTCCCTAGTACTGCCAGGCTGCCATGTGTGTGTCCCTTCCCCAACTCCGTGTAGCAGAAACTATTCGGGTTGTAAGAGAATGCAGGGTTATATTGTGTAGTTAAAAGATACAAGAAAAAACGGCACCAACCAGTCAACTATTGCGCGAATCACTGATTAATGTGATATGCAAATTACCTCTTCAAACAAAGAGGACTTGTACTCTATAGCGCCACCTATTGGAAGTAGCGATCCTACAAGTCACAATCAACCCTTTAACGAGTCTTGTAATATGACTTAGGATAAAAGCCAAATCAGAATCTCCATTTGCAGACACGGTGTTTCGGACTGTTGGTCCTCGTCAGTGCAAAGTAGGAGAGATCTGATTTGGCTAGATGAGAGGCTCTGGACTGGGGTCTGGGGGTAAGGTTTCTCCTTGTGGAGAGTGACATACCAGCTCTGGCGTGTCGAGGTAAGGAGGCTTATTCGCCGTGCAATGCTCCTCTGGGAAATTTTAATATGCAAATTGATTAATGTGAAGCATACCACTTAAGTATAGGAATGGTGGTACAGGTAAAATGGGATGAACTATAATGAAAAAATGCAGAAAAAAAAAGCACTCACCATTCCTTAAAAAATGATGTCCCTTATTTCATGGTTTATTTCATGAAAATATTATGGTAGTGATATTACATGGCTTTTGGTTTGCTCATTATTTGCATGCTGTTGGGTAGGGGGGCTGGCGATGGTAATGGCCAAAGATTTTTACATGTCCTGTTTAATTTCTCTGACACAGAACAGTAGGAGAAGTAACTACACAATATAAAAAAAATGCAGAAGAAACAGCACTCACCATTCCTTAAAAAAATGATGTCCTTTATTTCTTATTTTCATGTGGTGGGACAGTCCTTAGAAAGCAGGGGGAGCGGGGAAGTGAAGGAGGACAACAGCCATTTCTCACCTATCCCAGCGCTTCTGCGGGTCCAAGCATACAAAAACAAACAACCACCTCCCTTTTAACATTGTGCATGTGATATACGTCATGATACAATTAATTGACATAAATACATATCATAATTTTTGGGTTTTTTTTTAAAAAAACAGATAAATCAGACCTGTCATTTAACCCCTTCGGGACATTGGCATTAGTTTTTAGAATCCATTTAGCTTCTCTTTGCAGGAGATATTTATTATGGTTACCACCTCTTAGACTATTAACTAGAGATGAGCAGTTGTTATGTCCCATGAATGAGACATTTTACAGACTGTCCTGCGTATTTTACATGCTGTATTGCAGTCTCTCATATTGTTTACTGTTGCTATGTGTCCCTGTGTTTGCATAGCTGAAATCCTCCCTTTACATCAAGTTTGTCCCTCCTGTCTCTCTGTCTCCCTCTTCTGGTGTGATGTCATTTCCTTCTTCTTTCTCCTGTGTTTCATTCTCCATCTTGATTTTATCAGATTCACATGTGTTTTCAGTCTGTCTGAAGAAAGTCTTTTTTACCTGCTGCTGTTTGTATGCATTCAACAAGAATTCTTAAAGAAATCAAAGTCTCTTCTGGATTCTTCATAACATGTGTGCCGGCAGCTGAGTTAAGCTATCTGCGATCGTCGCCAATTGTAAGTAAGGTGAAAAGAGATCCGGCATCTCACAGAGCCATATTTACAGCCACAGGCCCCGGGGACAGAATAGTAAAAAAGACTCTTCAGATTCATCTGTAAAACCCACAGCTTCTATAAAGCTACAGAACTTCCTGCAGAGCATCCGCTCTCAACATATAAGAGTCTATACAGCTCCCCTTCTCCCTGTGAATCAGGATGGCTGAAGGAATGACTACACGGTCTCTGCCAGACCCATTGTCAGAGGAAGAGTGCATAGACCCTGATCCACCATTTAGTGAGAAGGCTAGACGTGTCACAAAGCCAACATGGAAAATAAGGGAGAATCTAGAATCCAGTAAACATGATCTTCTCCGTGCAACAGCAGAGCTATGGCAAAAACTCTTATGCCACATAAATAGCCTGTCTCAGCCTGCTTCTCTCCAACGACCACTGGAGGGAGCTCTCGCACAACTGTGTTCAGATTATCAATGTTATGCAAAAATAACAGACCAGTATATCGCAGTGTTAAAAAGACTTAACCCATCAGTTACCTGCAAAGAGCTGCAAGCTTTCCAAAAACTTAACTCTGAGAGAGAAAGCATGGTGCGCGATATAAAAGCCAAAACAGAGGCAAGAATTGCACTAATAGCCGAGATGTCATCTTCCATTTCTGGCTCTGCCAGACAGTCAAAGCGAACATCTAAGTCACGCTCTTCAAAATCCTCAACCCTCAGCGAACAGCTCATAAAAGCACGTGTGGAAGCTGAGGCCACTAAAATACAAGCTGCCTTTGCTCAAAAGGAAACTGAAATGAAAACTGAGGCCACTAAAATACAAGCTGCCCTAGAGGCAACTAAAATACAAGCTGCCCTAGAGGCCATAGAGATGAAAACTGAGGCCACTAAAATACAAGCTGCCCTAGAGGCAACTAAAATACAAGCTGCCCTAGAGGCCCTAGAGAAGGAAACTGAGATGAAAACTGAGGCCACTAAAATACAAGCTGCCCTAGAGGCCCTAGAGAAGGAACGCCAACACGCCATAGCCATGGCAAAGTTAAAGGTCCTGGAACAAGCCATCAGTGGGAGCCAAAGAGACAGCATCAGTTTAAGTGGTTTTGATACTGAAGACCCTCTTAAGCGTACTAGAGACTATGTACAAAGCCAACACAGCGCTATCCCTGCTCCTGCAATCCTTCCTGACCACACTGATGCTCCCCTGAGACAACAGGACACAGAGCGTTATCCCCATCCTGCACCCAAGGTCAGTACAATTACAATACGCTGCCAATCTTGTATCCTGATCCACCTCTGTGCACCGAAATGTACCAGAAACCTGCAAATCACCAAATCTTATACTCAGAATCCTACGTACAGGCCAATATGCAGGCCAGTCACCACACTCCGGTCAATCACACAATTCCAGTCCCATGTGTGGCAGAAACTAAGCTCATTAAGCCAGTTAATGGACTGAACGCCTACGCTGCCCCATATATACCTGCATTCCCAGGTCAAATCACAGACTGTATGAACAAAGCTATCCAGCCAGCATCGGTCCTTCCAAAATCGGAGAATGCTGATATGACTGGCCTCGCAAGGTACATGATTCGGCGCGATCTAACTAAGACCGGTCTTACAGAGTTTGACGATAAACCTGAGAACTACAGGGGTTGGAAGTGTACCTTTGAAACCAGTGATCTCGGCATCACCGCCGCTGAAGAGCTAGACCTGCTAATCAGGTGGCTTGGGCCACAATCCACGGATCGGGTCAAGAGACTTAAATCTGTCAATATCAGTAATCCCATTGCTGGTCTCACTGCTGCATGGAAGAGGCTAGAAAGAAGCTATGGCAGTCCTGAGGTCATAGAAAGGGCCCTGTTCAAACGACTAGAGGATTTTCCAAAGGTATCTAATAAAGACAGTACAAGGTTCCAAGAGCTCAGCGACCTCCTGTTAGAGCTTCAGCTGGCCAAAGCAGACCCGTACCTTCCTGGCCTCAGCTACCTGGACACTGCTCATGGGGTAACCCCAATAGTTTCCAAGCTGCCGTCCAATATCCAAAATAAGTGGGCCATGCTTGGATCAAAATACAAAAGGGAAAACCAAGTCTCCTTCCCTCCATTTTCCTACTTCTGCAAGTTCATTGAAAATATTGCAGAGTGTAAGACCGATCCAAGTTTTTCCTATGGAGAACACAGCGACCCTGTTTCATCTACTAAACACGACAGTCCACGTCTTAACTACAGGAGCCACCAAGCTCCAATGTCCATCAAGAAGACTGATGTTCTTCCGGCACCTTCAGTATCACAAGATAAGAGCGACAAAGGTGAGAAGGTTGAGAATCCTAATCGCCAGTGTCCAATTCACAAACTGCCACATCCCTGAAGAAGTGCATCGGCTTCAGGAAGAAGCCCCTTCAAGAACGAAAGGAGCTCTTGAAGAAGTTTGGAGTATGCTTCAGGTGCTGCGCCTCTACAGAACATCTTGCTAAGGACTGTGTCATCCCCATCATGTGTCTAGAGTGCGACAGCGAAGACCACGTACAGGCGCTCCATCCATCACAGCCTGACTCTGCGTCTTCACCTTCTCCCACCACAAGCCATGGCGGGGAGAGTACAGACCAAGTGACAAGCCATGTTGCAGTATCTTCCTCATGCACCGATGTCTGTGGAGAAGGTCTTCAAGACAAGTCCTGTGCGAAGATTTGCCTGTCATGGGTGTATCCCAAGGGCCATCCAGAGAAAGCAGTCAAGGTGTACGTTAGCCTGGATGACCAGAGCAACAAATCATTAGCCAGGTCAGAACTCTTTGACTTGTTTGACTTAAAAGGAGACGTCTATCCCTACACCTTGGGCACCTGCAGCGGCGTTTTACAAACCTCTGGAAGAAGGGCCAGTGGCCTCATAATAACTTCTCTTGAGAAAGGCGCCACGGAGATACCACTACCCACGCTTGTAGAGTGTAACCAAATACCATTCAATAGGGAAGAAATCCCAACACCAGAAGTCGCTCTTCAGCATCCTCATCTCAGAATGATAGCCAAAGAGATGCCACCCCTGGACGATAAGGCAGACATCCTAATTCTCCTCGGCAGAGACATTATACGACTGCACAAGATGCGTCAACAAATCCACGGACTACTCAATGAACCATATGCCCAGCGCCTCGAGCTGGGCTGGGTCATCATTGGCAATGTCTGTAGTGACCAGACAAAGAATCAGAACGACATCTCCTCTTACAAAACCGTTATCACGTCGGATGACAACGACTTGTCCTCCCTGTCATACTCACGTCACCAATGGATAAAGGAGAAGTCAAACGACACTACGTGTCAACGGCAACCATCCGATATTTCAAGTCCGCTTTATCCTCGAGACTACAACCTCGAGATAACAGCATTCGATCCTTCAACCAAGGACAACAACTCACTACCTACAGAGGGAGACAAAGTGATCATCAGGGTCATGAGCGTCAAACCCACCGAAGACAACTATAACAGCTGGGTAGCTCCCTCATCTTCTCTTCCAGCAAAGACTAAGTTGCCAAGGGATCCACAGCAAGTAACTGCTAAGTTCCCAACCTTTGATACCCATCTCCATCACAAGCCTGGTCAAGCCGAAGCCATGCTAGACTTCAGTGCTCAAAGTGAGAGCCCCTCTCTCAACAGCCTACCTCTGACCGATGGTGCCAGCGTTTTCCCCACGCAATTCAGCCTCAGCTCACTGGCGGATGTTGAACAAGACATGTTCACTTCCCAAGCATCACCCTGTAAGGAACTTGCTATCGAACGAGGAGACTCGCTTGTTGAAAACAGCATCGACGGTCCTCTCGGGTTTAAGACACCCATCGCAGTTCTAGGCAGGGTACCACTGAGACAGCTTGCTACTCCGGATATCAACGGGAACACTATGTTACCATCTCAGAGACAGCAAAGATGGGAGATGGCGAAGAAGTCTCTAAAGGCCTTACAACAAGTCCTGCCCCTTAGTTCTGTAAAGACTCTTTCAACCGTCATCAAGAGACAAGTCTACCTTTCCTATGACGTGTCTACGAAGACTACAGCTGCAGGAGCCTCTCCCAGCGCTTCAGAAACCGGCAAAAAGGTACAGAAGCTGAGCTCTCTTTACCCTGGACATCCTTTCAGCTGGTCAGCCATCCTATCTGCTGACATACATTTCAGGCAAATCATCTGCTGGCTCCTTCGAGCAGGAGTCACATGATCTTAGCTTCGTCTCTGAACTCTGCCACGGCGGGGAGCATTTCTCTGCATACTACTGCCTTGCTAGTATGCAGAACTATCAGCATCTGAATGACCTCTGAACTTTCCTTTGTTAACTTGAACTTTCGTCTTTTGATTGTTTGGGTTGGTGGAGGCGTTTGCATGTTGCAGCTTCCCCAATCTGAAGATGGGTTCTCCCATAACTTGGTTTATCCAACCATTGAGGACTTCACTCATCAACCAAGAATTGGACTTACAACTGTTACAGTTTTTTCCGCATGTTGTGTTTCTACTTTATGTCTTTCAGGTCTACAGTGACATCTCCAGTGGACATCATAAAATTATGAAATCTATAGATTTCAGATGGGGAGTGTTATGTCCCATGAATGAGACATTTTACAGACTGTCCTGTGCATTTTACATGCTGTATTGCAGTCTCTCATATTGTTTACTGTTGCTATGTGTCCCTGTGTTTGCATAGCTGAAATCCTCCCTTTACATCAAGTTTGTCCCTCCTGTCTCTCTGTCTCCCTCTTCTGGTATGATGTCATTTCCTTCTTCTTTCTCCTGTGTTTCATTCTCCATCTTGATTTTATCAGATTCACATGTGTTTTCAGTCTGTCTGAAGAAAGTCTTTTTTACCTGCTGCTGTTTGTATGCATTCAACAAGAATTCTTAAAGAAACCAAAGTCTCTTCTGGATTCTTCATAACATGTGTGCCGGCAGCTGAGTTAAGCTATCTGCGATCGTCGCCAATTGTAAGTAAGGTGAAAAGAGATCCGGCATCTCACAGAGCCATATTTACAGCCACAGGCCCCGGGGACAGAATAGCGGTGTTCGAAGCGAACTGTTCACCAATTTCAAATTCGAGCTGTTTTGGGCGGTGTTTGAGTCGCTCGACGAACCCGAACGATTTGGAAAACATTCAGCTGTTCAAGGTTATGTTCGATAACTGTTCGTGCACCTAAATCGTCACTGGATTTTTTCTCAGTAAGGCCGGCGTCACACTGGCGACAGAATCGGACGACTGCAATACGATGAAATATCGCATTGCAGTCTGCCCTATGTTAATCTATGGAGCAGCTCCCAGTATCAGATTTTTTGTGGTCCGTTTTAAACGTCCGAGTGCAATCGCAGCATGATGCGATTGTCACCGGTTGTGGGTCGACTATCGCCAATGCAAGTCTATGGGAGCGATGAAAAATCGGATTACAAATGGACCGCACGTGTGACATGTGATTAAATCGCATCGGTGTCCTTTAGAAAAGCCGGCAATTCATCCCCGGCTATACTGTAAAATCACACTGAGAGCTTTAATAAAGAATAGATATACACACATAGAATACATATATATATATATATATATATATATATATTATATGTCATTGTGACATATATATATATATACATATATTTATAGTTCTTACACTTCTACATACTGTAATAGCCGCTAATTCAATTGCCGGCTTTTGTGAAATCACAGAAGCCGACATGAAATTATACATTGTTTAGACACAGTTAACCATGTCATTTCCTGTATTTTGATATATGGTTTGAACTTACAATTACATAAGTGTATGTGTGCCAAATTTCAGACATGTAGGGGTTAATTAAAGGTGTAAATTCGTTGAAAAAAAATGTGTGGGCTCCCGCTGTATTTTCTCCACCAGACAGACAAAGCAAGCGAGTGGGGGCAGATAATAATAGCCTAGGGAGGGTACATTTTTTTGTGCCCCCCCCTGGCTACTAACATCTGCCCCCAGACACCCCAGAAAGGGCAAATCTCTAATTAGATTTGCCCTTTCTGGCACTTTGCCCGTCTATTCCCATTGCCCTGTAGCGGTGGCGAATGGGTTAATAAGGGGTTACAGCCACCTTGCAATTGAAAGGTGACTGTAAGCCAGGTTAATAATTGAGAGCTGTCAATTAGACAACTATCAATTATTAATCCTATTGAAGTAAATAAAAGAACACACACACTTTAAGAATAAATAATTTTAATGAAATAAAAACACATTTTTTTGACCATCTTTTATTTTACTCTTAATCCGTGCGAAGCCCTTGATTCCCCTAAAATAAATATAAAATAATAAAACAACATTATTCTTACCTATCTGGCGATCTGTCACGTCCCACGATGTAATCCTTCACAAAGGGTTAACTAGCAATCAGCTAAGCAGCGCAACTAATGCTGCGTGCTCAGCTGATAGCTCCTGAATGAATGAGCTTATCTCCTGCCGACAGGAGAGGATGTGATTAATGAATGAAGCTTAATTGATTGTATCCCACTTTCACCTTAGGTCAGGTCACTGAAGTGAAAGTGGCAATAAATCAATTAAGCTTCATTCATTCATCTCTTTCTCTCCTTTCGCTGGTAGAGGAAGTTATTAATTCAGGAGGTTATAGCTCAGAGACAGCATTATAGCTCTCTGCGAGCTGTAACCTGTTAACCCTTTCTGATGGATTACACCGTGGGACCTGACTGTACATCGGATTGGTAAGAATAATTTTGCTTTTTTATTTTATTTTTATTACAGGAAATGGTTTTAGCAGGAAAATAAAATATGGTCAAAAACTGTGTGATTATTTCATTAAACTTCTTTTTTATTAAACTGTGTGTGTTTGATTTTTCTTTCATACAATAGGATTAATAATTGATAGTTGTCTAATTGACAGCTCTCAATTATTAACCTGGCTTACAGTCACCTTTCAATTGCAAGGTGGCTGTAACCCCTTATTAACCCATTCGCCACCGCTACAGGGCAATGGGAATAGACGGGCAAAGTGCCAGAAAGGGCAAATCTAATTAGAGATTTGCCCTTTCTGGGGTGTCTGGGGGCAGATGTTAGTAGCCAGGGGGGGCACAAAAAAAATGTACCCTCCCTAGGCTATTATCTGCCCCCACTCGCTTGCTTTGTCTGTCTGGTGGAGAAAATACAGCGGGAGCCCACGCATTTTTTTTCAACGAATTTACACCTTTAATTAACCCCTACATGTCTGAAATTTGGCACACATACACTTATGTAATTGTAAGTTCAAACCATATATCAAAATACAGGAAATGACATGGTTAACTGTGTCTAAACAATGTATAATTTCATGTCGGCTTCTGTGATTTCACAAAAGCCGGCAATTGAATTAGCGGCTATTATAGTATGTAGAAGTGTAAGAACTATAAATATATGTTATATATATATATATATATGTCACAATGACATGTATATATATATATATATATATATATGTGTTCTATGTGTATATATCTATTCTTTCTTTTGTGATTTAAATACTATTCTTTTGGATCCATTATATGTCAGTTTTGCAAGCCTGCGAGAAATTCTCGCAAGTCGGATGAAAATCGGATGTTACAAGGTACACACACATGCGACTAAATCGCATCTTTGAAGGAAAATCGGATGCCAGGCGGATGTGTGATGTTTTCATTTTGGTACGATAATCGACCGACTAAAACGGTCCGATTTTTTGTAGTTGTGTCTGACCCCGGCCTAATGCTGAGAATCACTGTTAATACACATTTTGAGTGTCCAGCATGGCGGGGGGAGGGCCATGGCATGGATCTCTGCAGAGTTAATGAAGATCTCCATTTTTTTTCCCTTTCCCGCATTTCCAGTGGGCAGTGCAGTCTGTCAGCCTATCAGCAGCGCTCACACGGAGCGAGGTGCTTGTTTTTACACAAGCAAGGGCATGTGTTATTGGCTGTGTATGTCACATGTCCTTGCCCTATAAGACCCAGCCATTTACCCCCTCGCCACCATTTTCTCACAGCTGCAGCTCAGTGTTAGACGGCACTGCTGCTGCTGTTAGCACTATCTTTCACAGTGATTTAGAAGCGAATTTGCAGTTAGAGAGGAAGGTTTATGGAGTAGGGAGGAACTAGTTTGTAATTGCAGCCCTTTTGAGGGCTCGGTTACAGCAGTTCCCAGCACTTTTAGCAGGCAGGTCTGTGCTCTATATAGACAGATAGGTCAAAAGTCAACTTGGCAGTAGTGACTATTTGTAATTTCAGCCCTTTTGAGGGCTAGGTTACAGCGCTTACTATCACTTTTTGTCAGCTACACCAGCGTTCAAATCACTCCTAATTATTCGCTGCATCTTGCCTGTTCAATAATTGTGTGCATAGTAGCAGTGTGTGCTACTCATTCTATTAGGCCATCTAAACTAAGCTCCACCAGCATTCAAATCACTCCTAATTATTCGCTGCATCTAGCCTATTCAATAATTGTGTGCATAGTAGCAGTGTGTGCTACTCATTGTATTAGGCCATCTAAACTAAGCTACACCAGCGTTCAAATCACTCCTAATTATTCGCTGCATCTATCCTGTTCAATAATTGTGTGCATAGTAGCAGTGTGTGCTACTCATTCTTTTAGGCCATCTTTACTAAGCTCCACCACCTGTATATCTAATAAAATTGTTTTACTGCTTCTAACCCAGCCAATCCTTTTGGGCTAGTACCACAAATTGGCCATTCAGCTCTGCTCGGTTTCCATTCATCGTTTTTTGGGCAAACAACTACAGAGTTGTCAATTTGGTAACCACCAAAATGAGTAGCAAAAGGCCTGCTGCTGGTGGAAAGGGGAATAGGCGTGGTGGGAAGGGAAAAAAAGGTTGTGTCCGTGGGGTAGATGTTAAAGCAACAGTAACATCTGCAGAAGAAAGACCATCTTCCAGCCAAACTAAGATGTCTACTTCTTTTAGTGGACAATGTGGTACGATCCCTTTCTTACAGCCACGCCCATCGCTACAAATTCCAGATGAGGCACAAAAACAGCAGGTGCTTCAACAGATATCAAGTGCTCCTTTAAGTCGGCTCTCCTCCACCTCAACTTCAACATCACAAAAACTCCAGTCCTCAGAGGTGTCACCCCAATCGCACTTGCTTCCTCACAGCTCCCAAGAAGTCTCCAGCTGCCCGTCTGAGTATGGGGTAGAACAGATGGATGAGTCTGCAGAGCTGTTTACTCATACTATAGCCTGGGAATCAGAGGTTGGCTCCAGAGTTTCTGTGAATACAGACGAGGAAATGATGTGCACTGATGCCCAGAATGTTTATGAGTCGGATCCAGGACCAGATGAAGAAGGTTCTGAGCATAATGTAGACCCTCGTTCCCAAACTGTAACTCCTGTTGGTGGAGACAATGAGGAAGACGATGATAAGACTCAAATACCTGATGTGAGCGACAACTTGAGTTTTGTGTCAGGGAAGGAAGAGGTTGGCTCTGAGGACGACGGGGTGAGAACCCACAGGGTGATGATGACGAGGTTGTAGATCCCACATACTGTCAACCCACAGTCAGACAGTCGATGAGGTCAGCAGAGGAGGTGGCGGAGGATTCGAGTGACGACGAGGTCAGGGTGCGCCTTCCTGGACAGAGACGTAGTACTGGAAGCATGTCACCAACTGCATCCTCAACCACAACTCTGCCTCTGACCACAAGTCAAGGTGGTTCTTCAGGTCGCATGGGTTCTAAGCCTTGCATAGCCTGGGTATTTTTTAACATCGATAAGGATGACCCAACTCCTGTTATCTGTAACATTTGTGACCAAAAGCTAAGTAGAGGCAAAAAATCCATAGTTTGAGTACTTCATGCATGAACGTCACATGGATATGAAGCATAAGTTGCAGTGGCAAGCTCACTGTGCTACAATGCGGCCTAGCGGGCCGCCCAACCACCGTCTGCCCCATCTTCTGCATCCAAAACCTTCATCCCCTGTGACTGGGGGGACAGCAGTCAGACCTGTTTTGAGACTCAGACCTGGCATCTCTTTACCCGCAACAGCCAGTCTGATTGGCAGGTCATCATTGCATTTGAAGTAGAAACACCAGCTGGTGTTGAGCGCTCTCCGACATCGAGAGCACCACCTTTGGATCAAGGCAACCTAAGTTTTCCGCCTGCATCTTCCTCACAGACCGTCAGTTGTCCGGGGACACCATACTCAACCCCATCTACGCACAACAGCCAGCCTTCGGTCCTTCAGATGTGGACAAGTAAAAGACCATTTCCTCCTAGCCATGAGAAAGCTAAGAGGTTGAATTTCACCATCTGCAAGCTCTTGGCTACAGAAATGCTGCCTTTCCGCCTTGTGGACACAGAGGATTTTCTAGACCTTATGTCCGTCGCAGTGCCCCAGTAACCAGATGCCCAGTCGGCACTACTTCTCAAAGAAAGGTGTGCCTGCGTTCCACCAGCATGTCGCACACAACATCACCGCTTCTTTGAGAAACTCAGTATGTGACAGGGTGCATTTCACCACAGACACTTGGACAAGTAGGCATGGACAGGGGCGTTACATGTCACTGACTGGGCACTGGGTAACTATGGTGACAGCAGGACAAGGGGCTGCTGTCCAAGTCTTGCCGTCCCTACGAGTTGTGCGTCAAGCCTCTTTATCTCGAATTTCATCTATTGCTTCTGCCTCCTCAACCTCCTCTCGGTCCTCCACCTGCACCAAAAGCCTGTCTGGTCATGCCACGGGCTTTCTAACTGCGCAGAAGGGATCCTGCACACCTACTTGCTATGCTGGCATAAGGGCTCAATGTCATCAGGCGGTTTTTACGTTGAAATGTCTGGGAAATGTGAGTCACACAGCTGAGGAGTTGTGGTCAGCTCTGGAGAACCAGTTTCAGGAATGGTTGTCTCCACTGGACCTGCAACCAGGGAAGGCCGTGTGCGACAATGCCGCAAACCTGGGTGCGGCCCTTCACCGGGGCAATGTCACACACGTACCTTGTATGGCTCACGTGTTGAATCTGGTTGTCCAGCAATTTTTAGCCCACTATCCCGGACTACATGGCTTTCTGCAGAGGGCACGGTCGCTGTGTGCTCACTTCCGCCGTTCGCATCCTGCAGCTCAGAGACTTACATCTCTACAGAAGTCGTTGGGCCTGCCACTTCACCGGCTAAAATGCGATGTGCCAACACGGTGGAATTCAACTCTGCACATGTTGCAGCAACTGTGGCAGCACCGACAAGCCCTGGTGCAGTACGTTCTGAATTATAGCCTGGGCCAATGAGATCCAGAGGTGGGGTAAATCACGCTGGAGGAGTGGTCTCAGATCAGGGACCTATGCACCCTTCTGCACAGTTTTGAAATGGCCACGAAGATGTTTAGTGCTGACGATGCCATTATCAGCATGACTATTCCGGTGATTTACATGCTGGAGCACATGTTACACAGAATTCGGAGTCAGGTGGTGGGACAAGAGGAGGTGGAGGAAGTAGAGGAAGAGCAGTTGGATGCGGAAGGGCTAACATCTGCAAGGTCCAGACGGTTGGCAGCACCAAGGCGGCAGTTATGGAAGGGTGGGGGAGAGGGATTAACCAGGGCGCATGGTAGCAGTCAAACTAGTGAGGAAGGTGCAGGAGGCCAGGAATAAGTGGCGGACGAACTGGCGATGGGCATGGAAGACTCATCAGATGACGAAGACCTTGATGACATTTCTGTTGTGCGAGATTGGGGGAGAGGGCAGAGGAAGAAAGCATGATTCGTACCTCGCCACCAACACAACAGGGACTTGGTGCTCCTGGATGCGCAAGACACATGAGTGCCTTCTTGCTGCACTACCTGCAACATGACCCTCGAAATGTCAGAATTCGAAATAATACTGACTACTGGTAGCCACACTGTTAGATCCCCGGTACAAAAGTAAATTTGCCGAAATAATTCCTGCCATAGAAAGGGATTCACGCATGCAGGAGTATCAGCAGAGACTGTTGCAGAATCTTACATGTGCTTTTCCACAAAACACCAGTGGTGCACGTAGTGAATCTCACAGTTCTAACTTGCCAACCGTGGGACTGTCGAGTCTTCAGCACTCAAACCGTAACAGAAACACAGTATCTGCTGGTGTTCACAGCTATTTTGCGGAATCCTTTCACCACTTTTTTAGCCCATCCTTTGCAAGGCCACAGGAGACAAGAATTCAGACACATAGTCAACGCCTAGAGACGATGGTACAGGAGTATCTCCAACTGAACATGGAAGCCATGACTGTGTCACTGGACCCTTGCTCTTTTTGGGCTTCCAATGATAAATGGCCGGAGCTCGCCACTCACGTCTTGGAGATCTTGTCATGCCCCGCAGCCAGCGTTCTCTCTGAACTGTGTTCAGCGCTGCTGGTGGTGTGCTGACAGATAAGCGCACGCGGCTGTCCACTGAGAATGTAGACAGACTCACGTTCATAAAGATGAACAAATCATGGATCCGCAAGGACTTTTCTACCCCTGTGTCATCCTGGGGAGAGTAAAAGCTTGAGGATTTGGTAAAATCACCTCACCAACCATTTGTAAGCTTTCAAATTACTAATAATTTTGATCTGCATCTAGGCCGAAAATAATTTTGGCCCTGTAGCAGTGTGTGGTACTCATTGTATTAGGCCATGTATACTAAGCTCCACCAGCTTTCAAATTCATAATAATTTTTAGCTGCATCTTGCCTGGAAAATAACTTTTGGGCCTGTAGCGGTGTCTGATACTCATTGTATTAGGCCATCTACACTAAGCTCCACCAGCTTTCAAATTCATAAAAATTTTTAGCTGCATCTTGCCTGGAAAATAACTTTGGGCCTGTAGCAGTGTGTGGTACTCATTGTATTCAGCCATCTACACTAAGCTCCACCAGCTTTCAAATTCATAAAAATTTTTAGCTGTATCTTGCCTGGAAAATAACTTTGGGCCTGTAGCAGTGTGTGGTACTCATTGTATTATGCCATCTATACTAACCTCCACCACCTTTCAAATTAATCATAATTTTTGTTCTCTCTGAACGTGTGTTCAGCGCTGCTGGTGGTGTGCTGACAGATAAGCGTACGCGGCTGTCCACTGAGAATGTAGAAAGACTCACGTTCATAAAGATGAACAAATCATGGATCCGCAAGGACTTTTCTACCCCTGTGTCATCCTGGGGAGAGTAAAAGCTTGAGGATTTGGTAAAATCGCCTCACCAACCATTTTAAGCAACTCTGGGGCAATTGATGCTACTTAAGTGGTGTCTGTGCCCCAAATTTTTGGAAAAAATGGAGACTCTTTTTGGAGTCCCCTTGCTGTGTTTTACGTGACGTTGGCATCGTCAATTACAGGTGGGTTGGGTCTTTTCCCACCCCCCTTTTAACCGTAAGAAAATACATACACTATGGCTTGGGGTAACACAGATGGTTGAGTGTGAAGAGCTGTTTACTCATACTATAGCCTGGTAATCAGAGGTCTGCTCCAAAGCTTGAGTGTCTGCTAGTCAGCTGAGTATCCACCGGCTGTAGATCTAATTACAAATTTTTAACTGCATCTAGCCCAGCCAATAATTTTGGGCCTAGCTTGAGTGTCTGCTAGTCAGCGGATTAACCCAGCTGTAAAGCAAGCTACACCACCTGTCAGTTTGGACACTTGATTTTTTCAAAGGAAATGCTTCGGGCCCCCGGGACACTCAGTGAAGAGCATCGGGGAGGCACCCCAAGGCACAGGGGCTGGGACTGGCGCCAAGCTCGATCCTTATAAAAGCTGTTTAACTGCAGCAGTTTAGTGGACGCTACTGGAGCTGGAATTACCGCGGCTTCTGGCATGAGACTTGCCCTCCAATAGATTCTTTTAAAAGGATTTAAAGTTTACTCATTCAAATTAGAGAGACAATTTAACTAAAAAAGATTAGACCTGCCTCCACCGCAGGGGGGCTCGCTCGACCCACCAGCGGACAGGCACCAGTATTGGGAGAGGGGGCTGGCCGTCAGGGTCCACCGCAGCTCTGGCACAAACCCGTCGACACGCAGGTCGCATGGGCAGGAACGGACTGGCTGTGTCGGCTTCGCCCTTTTTTGGTTTTAGAAGGGCATGACATGCCTATATCTGTGTCTCCCCCTCCTTTTACTCCTCCACCTCTTTTCTTTTCGCATGACTATATGTACTTGTCACTTTTTCATGTGTTTGTTGTGTCTTCTGGACAATTTGTCAGCTTTTGGACACCTTTGAAGTGTTTTCTATGTGTTTTCTATGTGTTTCTATGTGTTTTTGTATGCCTGCCATTGGTTTTATCGGTGTTCGAGGTGTTCGACGAACAGTTTGACGAACTGTTCATCGAACACACGGGTTGTTCGTCGAACCGAACCGAACTCGAACACTACGGGGGTGGCTCATCACTACTATTAACCTCAAATGTACGTCAAAATTTATTATATATGTCATCTTTTGCCCTTGTGGGTATTTTTATATAGGGAAAACGATCCGTCCTTTATTTATTCGCTTTAGGGAACACTGTCACTCACTGTTAACTAAAAAAAGTTCAGCCAGATTGATTAAACATGTAGTGGAACAGCATAATGTTGATCTGAAAGCCTTGCAATTTGCAGGCACTGAACAGGTTAATTGTCCAGCAAGAGGTCGTAACCATAATAAATGTCTTCTGCAAAGAGAAGCTAAATGGATTCTAAAACCTAATGCCAATAGCCCGATGGTGTTAAATGACAGGTCTGATTTGTCTATGTTTTTCTAAAAAAAAAAAATTATGATATGTTTTTATGTCAATTAATTGTATCATGCCGTATATCACATGCACTCCTGTTAAAAGAGAGTGGCTGTTAGGGTTCGAGCTCCCGCTGCTGCACAAGGGGAGTCTCGAACCAGTCCCGCTGCGGTCCCCCATTCATCTCCGGCCGCAGTGGAGCCTGCTCAGCAGAGACGTCGGTCCCAGCGGTCTTGCCCATTCCAATACTGTGCAGAGACTTGCTGCTGCCTCTCCTGGATCTGCTATTATAGCCAGTGCTGGAGCAGACGTCTTTGGGATGAAGTCCTGCGTTTCCCCTTCTGAGCATGCCCAGGGTAAGATCTCTCATTGGAGATCAGGGGTCACATGTTCAGGTACTGCAGCAGCTCCTATTGGTCTGCCAGGAAGGTCATGAAACTACATGTGTTTGGAACAGTTTCTCATTGGTCCTTGTTTCTGGCAGGTCCTGTAGCTGTTGCTATAAAAGGGTGGCATGGCTGGGCTGCCATGCACTAATATCAATCGTTATATGCTTAGCGCCAGTGTGGTCATGCGTGTGAGTGGTTAGGGCCCGGCTGAAATAAGCCCCTAGAATACCGACTTAATCGGTGAGGAGTTTGGTATGCTAGCTGGTCAGGGTCGGTGTCCTAGATGCCTTAGATTACAGGCATAACCGGTGAGGAATTTGATTGCCATATTCAGGGCCTGGCGTTCAGACGCCATAGATTGCGGGTTACTCCCGCGAGGACATTAGCGCATGATCACGTTCTATGTTCGCTTAGCTGTTCACTGTGTACCTGGGTGCCTGACAGGACACAGAAGTTTGTCTCAGCGACTCTGTGACGTAACAGGGTTCGCTTTCAACGCTAGACAGCGCCCTAGCGTGTTTATTTTGCGACTCAGTTGTGTTAAGTGAGTTCGCACACATCGCCATATAGCGCTGCGGCACTCCTTCTAGCGGCTCTGTGGATTAACAGAGTTCGCACATATTGCCACAGCGCGTTACGGTGTTTATTTTGGCGACTCTGCGGGATAACAGAGTTCGCTTCTTGCGCCATTTTACTAGCAGCAGGCTCGCTGCACGGTGGACCCCGGGCTGCGAACGCACCTCTCCATATCATATATTTGGTGCGTTCCGCAGACCCTAACAGTGGCTGTTCGTCTTTGTATGTTTGGACCCGCAGAAACGGCTGTTATCCTCCTCCACTTCCCGCTCCCCCTGCTTTCTAAGGAATGTCCTACCACACGAAATAAAGGACATCATTTTTTAAGGAATGGTGAGTGCTGTTTTTTTCTGCATATTTTTTATATTGTGTAGTTACTTCTCCTACTGTTCTGAGTCAGAGAAATAAAAAAACAGTACATGTAAAATCTTTGCCCGTTACCATCGCCAGTCACAACACCCCACTAACATGCAAATAATGTGCAAACTAAAAGCCATGTAATATCACTACCATAATATTATCACCAAATAAACTTTATCATAAACTGGTAACACTGGACAAAGAAGATTGAAAGTCACTTACCATAAGCTGCAGTGTGTCTCGATTTTCTTCTTTTCTCATTATTCTTCGAGGACAGAATCACTGTATTTATAGGCTTCAAGTTTACGTGGTAACATTCAGAAAGCCTTGGGCAAGATATGAATATCTTTAAAAAAAAAAGGAGGTGACTTGTCAATGCTGTTGACTTCTCACCTACAACTCCAGGAGTTGTAGGTATAAATAAACAATGGTCTTCGTGGAAAAAAAGATAAAAATCTTACACTTCACCTGCATACTTATTCTGCAAGTCAGCTTAGCCAATGTTATAGAAGTACCAAGACATTAATGTACAATTTCCCCAAAAAATATCAATACTGGTCTTGAGTTGACATGAGTTTTTAAAAGTTCATGACAGTATCATCGACATGGTGGACCCAGTGTGGTGGCTCGGTAAATGTGGAGGGTTCCTGTACAGAAGAATCTATTCTGTTGTATCAATGGATATAACTTGATTCTTCGAAAGCATTTGATACTGTGCAGCAAAAGAGATTGAAACATCAAATGAGAAGGCTTGGACTGAGTACAGATGATTGAAAGCAACTGGCTCAGTGATAAAAAGAGTGGCTGTTATGGTACGTACTTAGGGTCGGGTTTATGATGTAGCTGCTGAAGACAGAGCAGGGGTCAGTGAAGGCACTAGAGTGTTAACCATGGGATATGCCAAAAATGTATGGTAGTTGTGGACCCCGTCCAAGTAGGGGTTGATAACCGGGCACTGACACGCCACTGCCAGCATAGAGAAGGCCAGAATTCCCATACTCATGTCTTTCAATTCACTTGTATTATTCTGATTCTGCAGATACTGTTTAAAGGGCTATGAGGGGGTAATTATAGTTTCTGGAGGTCTATGCAGGTGGGTCATTATACTGTTTGGGGTGATATGTGGTGAAGCATTATACTGTTTGGAGGGTTATGTGGGGGGCCATTATTCTGTTTGGAGGGCTATGCGGGGTCATTATACTATTGGGAGAGCTTGTGGGAGCCATTATACTGTATACGAGCAATTATACAATGTGGAGGTTGTGTGGGGTCCAGCATACCACACAGAGGGTTGTGTAGGGGTCATTATGTTTTGAGGGACGTGTAGAGGCCATTATATTGTTTGTTGGGCTAGCAAGGGCCATTATACAGTGTGTAGGGTTGCGTTGGAGCTATCATACTGTGTGTAATATTTATAATGGATGACTCAGGAGACTTTTTGCGTGGCGCAAAGACACTACAGAACACAGTTTACAGGTGAAAAAGTTTATATTATCAACACACGGTGTTGCAAAACAAGTGCAGAGGAAAACTCAAAGTCCATAAACACTCAGTGTACATAATGAATGAAAACTTAACAAAGTCTGTTGGAAACCTCAGAGGAACATGCAAACAGCGGAGCAGTCTGTGAAGTGCAGTTTACACTTGAGGATGTTCGAAACAAGCAAGTCCTCGTCTATTCCATACACGGAGATACACAAATACAGTATATAAATAAGCAAGTCCATATAAGAAATCAGATAATATAGGGAGGCCTAGGTAAGAAGTCTCAGATAGTGCAGAACCATCCCGTGCTCTGCATCTATTTCATCGAAGGAAGAGACAGAGCAGTAACCCGCTTTCGTGTTTAGCAAATTCAGGTGAGGTCAGAGGCACAGAGGGAGCAGCATGAGCAGCCAGAAGCAGAATGAATACTGGTAACAGGTGTATAACAGCAGGATCTCTGAGAGCCATAACAAGGATATCCACACAGGTTTGCAGGAGCAGATAGAATACCAGGAAGTCACCAGGACCAGGAATAGGACACAGGCAGAATACTCTAGCACTGACTAGAGGCTGGGTAGAGTTATAAGGCAGGAAGACAAAGGGCACATGAGATAAAAGACGCCATCTTGAAAGAGGGAATGAATAACCAGAAGGTAATCAAAAACTATTTAGAGTCCTGACACTGTGTGGAAGTTTGTGGGCCTATCATACTGTATGGAGGTCCATTATTCTCTATTGATGGCTGCGTGTGGGTCATCATATTGTGTGAAGGACTGTGTTGGGGTCACAGTTGGGGCATTATACTGTTTTGGGGTCACCATACTTTGTCAAGAGGGACGGTGGGCTTACAGTAGGGTCATCACACCGTGCATGTGGAGGGTACTGTGGAATAATTCATTGTCGGGGTATCATATTGTGTTTGAGAGGATTTTTGTTGGCATCATACTTTATTGGGGCAATGAAAGGGAAATCTAGATGCTTCAATAGGAGGAATAGTAGTGTATAGGGGCTGCAAAGCTGTGAGACATGCTCTTCTTCCAAATATTTTTTAGGTGGGGGCTGCTCAATTAGAACTTTTGATATGGGGCCCCATGATTTCTATGTATGCCCCTTGTCAGCTGACTGCCAAATATTTGTCTGTTGGTAATGTGCAAAACAACTCCCTCACATGAAATCCCCACCTGTCCGACTTGACACTATCATGACCAGAGCTTTCAGGTGCTGCTTAGCTTTCTCCACCAACACAATGTGTGGAATTTCCTATTCCAAAGCCGACCACAGAAAAATCTGATTTCGCCCTGGAAGATCATGAGCCCTCTGTTAGCTACTGCCAAGGTCGACCGCTTAATTGTCTGATGATGTCACCTACTCAGGACCACTATTTGGATCCAATGTCTTGTCCACCAGAGAAATATCATCCTCATCTTCATCATCATCCCTAACTCAGTTGACAGTTGCCTCTCTGTGGAAAATGACTTCAACTCCTTGTCCCTCAACCTGATTTCTATCATGATAGCTTAGAATGCCACAACCACTGCCAGTGGCTCATATACCATGTATCACAGAGCCAACAACAAAAGTAGGCATTTGAAATGTGTCCTCTACCTCCTCCCGCCATGTGTCATCATAGAACAAAGTCTGCTGTTCATTGATTTCCAATAAATCAACTGGAAGAATTTGTTCTGATAAAATATCTTATTTTGCCCTCTAGGTGAGGTAGGTTAGGGAACACTTCGTATTAAAAAAATTATTTCCATACTCAATAAAAGCATAAATTATCTTCTTTATTACATAACCAGAAAAAGGAGTACAAATGAACAAGAACATGGCCACGTGCTGTCCATTTGAGCTCCTTGTCCTGTTTATGAGCTGTAAAACAAGAAAACAATATATATTTGCTTGGTGCCTGCCGGAATGAGTCTTTCTAGATGAAGTGTTTGCTAGGACTGTCTTACTTTTTACTGAACACCATTCAAGTTAATTATTTAATCATGAAACTGCATAACATTGCCACAGTGTGAATACTATGAATCTGGTTTATTGTGTAGGTTAGGAAACTAAGGGGCCGAACAGATACATGTGTCATTGATGGAATTGAAACTTCTCTAGGTAAAATACTAAGTTTATGGTGGAGAAGAAGGTGGGCTGAGAAGAATGCTGGCTCAATTGAGCTGATGGTGTCGCTAACAGAGGCTACATCATCCTGTTGTGACTGTGATGAGTGAGGTGTCATGTATTCCATTTTGTCCTCCATTACCTCCCAACTAATGCTTGCAAAGGAGGCCAATTGGGACCTGCATTTGATACTACAGTTAGTGGGACGGCTGGTGCTGGAAGTGTTACTGTTGCTAGCACATCCCACATTTTTTTCCGTGACATGAGTATATTTTCTCTCACACAACCATGTTCCTTCACTTATAAAACCTGAAGAAATATGGAACCAACAAAAATGAAAGTTGGACTACATGTGACATCAAATAGGGCCAATGTAACTGTTACACTCGGTCCCAGCGCTGGCTCTGCACTCCGTTCTGCTCACTCACCTGTCCCATCTGCTCCTCGGCGTCCTGTGTCCTCCTCCACTTCCTGGCACGCTGCTGGCAGGCCTCCAGATAGTCTGCTTAGGACGCGAGGCTGCGCCCACGTCTCTCTTAAAGGGGCAGCGTGCATTTTTTGAAATAGCTAATTAACCAATGGCTGCGCACTCAGTACTATATCTGGTCACTCCACCATTAGGGGAGTGCCGGAGCAACGTGTTCTATCATTGCTACATCCGGTTCTGTTCCTGATCTGTCTGCGCTGCGTCTGCAGTCTCTGTGCTTCGCTGATACTGTTTGTCTCCTCAGATCATTGCTAACCCGTATCTGGCTAACCTGGACAATCTCGGCTATTACTGGCGCAAGTGTCATCCCGTTCCGCCATCAGCCATCCGTACCCGTGGACCGTGACAAGGTCACTGGAGCCAGCCTACTACCATCCGTTCTGGACCAGGACCTTATCCTTCTCCGTCAAGAACCCTCCACGGACTCTGTAAATACTTGTTACCCCTTTGGTCCCTCTGGGACAACTGCCACGTGTCCGGGGTCTAACTGGAGGTAGCACCTGTGTCCTCCGGGTATTCCATTCTGGTCCTGTTCGAGGGGCCTTACTACGGGTACCCGGGGCTCACTAGTTACGCCCCCTTCGGAGCCCCCCAGACCGCGGTCTCGAGGTTCCACATTAAAAAATAAAAACGAATGTGAACTTCACCACCTCTGCCTCCGCTTCCATTCGTTACAGATTGCTCCGCCATGGAACCCGCTGGATCCCAGAGATCTCTGACCACAGATCTGTGCCAGGAGGTGACCTGTTTGGGAGTTCAACAGGACAAGATCACGACTTATCTACGCAGCTTGTCTACCCGCATGGATTCCTTGGGGTCCTCGTCTGCACCTGACTCTTCTATCAATAATCAGGTACCAGTTCCCATGGCAAGTCAAGGTCCCCGTCTGGCGGCTCCTACCCGTTTCCAGGGTGACCCTACTCTGTGTCGGGGTTTCCTCAATCAGTGCACTCTACACTTCGAAATCTTGGGGCATATGTTTGCTTCTGACCGAGCCAAGGTGGGCTTCATCATGTCACACCTGGGAGGAGAGGCCCTCGCCTGGCTAAACCCGCTATGGGAGAGAGGGGATCCGCTGGTTAACGATCTTCAATCTTTCCTAGAGGCTTTTCGCAGGACTTTCGATGAACCTGGTCGCACCACTTCGACTGCCTCAGCTCTGCTCCGCCTGCGCCAAGGTACTCTCACGGTAGCTCAGTATGCTGTTAAATTCCGCACCCTCTCATCTGAATTATCGTGGAACAATGAGGTCCTGGTTGCTAACTTCTGGGAAGGCCTATCCGGAAGAATCAAGGATGAGCTGGCGGGACGGGACAGACCTACCCTCTTGGAAGAGCTAATATCCTTGGCAACCCGAATTGACCTGCATTTTCAGGAGCGCTCCATGGAGATCAAGCGGGACAAAAGGTCCTATCACCTGGACTCTAGTTTGTACAAAACAGGTACTTCGCCCTCCGCCTCCGAGGCCATGGAGGTGGACCATGTAAGTTTGGCCACCCGCCGCCGGGAGGCACGTCGCAAGGAGGGAAGTTGTTACTACTGCGGTAGTTCTGAACATTTGATCCATTTCTGTCCTAAAAAGTTGGGAAACTCCAGTGCCTAGGTCCGGTAGGAGGGGCCAACCTAGGTAGAGAACAGTCCTCTCCCTCTTTACACATCTCAGTCTCCGTGTCCTATGGAGCAATAAAATTCTCCGAACATTGTCTACTGGATTCTGGAGCTGCAGGGAACTTCATCCAGCAGGCGGTTGTGGATCATTACCGCTTACCAGTCCAGCGTCTTCCTGATCCGTTACTGGTGTCCGCCGTGGATGGCAAACCGCTGACCGAGCCCATCCAGTTTCAAACCGAGTTGGTGGAACTCCGGGTAGGTCTAATGCATACTGAACGAATGCGATTTTATGTATATCCCGGTTTATCCCATCCCATGCTTTTAGGTTTACCTTGGCTCCAGATGCATGAACCAGTCCTTAATTGGAAAACTGGAGAAGTTCTGCGTTGGGGAGATACCTGCATGAATCGTTGCTTAACCCGGATTCAACCTGTTTCGCCTCCAGTCCAGCCTGATACCCTGCCAGGGTTGCCTTCCGTCTATTGGTCCTTCTCTGACGTCTTTGGGAAAAAGGAGGCTGAGAGACTACCTCCACACAGGTCGTATGACTGTCAGATAGAGCTTCTTCCTGGAGCATCTCCTCCTCGCGGGAGAGTTTATCCCCTTTCACAGGCAGAGACTCAGGCCATGTCGGACTACATCCAAGAGAATCTGGCTAGAGGATTTATCCGAAAGTCATCGGCAGGAGCTGGATTCTTCTTTGTGAAGAAAAAGGATGGATCCTTGCGGCCCTGCATTGACTATCGGGGTCTGAATCAAATCACGGTAAAAAACAGGTATCCATTACCTCTTATTTCAGAGTTGTTTGATCGTCTCCGAGGGGCCAAGATCTTCACCAAATTGGACCTCAGAGGGGCCTACAACCTGATCCGAGTCAGAGAGGGGGACGAATGGAAAACAGCCTTCAACACCCGTGACGGCCACTATGAATACCTGGTAATGCCATTCGGCCTAAGCAATGCACCTGCGGTTTTTCAGGAATTTGTTAATGACATTTTCAGGGACTTGCTTTATACTTGTGTCGTGGTTTACCTGGACGATATTTTGATTTTTTCTGCTGACTTGACGTCACACCGGAGGCAAGTACGCCTGGTCTTACAAAGACTGAGAGAGAACAGGTTATATGCCAAATATGAGAAATGCCTCTTTGAGCAGTCTTCTTTGCCTTTCCTTGGGTACATTGTATCTTCCACAGGATTAAAGATGGATCCGGAGAAGTTTTCTGCAGTTCTCAACTGGCCTCGTCCGTCTGGGCTAAAAGCCATACAAAGGTTCCTCGGGTTCGCCAATTACTACTGGCAATTTATTCCACACTTTTCCACCCGAGTGGCTCCAATCACAGCCTTAACCCGGAAAGGTGTAAACTCTAAGGAATGGTCCTCCGAGGCAGAAGAGGCCTTTGTTTCTCTCAAAAAAGCCTTCGCTTCCGCACCCGTTCTCCATCGTCCTAATTCAAGTGAGCAGTTTTTTCTTGAAGTTGACGCTTCTTCCATAGGTGCAGGAGCAGTTCTGACCCAGAAGTCGTCTACCGGGCGGATGATCTCGTGTGGTTTTTTTTCCAAGGTTTTTTCTCCTGCAGAAAGGAACTACTCTGTCGGTGATCGCGAACTGTTGGCCATCAAATTGGCTCTGCAAGAATGGAGACATCTTCTTGAAGGGGCTCATCACCAGGTAATCATATTCACTGACCATAAAAACCTTGCCTATCTCCAATCTGCTTTAAGACTTAATCCCCGTCAGGCCCGTTGGGCATTATTTTTTGCCCGTTTCAATTTTGTACTTCATTTCTGTCCAGCTGACAAGAACATCAAGGCAGACGCACTCTCTAGAGCCTTCTTGCCTCCTAAACTGGAGGTGGAACCTCAGCACATTATTGAACCTTCTAAGTTAGTCTCTGTTGCCTCTACTGATCTGGCCCGGCTTCCTCCTGGGAAGACTTTCGTGTCCGCTTCTGATCGTAGTCGTGTTCTGCGCTGGGGTCATTCTTCTAAGTTGGCTGGCCATGCTGGTCAGAGAAAAACGCAGCAACTCATCTCCCGTTATTACTGGTGGCTTACCATGGGCAAGGATATCCAGGAGTTCGTCGCAGCCTGTCCTTCATGTGCCCGTAACAAAACTGTTAAACATCTACCAGCCGGCAGGCTTCTGCCTCTTCCGATTCCGTCCGCTCCCTGGCAGCACATCGCAATGGATTTCATCTCGGATCTTCCCATTTCTTCTGGCTGCTCAGTGGTATGGGTTATGGTGGACCGCTTCTCTAAAATGGCCCACTTCGTTCCGCTATCTGGCCTCCCGTCTGCTCCAGAACTGGCCAATCACTTCATTCAGCACATCTTCCGTCTACATGGATTTCCTCTCCACATCGTGTCCGACAGGGCGTCCAGTTCACCTCTAAGTTCTGGAGAGGACTCTGTAAAATGGTAAAAATTGAACTAGATTTTTCTTCTGCATATCATCCCCAGTCTAATGGGCAAGTAGGAAGGATCAATCAAATCCTGGCTGGATACCTGCGTCACTTCGTCAACGCTCATCATAATGACTGGGTAGAATTACTGCCCTGGGCGGAATTCTCCTACAACAACCAAGTAAGTGAATCTTCTGGAAAGTCTCCCTTTCAGATTGTGTTTGGACTGCAACCCGGAATTCCTCTTCCTGTCTCGGGATTGTCTGATGTTCCGGCAGTCGATACCTTGTCTAAGAATTCTCGGACATTTGAGAGAGACCAGGTCGGCTTTGGAGAAAGCTTCTCAACGATGAAAACGCATTGTGGACAAAAGACGTTTGGAGGCTCCCATCTTTCGTCCAGGAGACAAGGTATGGCTCTCTCCAAGTACATCCGTCTGAAGTTACCATCGTACAAATTGGGTCCCCGTTTCATTGGTCCCTTTGAAGTCTTTGAGACAAATCAACCCGGTCTCTTATAAACTGAAATTGCCTAATTCTCTACGAGTACCTAACTCCTTTCATGTTTCCCTCCTCAACCAGTAGTGTTGAGCTCTTCTTTAAGGACCCGGTACCACTCCTGATCCGGTCTCTGAGGATGATGTTTTTGAGGTAAAACATATCTTGGCCTCTAAGAGAGTAAGAGGTAGGATCTATTACCTGGTGGACTGGAAAGGTTTTGTCCTGAGGAAGATCTTGGGAGCCTAAAGAGAACATCCAGGCTCCTCTTCTTCTAAAAGATTTCACGCAGGCTTGAAAAAGAGGGGAAGTAAAGAGGGGGATACTGTTACACTCGTCCAGCGCTGGCTCTGCACTCCGTTCTGCTCACTCACCTGTCCCATCTGCTCCTCGGCGTCCTGTGTCCTCCTCCACTTCCTGGCACGCTGCTGCAGGCCTCCAGAAGTCTGCTTAGACCGAGGCCGCGCCCACCGTCTCTCTTAAAGGGCAGCGTGCATTTTTGAAATAGCTAATTAACCAATGCTGCGCACATCAGTACTATATCTGGTCACTCCACCATTAGGGAGTGCCGGAGCAACGTTTTCTATCATTGCTACATCCGGTTCTGTTCCTGATCTGTCTGCGCTGCGTCTGCAGTCTCTGTGCTTCGCTGATACTGTTTGTCTCCTCAGATCATTGCTAACCCGTTCTGGCTAACCTGGACAATCTCGGCTATTACTGGCGCAAGTGTCATCCCGTTCCGCCATCAGCCATCCGTACCCGTGGACCGTGACAAGGTCACTGGAGCCAGCTACTACCATCCGTTCTGGACCAGGACCTATCCTTCTCCGTCAGAACCCTCCACGGACTCTGTAAATACTTGTTACCCCTTTGGTCCCTCTGAACAGCTGCCACGTGTCCGGGTCTAACTGGAGGTAGCACCTGTGTCCTCCGGGTATTCCATTCTAGTCCTGTTCGAGGGCCTTACTACGGTACCCGGGCTCACTAGTTACGCCCCCTTCGGAGCCCTCCGACCGCGGTCTCGAGGTTCCACATTAAAAATAAAAACGAATGTGAACTTCACCACCTCTGCCTCCGCTTCCATTCGTTACAGTAACAACAGCTTACCCATTGTATCTATTTGCATGAACATGTCTCCAATTGGAAAACTAAAACAGTTGTCCAAAACAGACCGGCACAATTTAATGTCTCAATGTAGAATAATTTCTTTTTTAGAATGTATTGATGAGCAAATTAAAACACACTGCCTAAAAAGAACAACATAACATGGCTTCAAAATATGGTAGTTAACACACTTGTCTTATCGGTGCATATCAATTAGCCTTAATTGACCTCACATGTAGCCCATCTTTCATTCTTTCATTTTTGTTTTTCCTTAAAAAAAGCATTGGCAAAATGGCGTCATTCGGGGGGGCAGCTATTCACAGCATGTGGACATGGGTCTATGATAAAATGTAAGTTTATCTGGATTTTATATTTACACTTCACCCGTATATTTGTGGATGTGGATAGAGATATTCCAATACGGCACTTAGCACTTTGCACCATGCTTCTCTGCATATGCACTTTACGTGACATCTGATTGGAATACTTCATATTTAAGTATTTTCCAGCCACACGTCTTATATGGTTTATATTCTACTTTTTTGAATTTACACTTTATTGATCATTATATTTTGAATGTAGATATCTTTAATCTTTAAAGCCACGCATACTGCTTTATACATTATTATTATTATTATTATTTATTTATATAGCGCCATTAATTCCATGGTGCTGTACATGAGAAGGGGTTACATACAAAGTTTATACATCTTGTAAGGTTTCACTCACCCGGCTGCTTCAGAGGTAAATCAGGACGCACTTTTATATAAAAAGTTCATCAGGTTTATTACATCATAAACCTCATGGTAACATACAATTCAAATCTTCAATGCTTCAGCTCCAGCCTGGAGCTTCACTCCTCAGACACAGAGTCCTCTCTGTAACGTCCTGCCTGGACACATGGAAGTCTGTCCATACTGTTACCTCCTTTTCACACATCACACGACACCGCTGTTCCTCAGACATGTTCACTGAGGTAACCGGTGCCATCCCTTTTGGAATCTCTACCCACTTTTGGGCAACCATCCCCTTTTGGGTTGCCATCCCCTTTTGGGACTCCACCCCCTTTCGGGCCACCATCCCAATTTGGGTTACCACCCCCTTTTGGGACTCCTCCCCCTTTTGGGCAACTGGTCTGATTTGTGCTACCACCCCTTTTGAGACTCCGCCCCCTTTTGGACCAACATCTCAATTTGGGTTACCGCCCCCTTTTGGGACTTCGCCCCCTATCGGGACACCATCTCCATTTGGGTTACCGCCCCCTTTGGACTCTTCCCCTCTAGGGACACCACCCATCACTGGGGTACACATACGGCTCTCAGAGGCCCCAGTCCACCCAGTACCCTTAGACAGTGTCTTTTCTTAGGTGTGTACTGGTCCTTTAAGAGTTTGTGTGCCTCGGTTCACACTGTCCTTTTTACCACACCAGCTCCTGCTGGTACTGCCACCGCTTCCGTTGCAGCCACAAACCATCAGCACCTCCAGATGCTGCTCATAAGCTGCTGTGGCTGTTACTGCAGCTCCTGCAGAACCTCTTGCTGCAAAAGTCACTGTAGCTCCTGCCACCACAAGTCTCTGCAAGCTTCCGCTGCGCCGTCTTGCCTCTTCTCACCTTCGTGACCCCACAAGTCACAGCCAGCCGCTTGTCACCTTCATGACCCCACGAGTCACAGCCAGCCGCTTGTCACCTCCATGACTCCTCCGAGCCACAGTAAACACCTCACACGTGTTCCAAAAAAAAAAACAGTTTCTCACTGACCCGTCAGCACAACACAGACTCCTGTCTGTCACACTCTCGGCCACAAAGATTTCCGGACACCTCCTCTCAGAGGCATCCACAAAGGAAAAAACAGCTTTCACTGACCCGTCAGCACACCACAGACTCCTGTCTGTTACACTCTCGGCCAGAGAGATTTTCCGAACACCTCCTCTCCCAGAGGCATCCCACAAAGGAAAAAAAAACAGTCTTTCACTGACCCGTCAGTACAACACAGACTCCTGTCTGTTACACTCTCGGCCAAAGAGATTTTCTGGACACCTCCTCTCTCAGAGGCATCCCACAAAAGAAAAAACAGTCTTTCACTGACCCGTCAGTACAACACAGACTCCTGTCTGTTACACTCTCGGCCAGAGAGATTTTCCGGACACCTCCTCTAAGGTATCCTATCAGCATGCTTTTTTCTCCATTTTCAATGACCCCGGTCAACATAACACAGACTCCTGTCTGTCACCACTGCTTAACAGCTTCTTCAGATACCTCATATCTTCAGAAGCACCACATAAACATAAACACAGTTTATTCGTGACCACTGGTCACACTCACGGTTTTCACAGACCGTCCGTTCCTCCTCTGGTTCCTGATTCCCAGTCCTGCAACATGTGCTCCTTGGGTCGCTGCCAGCATTCCATCCACCAATTGTAAGGTTTCACTCACTCGGCTGCTTCAGAGGTAAATCAGGACGCACTTTTATATCAAAAGTTCATCAGGTTTATTACAACATAAACCTCATGGTAACATACAATTCAAATCTTCAATGCTTCAGCTCCAGCCTGGAGCTTCACTCCTCAGACACAGAGTCCTCTCTGTAACGTCCTGCCTGGACACATGGAAGTCTGTCCACACTGGTAGACTCCCACACTGGAGCCTCACTCCTCAGACACAGAGTCCTCTCTGTAACGTCCTGCCTGGACACATGGAAGTCTGTCCACACTGGTAGACTCCCACACACACTCCCAGGTGCCAAACACACTCCATTACATAGGTGTAACTCCACCCACAGGTGAGGTCAGGAATCAGGATCACATGGTTAGATCACATGGTCATGACCTCACCACAGGTCCTTTAGATACACACCATTACATACAGGTTTTATCCTAGGTATTCAGACACATACCCCTTGGGTGGGTTTGTAGGTGACTAGACCCGCCCAGCTCTCCAAGTCACCTGGAAGCCTCCCAATGTATAGCACAACTCTCAGCAGTAGATCTGCTGAACAAAACACGCCCAGGCTTCCATCACAGGGCCACCCACCTCTGCGATACATACCGTCCATCCATGACATGCCTCCATGCATATCCCGAGGAGCATACACAGTGCCCCCTAGCTGCATCAGGGGTCACAACACCACAATGTACAGATCCACATCTTGCGATAATTCAGATTTGTTCCATACGTTTTATAGTATTTTAATGTATTTCTAATAAAAAACTATTTTTGTTAATATATTCGTAGCACATGTGTCTTTGTTAACCTGGACACGCCTGTGGGAAAACATTTCTCTGGAACTGGACATTGTATGACAGACTTAAAAGTCTTAATACTAAAAGGTCATTTTAAGGATGACAGGGAGAGAAAAATATGGGAATTCAAACTTATTAGGATGTTCAATACTTTGACACTAGGACTCAACTTAACACCGGGTTTTATGACTCACTAAATAGACACAGTTCACACCTTCACCAGAAGGACTCCAGATAGCTAAGAACACATTCCCACTAGCTCTCCATTTGTAAGAAAATGCTAATTCGATTTCCTTTGCTTATCTTTTGAAGGCATCACACCTCCCATGTCTTTAACAAATTTCCCACTATAGTAAGCATCTAAAGGGCCCGTCTCACATAGCGATATCGCTAGCGAGATTGGTACTGAGTCACTAGTTTTGTGACGCAGCAGCGAGCTCCCCAGCGATATCGCTGTGTGTGACATTCAGCGACGATCAGCCCCCCTGCCGGGTATCGCTGATCGTCGCTGAAATGTCTGGACATTTTTTGATCGCTGGTCTCCCGCTGACAGGCACGCATCGCTGCGTGTGACAGGCGGGAGACCAGCGATCCGCTGGTAACCAAGGTACACAGCGGGTTTCCAGGCGCGGGGCTGTGCCTAGAAACCCGCTGTGTACCTTGGATACCAGCGCCCTACTGCAGGGAGCTGGTAACCAAGGTACACAGCGGGTTTCCAGGCACCGCGCAGCGCCTGGAAACCCGACGTGTACCTTGGTTACCAGCTCCCTGCATCAGGGCGCTGGTATCCAAGGTACACTGCGGGTAACTAGCGATGTTTACCCGCAGTGTCCTTGTGCTGATCGCTGCCTGAGCTGCCTGTTTGGCAGCTCAGCAGCGATAATATAGCAATACACCAGCGATCCTGATCGTTGTCTGGATCGCTGGTGTATCGCTATGTGAGACCCAGCCTTAATGTGTCTTTCTTATTATTCCAAATCCAAGAGAATCTGGCTAGAGGATTTATCCGAAAGTCATCGTCATCGGCAGGAGCTGGATTCTTCTTTGTGAAGAAAAAGGATGGATCCTTGCGGCCCTGCATTGACTATCGGGGTCTGAATCAAATCACGGTAAAAAACAGGTATCCATTACCTCTTATTTCAGAGTTGTTTGATCGTCTCCGAGGGCCAAGATCTTCACCAAATTGGACCTCAGAGGGGCCTACAACCTGATCCGAGTCAGAGAGGGGGACGAATGGAAAACAGCCTTCAACACCCGTGACGGCCACTATGAATACCTGGTAATGCCATTCGGCCTAAGCAATGCACCTGCGGTTTTTCAGGAATTTGTTAATGACATTTTCAGGGACTTGCTTTATACTTGTGTCGTGGTTTACCTGGACGATATTTTGATTTTTTCTGCTGACTTGACGTCACACCGGAGGCAAGTACGCCTGGTCTTACAAAGACTGAGAGAGAACAGGTTATATGCCAAATATGAGAAATGCCTCTTTGAGCAGTCTTCTTTGCCTTTCCTTGGGTACATTGTATCTTCCACAGGATTAAAGATGGATCCGGAGAAGTTGTCTGCAGTTCTCAACTGGCCTCGTCCGTCTGGGCTAAAAGCCATACAAAGGTTCCTCGGGTTCGCCAATTACTACTGGCAATTTATTCCACACTTTTCCACCCGAGTGGCTCCAATCACAGCCTTAACCCGGAAAGGTGTAAACTCTAAGGAATGGTCCTCCGAGGCAGAAGAGGCCTTTGTTTCTCTCAAAAAAGCCTTCGCTTCCGCACCCGTTCTCCATCGTCCTAATTCAAGTGAGCAGTTTTTTCTTGAAGTTGACGCTTCTTCCATAGGTGCAGGAGCAGTTCTGACCCAGAAGTCGTCTACCGGGCGGATGATCTCGTGTGGTTTTTTTTCCAAGGTTTTTTCTCCTGCAGAAAGGAACTACTCTGTCGGTGATCGCGAACTGTTGGCCATCAAATTGGCTCTGCAAGAATGGAGACATCTTCTTGAAGGGGCTCATCACCAGGTAATCATATTCACTGACCATAAAAACCTTGCCTATCTCCAATCTGCTTTAAGACTGAATCCCCGTCAGGCCCGTTGGGCATTATTTTTTGCCCGTTTCAATTTTGTACTTCATTTCCGTCCAGCTGACAAGAACATCAAGGCAGACGCACTCTCTAGAGCCTTCTTGCCTCCTGAACTGGAGGTGGAACCTCAGCACATTATTGAACCTTCTAAGTTAGTCTCTGTTGCCTCTACTGATCTGGCCCGGCTTCCTCCTGGGAAGACTTTCGTGTCCGCTTCTGATCGTAGTCGTGTTCTGCGCTGGGGTCATTCTTCTAAGTTGGCTGGCCATGCTGGTCAGAGAAAAACGCAGCAACTCATCTCCCGTTATTACTGGTGGCTTACCATGGGCAAGGATATCCAGGAGTTCGTCGCAGCCTGTCCTTCATGTGCCCGTAACAAAACTGTTAAACATCTACCAGCCGGCAGGCTTCTGCCTCTTCCGATTCCGTCCGCTCCCTGGCAGCACATCGCAATGGATTTCATCTCGGATCTTCCCATTTCTTCTGGCTGCTCAGTGGTATGGGTTATGGTGGACCGCTTCTCTAAAATGGCCCACTTCGTTCCGCTATCTGGCCTCCCGTCTGCTCCAGAACTGGCCAATCACTTCATTCAGCACATCTTCCGTCTACATGGATTTCCTCTCCACATCGTGTCCGACAGGGGCGTCCAGTTCACCTCTAAGTTCTGGAGAGGACTCTGTAAAATGGTAAAAATTGAACTAGATTTTTCTTCTGCATATCATCCCCAGTCTAATGGGCAAGTAGGAAGGATCAATCAAATCCTGGCTGGATACCTGCGTCACTTCGTCAACGCTCATCATAATGACTGGGTAGAATTACTGCCCTGGGCGGAATTCTCCTACAACAACCAAGTAAGTGAATCTTCTGGAAAGTCTCCCTTTCAGATTGTGTTTGGACTGCAACCCGGAATTCCTCTTCCTGTCTCGGGATTGTCTGATGTTCCGGCAGTCGATACCTTGTCTAAGAATTTCTCGGACATTTGGAGAGAGACCAGGTCGGCTTTGGAGAAAGCTTCTCAACGTATGAAAACGCATGTGGACAAAAGACGTTTGGAGGCTCCCATCTTTCGTCCAGGAGACAAGGTATGGCTCTCCTCCAAGTACATCCGTCTGAAGTTACCATCGTACAAATTGGGTCCCCGTTTCATTGGTCCCTTTGAAGTCTTGAGACAAATCAACCCGGTCTCTTATAAACTGAAATTGCCTAATTCTCTACGAGTACCTAACTCCTTTCATGTTTCCCTCCTCAAACCAGTAGTGTTGAGCTCCTTCTTTAAGGACCCGGGTACCACTCCTGATCCGGTCTCTGAGGATGATGTTTTTGAGGTAAAACATATCTTGGCCTCTAAGAGAGTAAGAGGTAGGATCAATTACCTGGTGGACTGGAAAGGTTTTGGTCCTGAGGAGAGATCTTGGGAGCCTAAAGAGAACATCCAGGCTCCTCTTCTTCTTAAAAGATTTCACGCAGGCTTGAAAAAGAGGGGAAGTAAAGAGGGGGATACTGTTACACTCGGTCCCAGCGCTGGCTCTGCACTCCGTTCTGCTCACTCACCTGTCCCATCTGCTCCTCGGCGTCCTGTGTCCTCCTCCACTTCCTGGCACGCTGCTGGCAGGCCTCCAGATAGTCTGCTTAGGACGCGAGGCCGCGCCCACCGTCTCTCTTAAAGGGGCAGCGTGCATTTTTTGAAATAGCTAATTAACCAATGGCTGCGCACTCAGTACTATATCTGGTCACTCCACCATTAGGGGAGTGCCGGAGCAACGTGTTCTATCATTGCTACATCCGGTTCTGTTCCTGATCTGTCTGCGCTGCGTCTGCAGTCTCTGTGCTTCGCTGATACTGTTTGTCTCCTCAGATCATTGCTAACCCGTATCTGGCTAACCTGGACAATCTCGGCTATTACTGGCGCAAGTGTCATCCCGTTCCGCCATCAGCCATCCGTACCCGTGGACCGTGACAAGGTCACTGGAGCCAGCCTACTACCATCCGTTCTGGACCAGGACCTTATCCTTCTCCGTCAAGAACCCTCCACGGACTCTGTAAATACTTGTTACCCCTTTGGTCCCTCTGGGACAGCTGCCACGTGTCCGGGGTCTAACTGGAGATAGCACCTGTGTCCTCCGGGTATTCCATTCTAGTCCTGTTCGAGGGGCCTTACTACGGGTACCCGGGGCTCACTAGTTACGCCCCCTTCGGAGCCCTCCGGACCGCGGTCTCGAGGTTCCACATTAAAAAATAAAAACGAATGTGAACTTCACCACCTCTGCCTCCGCTTCCATTCGTTACAGTAACAACAGCTTACCCATTGTATCTATTTGGCATGAACATGTCTCCAATTGGAAAACTAAAACAGTTGTGCCAAAACAGACCGGCACAATTTAATGTCTCAATGTAGAATAATTCTTTTTAGATGTATTGATGAGCAAATTAAAACACACTGCCTAAAAAGAACAACATAACATGGCTTCAAAATATGGTAGTTAACACACTTGTATCTTATCGGTGCATATCAATTAGCCTTAATTGACCTCACATGTAGCCCATCTTTCATTCTTTCATTTTTGTTTTTCCTTAAAAAAAGCATTGGCAAAATGGCGTCATTCGGGGGGGCAGCTATTCACAGCATGTGGACATGGGTCTATGATAAAATGTAAGTTTATCTGGATTTTATATTTACACTTCACCCGTATATTGTGGATGTGGATAGAGATATTCCAATACGGCACTTAGCACTTTGCACCATGCTTCTCTGCATATGCACTTTACGTGACATCTGATTGGAATACTTCATATTTAAGTATTTTCCAGCCACACGTCTTATATGGTTTATATTCTACTTTTTTGAATTTACACTTTATTTGATCATTATATTTTGAATGTAGATATCTTTAATCTTTAAAGCCACGCATACTGCTTTATACATTATTATTATTATTATTATTTATTTATATAGCGCCATTAATTCCATGGTGCTGTACATGAGAAGGGGTTACATACAAAGTTTATACATCTTGTAAGGTTCACTCACCCGGCTGCTTCAGAGGTAAATCAGGACGCACTTTTATATAAAAAGTTCATCAGGTTTATTACATCATAAACCTCATGGTAACATACAATTCAAATCTTCAATGCTTCAGCTCCAGCCTGGAGCTTCACTCCTCAGACACAGAGTCCTCTCTGTAACGTCCTGCCTGGACACATGGAAGTCTGTCCATGCTGTTACCTCCTTTTCACACATCACACGACACCGCTGTTCCTCAGACATGTTCACTGAGGTAACCGGTGCCATCCCTTTTGGAATCTCTACCCACTTTTGGGCAACCATCCCCTTTTGGGTTGCCATCCCCTTTTGGGACTCCACCCCCTTTCGGGCCACCATCCCAATTTGGGTTACCACCCCCTTTTGGGACTCCTCCCCCTTTTGGGCAACTGGTCTGATTTGTGCTACCACCCCTTTTGAGACTCCGCCCCCTTTTGGACCAACATCTCAATTTGGGTTACCGCCCCCTTTTGGGACTTCGCCCCCTATTGGGACACCATCTCCATTTGGGTTACCGCCCCCTTTTGGGACTCTTCCCCCTCTAGGGACACCACCCATCACTGGGGTACACATTACGGCTCTCAGAGGCCCCAGTCCACCCAGTACCCTTAGACAGTGTCTTTTCTTAGGGTGTGTACTGGTCCTTTAAGAGTTTGTGTGCCTCGGTTCACACTGTCCTTTTTACCACACCAGCTCCTGCTGGTACTGCCACCGCTTCCGTTGCAGCCACAAACCATCAGCACCTCCAGATGCTGCTCATAAGCTGCTGTGGCTGTTACTGCAGCTCCTGCAGAACCTCTTGCTGCAAAAGTCACTGTAGCTCCTGCCACCACAAGTCTCTGCAAGCTTCCGCTGCGCCGTCTTGCCTCTTCTCACCTTCGTGACCCCACAAGTCACAGCCAGCCGCTTGTCACCTTCATGACCCCACGAGTCACAGCCAGCCGCTTGTCACCTCCATGACTCCTCCGAGCCACAGTAAACACCTCACACGTGTTCCAAAAAAAAAAACAGTTTCTCACTGACCCGTCAGCACAACACAGACTCCTGTCTGTCACACTCTCGGCCACAAAGATTTCCGGACACCTCCTCTCAGAGGCATCCACAAAGGAAAAACAGCTTTCACTGACCCGTCAGCACACCACAGACTCCTGTCTGTTACACTCTCGGCCAGAGAGATTTTCCGAACACCTCCTCTCCCAGAGGCATCCCACAAAGGAAAAAAAAACAGTCTTTCACTGACCCGTCAGTACAACACAGACTCCTGTCTGTTACACTCTCGGCCAGAGAGATTTTCTGGACACCTCCTCTCTCAGAGGCATCCCACAAAAGAAAAAACAGTCTTTCACTGACCCGTCAGTACAACACAGACTCCTGTCTGTTACACTCTCGGCCAGAGAGATTTTCCGGACACCTCCTCTAAGGTATCCTATCAGCATGCTTTTTTCTCCATTTTCAATTACCCCGGTCAACATAACACAGACTCCTGTCTGTCACCACTGCTTAACAGCTTCTTCAGATACCTCATATCTTCAGAAGCACCACATAAACATAAACACAGTTTATTCGTGACCACTGGTCACACTCACGGTTTTCACAGACCGTCCGTTCCTCCTCTGGTTCCTGATTCCCAGTCCTGCAACATGTGCTCCTTGGGTCGCTGCCAGCATTCCATCCACCAATTGTAAGGTTTCACTCACTCGGCTGCTTCAGAGGTAAATCAGGACGCACTTTTATATCAAAAGTTCATCAGGTTTATTACAACATAAACCTCATGGTAACATACAATTCAAATCTTCAATGCTTCAGCTCCAGCCTGGAGCTTCACTCCTCAGACACAGAGTCCTCTCTGTAACGTCCTGCCTGGACACATGGAAGTCTGTCCACACTGGTAGACTCCCACACTGGAGCCTCACTCCTCAGACACAGAGTCCTCTCTGTAACGTCCTGCCTGGACACATGGAAGTCTGTCCACACTGGTAGACTCCCACACACACTCCCAGGTGCCAAACACACTCCATTACATAGGTGTAACTCCACCCACAGGTGAGGTCAGGAATCAGGATCACATGGTTAGATCACATGGTCATGACCTCACCACAGGTCCTTTAGATACACACCATTACATACAGGTTTTATCCTAGGTATTCAGACACATACCCCTTGGGTGGGTTTGTAGGTGACTAGACCCGCCCAGCTCTCCAAGTCACCTGGAAGCCTCCCAATGTATAGCACAACTCTCAGCAGTAGATCTGCTGAACAAAACACGCCCAGGCTTCCATCACAGGGCCACCCACCTCTGCGATACATACCGTCCATCCATGACATGCCTCCATGCATATCCCGAGGAGCATACACAGTGCCCCCTAGCTGCATCAGGGGTCACAACACCACAATGTACAGATCCACATCTTGCGATAATTCAGATTTGTTCCATACGTTTTATAGTATTTTAATGTATTTCTAATAAAAAACTATTTTTGTTAATATATTCGTAGCACATGTGTCTTTGTTAACCTGGACACGCCTGTGGGAAAACATTTCTCTGGAACTGGACATTGTATGACAGACTTAAAAGTCTTAATACTAAAAGGTCATTTTAAGGATGACAGGGAGAGAAAAATATGGGAATTCAAACTTATTAGGATGTTCAATACTTTGACACTAGGACTCAACTTAACACTGGGTTTTATGACTCACTACATAGACACAGTTCACACCTTCACCAGAAGGACTCCAGATAGCTAAGAACACATTCCCACTAGCTCTCCATTTGTAAGAAAATGCTAATTCGATTTCCTTTGCTTATCTTTTGAAGGCATCACACCTCCCATGTCTTTAACAAATTTCCCACTATAGTAAGCATCTAAAGGGCCCGTCTCACATAGCGATATCGCTAGCGAGATCGGTACTGAGTCACTAGTTTTGTGACGCAGCAGCGAGCTCCCCAGCGATATCGCTGTGTGTGACATTCAGCGACGATCAGCCCCCCTGCCGGGTATCGCTGATCGTCGCTGAAATGTCTGGACATTTTTTTGATCGCTGGTCTCCCGCTGACAGGCACGCATCGCTGCGTGTGACAGGCGGGAGACCAGCGATCCGCTGGTAACCAAGGTACACAGCGGGTTTCCAGGCGCGGGGCTGTGCCTAGAAACCTGCTGTGTACCTTGGATACCAGCGCCCTACTGCAGGGAGCTGGTAACCAAGGTACACAGCGGGTTTCCAGGCACCGCGCAGCGCCTGGAAACCCGACGTGTACCTTGGTTACCAGCTCCCTGCATCAGGGCGCTGGTATCCAAGGTACACTGCGGGTAACTAGCGATGTTTACCCGCAGTGTCCTTGTGCTGATCGCTGCCTGAGCTGCCTGTTTGGCAGCTCAGCAGCGATAATATAGCAATACACCAGCGATCCTGATCGTTGTCTGGATCGCTGGTGTATCGCTATGTGAGACCCAGCCTTAATGTGTCTTTCTTATTATTCCAAATGTAATCTTGCCTGAAGAAGGAGCCTTTGAGCTCTGAAAGCTTGCGAACATATAATTTTCTGGTTAGCCAATAAAGGTATCACTCTAAGAATGCTCTTGTCATAATTGGACGGAAAAGTATTCACATCGATTTTTCTGGCTTACATGGTACCACAATATAATTTATTATTGTACACTTTGTTAACCTTAGAATTTATGCTTCTTGGGTTGTGGTATTGTTCCAAATATTGCAACATACCACAGTATAGTTGTGTTGTAAATGGTTACCAAATTGGACTAGTAAAAACAGGTGGGCAAATAGAATGTGTATTTTTTAATTTTTTATTTAAAATTTTATTTTAAACACTATTCCCCCCAACACCCCTGGCAAAAGCAGTAACCAAAATATTATATCGGTAAGTAGATCGTCTCCTGGAATTTAAAATGTGGCTAAAGCAAAAAGTATATTTGTGGGGTGTATGGTTGCCGAAATTAGCGGGTAAAACATGTATGCCAAAAGTAAAATATATGTATAGATTTTTTCTTTTAAACACTATGGTCTCTCGTGATAATGGCCATAAGCCTAGAATTTTACGTTGGTTGGTAGGTAAATGCACAGAATGGAAACTGCAGCAAGTATTGTAATGGCACATACGGTTGTTAAATTGAACTAATAAAACAGATGTGCAAAATGTTAAACTTTTTTTCTCAAACTTTTTTTATTGGTGTAAAACTGTACTACTAAAACAAGTGTGAAAAAAATTATTACAAGCATATTTTGTTAGGTAGACAAATGCACTTAAAATGTCAAAAGTGTAGAAAAAATTTTTTGGGAAAAAAGAGCAAAATAAAAAAAACCTTGTACAAATAGAAATGCAAAAAGAGGCCACTGACGACATGTCAGTCTGAAAAAACATGAAGCACACTTTTTCAAACTAGCCTTATTTTCAGTACTTTCAGTACTTTTCTCTTCAGTAGCAAAATTAAGACTGAGGGGACTTGATGTACCATCCTGATTTGAAGTGTGTAAATAATGAAAAAAATGGTGTAATTAAATTCATAAGCAAATGGAAAGGTGTCGCACTATAGTATATCACAGATCAAACACAATACTGAATTAATTCAGTCACACAAGCTCTGCAGCTCCTGCACATTCTCTATCCCCATCACTTGAATCTATACAGTACATTATTATTCACAGACTGCCATTACCAAGTTCTATGTTCTTCAGCGCTGAAGTTGCACACCACATTCTGTTTCCAATAGTCCTCCACTGTTTTAGGCCTTTCTCACCCTATCTCTAATGTTGAGCCATGCAATCTGAAATTCTGTCCCTAGGTTGGGATAATAGCCACTGCATTTCCTGCTTCTTCTTTTATAGTGACTCTAATAGTTCTTCCTGATTGCCAGCACATCACCATGTCATGTGATGACTTGAAGCATAATAAGGAAACCCACACGGCCAGGAAGCCCACATGGCCATGCCTGACATTCTCTGAACCCATCTCTCTAGATTAGGGTTCAATCAGACAGCAGAATAACATGGACGATGAATGCATAGCAATGCTCGGACTGGCCAGCGGCTCTACTGAGCATGACAGCATGTGCAGTTGTGTGACAGTGTTTTCCCCTTCCTGATTTCCTATTCTTTTGTAAGTTTGTCACACGCAAATTTTTCAGGTCACCAAACAAATTTGAATATTAGACAAAGATAGCACAAGTATTCACAAAATGCAGTTTTTAAATGAAGGTCTTTATTGTTAAGGGAAAAATAAATAAAAACCTACAGGACCCTGTGTGTGAAAGTGATTGCCCCCTAAACCTAATAACCAAGGATCATACACGCAGACATGGACTCAAGCTCTGTTCAGATTACTTCTTGACTTCCGGTCCTGCGCAGAAGGACCGCTTGCGTTCCACGCTTGCATTCCAGCACGGTGACGGGAAGTCACTTTTCACTTTGCCGGATCTGTTAGCGTTAGAGAAGCGCCCACTATCATCCACCAATGAAAATGCTTATACTTACAGCAGTTCGCATTTAAGAGAGCACCTGGTCATCTGTAGGTACGCCCCCATAGAGGAAGCATTAGCGAAACAGCACTGTCGGGGTGTGGACGCACTTTACTGGGACTAGCACTATACTTACTCTTCAGGTACTTGGCACATTGCACTTTCAACTTAATTTGGCTTCTTTTTGAACTGCTTTATATCATGCTGTATACCTAGCCTTTTGGCAGTGTTATTCTCAGCACACATCGCATTTCCATTTAGTCATGACACTTGTCTAGTTTATGTATGGGATTTTTTACATGCACTATTGCACTTTATTTGATTATACCCATTTGTTCATAACTTACTACCATGGACAATAACTAGTCATGACACGTGTGGTGCTTAAATGAGATTTCTACATGCACAATTGCACTTTATTGGATTAGATCCATTTTCATAGCTCATCAGTATTGAACTCTAATAAACCCTTTCGGTTGCATTTGACATGTATTTCATGAATTTTGTTTTCTTTCTGATATAGGAAAGATGTATATCTTCGTACCGTGTTAGCCAGTAGATAGAAAAATATTTAGACTTGAGAGTCCTCAGTGGTTGATACCTTTTAATGGCTAACTGAAAAGATGGTAACAAATTGCAAGCTTTCGAGACTACTCAGGTCTCTTCTTTGCCTGATGAAGAGACCTGAGTAGTCTCGAAAGCTTGCAATTTGTTACCATCTTTTCAGTTAGCCATTAAAAGGTATCAACCACTGAGGACTCTCAAGTCTAAATAGTTTTCTTTCTGAACATTTGTCACTTGATATTTATGTAGTTCTCTATACCTGTTCATCACGATATGCTGGTATTTCTACATCAATTCTCATGCATTTTTTTGGAATTTTTTAAATATTTTCAATAAACATTTATTTTATGATTGTGGTTCTATTGTCCTGTTTTTCCATTACTCTGTGGGAGTTGTGTTGTTATATGTAATTTTTTGGACATTCAGAAATATTGTGAGATTGTAATAATACATACTATATAATATTTTCAAACAGACTATCTCTGTATATGAATCATGGATCTAAAAGCCAGAGAAACGACCTGGTGGTCAAAGCACTTGACCTGTTCAAGAAGGGAACCTCCTTACCTTCACAGGATTTTTTAAGTGGTAACAAAGAAATGACTGTTAAATATAGGAACGCACTACATAAAAAATTGAAATTATGGTGGAACAAAACCACCTTAGAATGTTATCTTGATCAAAAAATTATACCACGAGGTCTCAGAGTCCAGACCTATCCATCTTTTGATTTGGGGGAACAGGGCTTGATTGATAGGTGGAAATTGGCGGCGAATACCTGTTCATTAGAGTTCATCAAGATCATCATTGAGAAAAATACTTCCTCCCTTATGGATATTGACCAAGAGATTGAGGACTTGCAAAAAATCCTAAAACAGAATTTGTCTACCGAATTATTTGATAATTGCATCAAATTGATTGAGAAGGACATAGACAAATGGGAATCAGACATCAGTCAAATTAAAGTAAAAAAATACCAGAGAGACATTAGAGACTTTGAAACCGATCACAAGAAAATGGATAAAATGAAGGTAGTTAACCTTTCCCAATATACTTTAAGTCCTGTTCAGATTAGTGTCCTTGAAAAAGGTCTCACCTTCTCCCCTTCCTCCTATGTAGATAAATTCGAAGCAGTAAAAGATGTCCATCTTTTTGCCAGGAAACTTGTTTTACAAAAACTTCATTCCAAAACAGAAAGAAGTAATGTCTCTCTCTCAGAATTAAGGGTATGCCACACTAAGCGAGATCGCTAACGAGATCGCTAACGAGATCACTATTGCGTCACCATTTATGACGTAGTAGCGATCTCGTTAGCGACTTGGCTGTGAGATTCCAAACACAACTCATCAGCGATCTGTGATTCCAAACACATCTCATCAGCGATCTGTATAACGACCTTTGCGGTCGTTGGGAAAACCTAGTCCCACCTGCGATGCTGGTGAAGTCGTTCATAAAGGGTGTCACACTCAGCGATTCAGGCTCACCAGCAGGACACCAACGACCAAAAAACGGCTCAGAACGTTCATAAGCGATCAGCGACATCTCAGCAGGGGCCACATCGCTGCTACATGTCACACACAGCTAAGTCGCAAACGAGATCGCTAACGAGATCGCTATTGCGTCATAAATGGTGACGCAGTAGTGATCTCATTAGCGATCTCGTTAGCAATCTCGCTTAGTGTGGCATACCCTTTAGAGAGGGAGACGTTACAGGATCTTGAGGATCTAGAGGAAGAAGCATCCTATGGCAAAAAAGGTAGGTTTCCCAATCACCTTATTGTCAAACCCAAAACTTTTCCTTCATTGAGAATTTGCTCTTCGGTTGAAATTGTTACCAAATTAGTGGTTAGGGATATTGAAGCCTTACCCACTAGTCCAAAATGGATTTCTAATCTTAATACCAAAGAGAATAATGCTATTTTAGAACTACGTAACTTCACAGATAATGTCATAAAGCCATCAGACAAGGGTGGGAATTTGGTCATTTGGCCAAACGACATGTATTTGGAACAAGCTCATAAAATTTTGGGGAATCCCATGGAATACTGCAGTTTAACTGGCAATCCATTATCTCGTTTTCATATAGAACTAATCTCCATTTTGGAGAAAGCTTATGAGGAACAAATTATACCTAAGAATGTGGTTGATTATATCAAGAAGTTACCATCACGCCTTCCATCATTCTATTTACTGCCCAAACTACATAAGAATGCCTTGGAACCACCAGGTAGACCCATTGTCTCGGGTAATGGTGGTTTGGGGAAACGATAGGTAAGATCATTGATCATTACCACAAACCAATTGTTCACACTTTACCTTCCTATATTCAGGACACTTCAGCAGCCCTCAGAAGCATCAATCATATACAACTTGAAGAGGGTGCATGTATGGTCACGGCTGACATTGAGTCGCTTTATTCTTCAATCCGACACGATGATGGTCTGAGGGCGGTGGCTACTTTTTTGTCTGAAAGTGGTTTGGATAATTCTTTGGCAAAATTAATCTTGGATCTACTTCGTTTTGTTTTGGAACATAATGTTTTTGTTATTAATAAAAAAAATCTTTTTGCAAAAACAGGGCACAGCGATGGGGGCCACATGTGCCCCCTCATATGCAAATTTATTTTTAGGTGCATGGGAGAGGGACATTTTTATTAATAATCCCCCTGATGACATTGAATTGATCCAAGACTGGATACGTTATATAGACAATGTGTGGTTTGTCTGGGGAGGGACCCCTGAACAGCTTGATAATTTGATGCATCGTCTTAATTGCAACTCTCTGAACATCAAATTGACATACAAATTTGGTCGTAAACTTGACTTTTGGATCTACAGATTTCTACACTCCCTGATGGTAGAATTATTACAGATGTGTTTCGAAAATACACCCTACTAATAGTCTTTTACACGCGTCTTCCGCACACCATAGATCAACTATCAATGGGATTCCCATTGGTCAATTTATGAGGATCCGTAAAAATTTGCACAGAGGAGAATGATTTTCTAAATCAGGCCTCAGATCTTTCCAGACGTTTTTCGGAAAGAGAATACAGTAAGAGGCAGATCAAAAAGGGTTTTCAAAGAGCTATGTCCAGATCACGCGAAGAACTATTGTATGGGCACCCCAAAAAAACGTATGACCTTGATATAAAACAACCAGTCAGGCTAATCACTGGCTTCAATAAACAATGGAATGACTTCTCCCATATTATCCAAAAACATTGGAATATCCTCAAAACTGATTCTACATTAAATAAAAATACTACCAAACCATCCTTCTATTGTAGCTAGACGATCAAGAATTTGAAGGATCTTTTGGTGCGCAGCCATTTTGATGCATCTCCTCCTATGTCATCCAGCTTTCCCAAAGGTTTTTTCCCCTGCGGCATGTGCAAGGCGTGTGGTAATCTGGTCAAAAGCAAAAAAATTTGCAGTTTTGATGGCACAAGACAGTATGTGATCAGGAAAACCTTGAATTGTGCGTCCAAGGGCGTAATCTATCATGCCACTTGTCCCTGCCAGAAGATATACATCGGTTTAACTACAAGAGAACTAAAAATTCGCACTAGAGAACATGTCAGGATATTGAAAAATCGAGTCAGATTGAAGATCTAAATTCTTTAAAAACTCTCCCAAGGCATTTTAAATTGGTACACAACAGCAATCCTTTGGGTCTTAAAATCAAAACCATTGACCAAATTTTTCTAGGTATTAGAGGGGGAGACATGGAGAAAATCTTGGCTCAATTGGAATGCAAGTGGATTTATTGGTTAGGAACATTATCAGCGCAGGGATTAAATGAAAATTTGGGTTTTAGTGCTTCCTATAAATATGCATATATATAAAAAAGATACAATTGCAATAAACTTTAGAAAATAGTTACCATATTTATGTTTTTAATTATTTTTAATCCTGTTATATATGGTCCTTTATTAATAATTTTAAACTTATTTTCATTAGTGAGGATCTCTGTGATGAACTCTATTCTATTTTTGCACCTTGATCACTGTCATTGAAGAATAAAATCACTTCATCCGATCATGTGGATCTGCCAATCAACATTTTCTGATAGATGGACTTATATTTTTTTCGTTGGGATTAATTATAACTAATGACTTTATTATGTACTTTTATTATTTATCTTTATTTTGTATTGTTTGTATTTTTTATTTTTTTATTTTTCACCTGCATTATTATTTATGTATTATTATTATTTTTATGTATTTGCAGATATTCCTAACCATTAGATATCCTAACGGTATGCACTCCATTCATTGATAGCAAGCAGCTGAATGATACAATCCACACCAATGCTGGCTGTCTTTTATGCTGCAAGATATCCTGATGTTGCATATTCGACCAGAGGGTGATTACACACCCATGATAGTCAGCATAAGAAAAGCAAAGAGCAAATACCTGCTCCAAACAAGCATATAAACCAGGAGAAGAAAGGAGCGTATAGGTTACTGAAAATAAAAAATCTTTTATTCAATAACAATGTGTATCTGTACATAAAAGTCATAAAGGACATATAACACAGGTGGCAGCAGAAATTACATCAAATGCATTGCAAATCACAGAATATAGGACCCCACATATATCCAGACCCGAGCCAAACCATACCCACAATGAGATTAGTGGGCACAGAAAAAATTGTTTATGAGAATAATAGTTTTATGAGACAAATTGCCCATATAACCAATATTAAGTAACATGGATGGCTAATCCAACTGGAGGAGAGAGATGAAAAAGCAAGAAAAACAACGAGGGGAGCTACAGAAAAATCAATAAGGTATATATGCCTAAATATCTAAGCACAATGCATGCCCAGTTAACACCTCTCCCTTTGCTATGCGCAAATGTTTTAATAAAGTGCTAATAGTGCCAATAAATAACAAAAGGAGCTACAGAAAAATTAGTCAGGTGATGCCTGAGTATATAGGCACAATGCATGCCAAGTAAATACCTCTCCCTTTGCTGTGAGCCAATGTTATAGAAAAGTGCTAGTAATACCAATAAACATCGCCATCCCCCACTGGATATAATGAGGTCAGAGACCGTAAAGCATGACATAGATGAAAAAAGGCAAGAAAAACAACGAAGGGAGCTACAGAAAAATCAATGTGGTATATATGCCTTAATATATAAGCACAATGCATGCCAAGAAAACACCTCTCCCTTTGCTGTGCACAAATGTTTTAATAAAGTGCTAGTAGTGCCAATAAACAGAGAGGGAGCTACAAAAAAAGTCAGTTAGGAGATGCCTGAGTATATAGGCACAATGCATGCCAAGTAAATACCTCTCCCTTTGCTGTAAGCCAATGTTTTAGAGAAGTGCTAGTAATGCCAGTAAACATCGCCATCCCCCACTGGATATAATGAGGTCAGAGATCGTAGAACATGACATAGATGCAAAAGCAGATGAATAACCGCATAAATAGCCACATGGATCTTACCCAGGTATATGGGACAAGGTACCCCCAGCACAAGTGCAGCTGTCCGGTCCCGACGCACGTTTCGTGGGCTAAAACCCACTTTCTCAAGGGACAGTACATGGGAGTAGCAGACAAGGACCTTCTTAAGCTACAAGTCAGCAGTCACATGCTGCTGAAGAGCCAATCAGCGCAGTGCATCTTGGCGCATGTGCAGTGCGTCTCCAGGTCCTGTGCCATGCAGCCAGAGAGTCTGGTGTGACGCCCGGCGGCATGTCAGGAGTTGGTGACACACGAACGCATGCGCACCACCGCTAGAATGGATTCAGTATACTGTGTCGTTAATACCGCATAGAATATAAGTAAATAAATGTGTGGCACATAGAAGAGAATAATAATACTGGTATTAATTAGCACTTTATTAAAACATTTGTGCACAGCAAAGGGAGAGGTGTTTTCTTGGCATGCATTGTGCTTATATATTTAGGCATATATACCTTATTGATTTTTCTGTAGCTCCCCTCGTTGTTTTTCTTGCCTTTTCATCTCTCTCCTCCAGTTGGATTAGCCATCCATGTTACTTAATATTGGTTATATGGGCAATTTGTCTCATAAAACTATTATTCTCATAAACAATTTTTTCTGTGCCCACTAATCTCATTGTGGGTATGGTTTGGCTTGGGTCTGGATATATGTGGGGTCCTATATACTGTGATTTGCAATGCATTTGATGTAATTTCTGCTGCCACCTGTGTTATATGTCCTTTATGACTTTTATGTACAGATACACATTGTTATTGAATAAAAGATTTTGTATTTTCAGTAACCTATACGCTCCTTTCTTCTCCTGGTTTATATGCTTGTTTGGAGCAGGTATTTGCTCTTTGCTTTTCTTATGCTGACTATCATGGGTGTGTAATCACCCTCTGGTCGAATATGCAACTAGGTTGTGTGTTAGCAAGATATCCTGATGGTATGCACTCCATTCATTGATAGCAAGCAGCTGAATGATACAATCCACACCAATGCTGGCTGTTTTTTGCTGCAAGATATCCTAATGGATAGAGGAGACTTAATAGCTGTCTACAAATATCTCAGGGCTGTCACATTGTAGAAGGATCATCTTTATCTCATTTGCACAAGGAAAGACTAGAAGCAATGGGATGAAACTGAATGGGAGGAGACACAGATTAGAATTAGAAAAACTTTTTGACAGTTAGGGTGATCAATGACTGGAACGGGCTCCACGGGAGGTGGTGAGTTCTCCTTCAATGGAGGTCTTCAGCGGAGGCTGGATAGACATCTGTCTGGGATGATTTAGAGAATCCTGCTTTGAGCAGGGGGTTGGACCAGAAGCCCAGGAGGTCCCTTCCAACTCTACCATTCTATGATTCTATGATTCTATGGTACCCTCCATACTTCTGCTTGCTGTCTGTCATCTGCTGCTTCACCATTTTGCTACATATTTTTATGTGCCTGCTAAATCTGTGGTATAATTCATTTGCTGATCTGTATTTTATACTTACTGCTTTATATCCTTGTGACTGGGGCCTCTCAAGATCTTATCAGGTGGAAGGTGCTATAGCATATAGATGTAGCCAGGCCCAATGTCTTTGATCATCTAACCACCCCTGGTGTGCTGGCCCCAGCTGCCAAATTATCCCAAATCAGCTCCCACAATCCCTCTCTCCTGTCCCTGTAGTGTGGGCTATATATGTAGTAGCATTCTAAGGGGCGCATGCAGTGTGGGGCGCATGCAGTCCCATAAGCAAAGCATCACATAAGATAAGCATCTTGTAAACGGCAGTTATCCATGACAAGGAATCAGGGCAGGAATCAGGTAACCCACACTTTACTTTCCCTGTTAACCATGTGCTTTATTTCTATACTCCTGTGTTCCATTGCTATCCACATTCACGGCCCCATCCCCCCTCCATCACGACTCATACACATCAGCCCCTCTATACTTCCATCCCCCATGTACAGCTCTGTTATGATTCGGTAGCTGAGGAGTGCAGGCAAAAAGGCAATACACAGAGCAGTTGGAATCTATGAGATTGCAGTACCCTGACTAACCACCACAACTAGAGGCAGCCGTGGAGCGTTCCTACGTTGGTCCTAGACGCCTCGTCACAGCCTGAAAAAATAACTACACCTAAAGATAGAAATAGGAAAGCTATCTCCCCCGGAGCAGAACCCCAAAGATAATAGCAAGCCCCCAAACATGTAATGGCGGTTAGACAAGACGAAATACTGACACAGACAGAAAATAGTATGAGCAAACGTTGGGCCCAAACTAACTAAATAGAAAAGGATAGGAAGGGTACTTACTGCAATCCCAAAAAACCCTGAAAGCACCAACTCTACTAATTTCAAAAACACCTGAGATCACACGACCTCTACCACCTAAATTAGCTCTCTGGTGTAACAAAATCAAAACAGCAGCCACTGAAAAAACTGGAAAAAGCAAAAGTACAAACATCAGTGGCTGAACTAAACTGAGAGGGCAAAAGCCCCCTGAGGGGGGCCCAGAAGGCCCCCACAGAAGTGCAGGACAAAATGAAAAAATCAAGCACAGAAACAAAAAGAAGAAAATGTCTTATCTGTTAGAAGGAGATGCAGACACGACACAGCAGGCTACAAGGGAAACTGGAATCAAGGATTCAGACCAGAACAATTGATCACGGCAACCCTGATGGGAAGGTGACTCCCTTATATAAGACCAGTCAGTAACACCTGATTCCCAGTCCTCACAATCTTCACTGAACAGACCAGTACCGCTTGTAACCACCAGAGGGAGCCTCTGCTCAGAACTTATCTCAAGCCCATTCACAACACAGCTCCCATGCACTTCTCACCCTTTTTGAAAACCTCAGCCCATCTTGCCCAAAAATATCGCAGAAAAAAAACCTACTTACAATTCCAAGAACTACTTGCTTTTGATCTTCCTACTCCTACTGATTTCAGGGGACATCTCCCCAACCCTGGTCCACCGTCCCCCAACCTTACCCCTACCCTAACTCATATCGAAACCATAATAATCTTTTTAACATTACTTGCACTCCCTCATCTCCTTCTTTTAATTGTGCCCTCTGGAATCCAAGGTCTGTATGTAACAAGCTTCCTTTCCTGCACAACTACTTTCTGAACAACTCTCTTAATCTGTTGGCCCTCACTGAAACTTGGATTCAGGATTCTGACACAGTCTCCCCTGCTGCCATTTCTATGGTGGCTTACAGTTCTCCCATTCCCGAGACCCACAAACAGACATGGTGGTGGGTTGGCATACTCCTGTCCCCACAATGCACTTTCCAGGTCATCCCTCCAATCCCATCATTCTCATTCCTTCTTTTGAGGTCCACCCATCAGACTCTTCCGTCCCCTCTCCCTCAGAGTAGCGGTCATATATCGGCCCCAGGCTCGCCCACCCAGTTCCTTGACCACTTCTCAGCCTGGCTGCCGCACTTCATGTCCTCAGGACTACCAACCCTTATCCCTTTGGGGACTTCAACATCCCCATTAACAGTCTACTTCCACATCTGCATCTCAGCTTCTATCACTAACCATTCTCTAGGCCTCTCACAGCTTTCAACCTCTGAGACACACAAGGACGGTAACACCCTTGACCTGGTCTTTGTCGGGCTCTGTTCAATCTCCCACCTAAATAACTCACTGCTTCCACTCTCTGACCACAACATTCTCTCCTTCAAGCTCACAAATCCTCAACCACCCCAGCGCACTCCTACCTACCACACATTCAGAAATCTACAAGCCATTAACCCTCAGACACTTTCTGACTCCCTACACTCATCACTGTCCCAATCTCTTTTTTCCTGTCCTGATCTGGCTGTTCTTCACTACAATGACACTCTTAGAAAACACCCTTGACCAAGTAGCGCCGCTCACCCTCAGAACTTCCAAACACACAGTAAAACAGCCCTGGCTCACATCGCAAACTCAACTTCCAGCGATGCTCTAGGAGTGCTGAACGCCTTTGGAGGAAAAACCGCCACACCAGAAGACTTCATCCACTTCAAATTTATGCTAAGAAGAACTTATAACGCTGCCCTTCACCTCGCCAAACAGACCTACTTCACCACCCTGATCTCCCACTAGCCAACAACCCCAAGAAACTTTTTTGACGCCTTTCACTCCCTTCTCAGGCCAAAAGCACAAGCCCTGTCACAGACATTTGTGCTGATGACCTGGCCTCCAACTTTATAGAAAAAATAGATAATATCCGTCAGGAAATCTGCTCTCAACCACAAAGTACTGTGACTCCCATCTCTCCTGCATTTCCCCTGGCTCACTTTTCACATTTGATCCCATCACAGAAGAGTCTCCAGACTCCTCTCTTCCTCTCGTCTGACTATATGCTCTACCGACCCTATTCCCTCACATCTCCTCCAGTCTCTCTCCAGCTGTCACAAACTCACCTAACTACAATCTTTAATCTCTCACTCTCCTCGGGCATTTCCCATCCTCCTTCAAACACTCCATCATTACTCCATTGCTAAAGAAACCCACTCTCGACCCTTCCTGTACAAACAACTACAGACCAGTCTCCAATCTCCCTTTCATCTCTAAACTTTTGGAGCTCCTGGTCTACTCCCGCCTTACCGTTACCTCTCCACTCACTCCCTTCTAGACCATTCACAGTCTGGCTTCCGCCCCCTACATTCGACTGAAACTGCACTCATCAAAGTGACCAATGACCTTCTGACAGCAAAAAGTAATGGTGACCACTCTCTGCTCATTCTTCTTGACCTTTCTGCAGCTTTCGACATGGTTGACCACCGTCTCCTACTCTTAGGCTCCAGTCACTAGGCATTAAGGACACTGCTCTCTCCTGGTTCTCTTCCTATTCTTTTCTGACGCTCCTTCAGTGTTTTGTTCTCTGGCTCCACGTCATCTCCTCTTCCTCTCGCTGTCGGGGTACCTCAGGGCTTAGTCCTTGGCCCCCTTCTCTTCTCTCTCTACACGGCCCAATAGGACAGACCATTAGCAGATTTGGCTTTCAGTACCATCTTTATGCTGATGACACACAAACTATACACGTCATCCCCCGACCTTACCCCCACTGTTACTACAGAACGCCACCGACTGTCTGTCCGCAGTCTCCAAATCATGTCCGCTCTCTATCTGAAACTCAACCTCTCCAAAACTGAACTTCTTCTGCTCCCGCCGTCTACTAACCTCCCTAAATCTGACATTTCCCTCTCTGTGGGCGGCACCATAATAACACCCCGGAAGCAGGCTCGCTGTCTGGGTGTTATGTTTGACACCAATCTCCTTCCCTCCCCATATACAATTTCTTGCCGCTGTTTGCGCCTAACCTAAAGAACATCTCTAGAATTCGCCCTTTTCTCACCATGGAAACAACAAAAAACCCTCACTGTAGCATTGATCCACTCCTGCCTGGACTACTGCAATGCTCTATTAACTGGCCTCCCGTTACTCGACTATTCCCCTCTCCAGTCCATCCTTAATGCAGCAGCCAGGGTCATCCATCTGGCTAATCGGTACTCGGACGCGTTCCGCTCTTCACCAGTCCTTACACTGGCTGCCCATTCATTACAGAATACAATTCAAAGTACTTGTTTCTCACCCACAAAGCTCTCCACAGTGCAGCACCCCCCTACATTTCCTCCCTCATCTCTATCCATCGGCCTAACCGACTGCTGCGCTCTGCAAACAACTTTCGACTAACCTCTGCACTAATCGTTTCCTCCCACTCCCGACTCCAAGACTTCTCCCATGCTGTGCCAATCCTCTGGAATGCTCTTACCCCAAGAATTAGGACTATCCACCAATTTGCATGGTTTCGGCGCTCCCTCAAAACATTTGTTCAGAGCGGCCTATCACGTTCACTAATCAGTCATTCTATGTGTAAGTTTGCTTGTGTAGCCCATTCACTATCTCCATTCCCATCCACTCCACTCCCCAAGATGGCTGGTCCATCATTGTAAATACACCATTGTATATACACACCTGTACTTTGTATCTCCCCCACCTCATTGTAGATTGTAAGCTCTCACGAGCAGGGTCATCTCACTTTGCTTTAATTATTGTATTGTATTGTTAACATTGTTACTTAAGACTTGTGTTTTGAAACTGTTAAACTGTAAAGCGCTGCGGAATATGTTGGCGCTATATAAATAAAGATTATTATTATTATGTGTTTATAATTAATTCACTATTATTAGTTTCACATCTATATACTTTGTATATGGATTTATATTTATTGTAATTGGTTCACTATTTTATGCTACTTGCAATTCACCAATTAATTATTCACTTATTTATTATATATTATATGTGCACATCTGTTGTCATTTCATAATTTATTTCATTACATATATTCTTATATCATCTCAGTTTTGTTTTTCCTATTTTTATTTCTGTTTCATACTCATTTCTTCTCTCTTCTTCCTGTTGCACACATCCTTTTGTTAGGATGAATCGCTGTGTAATACTTACCTTTCGCTATCTTGCTCTGCGTTCTCATTGTGAGGAGGTGCACTTCTGTTCGCTCAGTTTGTCATGACTTCCGGTCCTGTGCAGAAGTACGCTTGCGTTCCACGCTTGCGTTCCAGCGCGGGTGACGGAAGTCACTTTTCACTATGACGGATCTGTTAGCGTTAGAGAAGCGCCCACTATCATCCACCAATGAAAATGCTTTATACTTACAGCGGTTCGCATTTAAGAGAGCACCTGGACCTTGTAGGTACGCCCCCATAGAGGAAGCATTAGCGAAACGGCGCTGTCGGGGTGTGGACGCACTTTACTGGGGACTGGCACTATACTGACTCTTCAGGTACTTGGCACATTGCACTTTCAACTTAATTTGGCTTCTTTTTGAACTGCTTTATATCATGCTGTATACCTAGCCTTTTGGCAGTGTTATTCTCAGCACACATGCATTTCCATTTAGTCATGATGACACTTGTCATAACTTACTACCATGGACAATAACTAGTCATGACACATGTGTGGTGCTTAAATGAGATTTCTACATGCACAATTGGACTTTATTGGATTAGATCCATTTTCATAGTCATCAGTATTGAACTCTAATAAACCCTTTCGGTTGCATTTGACATGTATTTCATGAATTTTGTTTTTCTTTCTGAACATTTGTCACTTGACATTTATTTAGTTCTCTATATCTGTTCATCATGATATGCTGGTATTTCTACATCAATTCTCATGCATTTTTTTGGAATTTTTTAATACGGTTCATTCATGCTCACAGCATGTTTAAGTCAGATTAATTGTGGTCTTTGTATATTACTATATTGCTTTGCACTTGCATTTTTATATATAATTCCACTGTGATTATATGAGATTTGATTACACTGGATTGTATATACAGCTGATACATTCACCTTGTGTCCCTTAAAAGTGTGTCCATTTCTGGTTCCTTTTCTTGATAATACATTTTAAAAAAAAAATTAAAAATATTTTCAAAAAACATTTATTTTATAATTGTGGTTCTATTGTCCTGTTTTTCCATTACTCTGTGGGAGTTGTGTTGTTTATGTGATTTTTTTGGACATTAGAAATATTGTGAGATTGTGTTAATACAATTCTTTTGTAAGTTTGTCACACGTAAATGTTTCAGGTCACCAAACAAATTTGAATATTAGACAAAGATAGTACAAGTATTCACAAAATGCAGTTTTTAAATGAAGGTCTTTATTGTTAAGGGAAAAATAAAATAAAAAACCTACAGGACCTGTGTGTGAAAGTGATTGCCCCTTAAACCTAATAACCAAGGGTCATATACGCAGACACGGACACGTACTCAAGCTCTGTTCAGATTACTCCACGCGCAGGACGAATAGTGACGTGGAGTCACAGACAGGACTGGATTTGTTGACTGGTTTTAGCAGTCTGGATATAGGGAGTACACGTTCAAATACTGGCCACGCAAGGACCAGGAGATGAGGTTCAGGCTCTGGCCACGCACAGACCGGGGGATGAGGTTCAGGACCTGACCTCGCACGGAATAAGGGACAAGGTTCAGATACTGGCCACACATGGACCAGGGAATGAGGTTCAAGCACTTGCACATGGAGCAGGGGTTAGGGTTCAGATATGGCCACACAAGGACCCAGGATTTGGGTTTAGGACCTAGCCACACAAGGACCAGGGGACCTAACAACTCACTAGTGCACACTTCACTTACTAATGACTCCGTGTTGCTTAAGACCTCCCTATTGAGGAGGGTGCCTATTATACAAGATACCTCCCAGCTATTGGCTGGGGGCAACTTAGCAGGTGCAAATGCTGCCCCTTGAAGAACAGGGCAATGTATGTGCACTAGGCACGCCACTGGGACACAGACACAGGAAGCAGGGAGCACATCAAGGAACGCACAGTGAGGCAGAGGCAGTAAGTATGTCGCAGCCTCTACATGGAGGGGGAAGGGGGATCATGCAGGGGCGCTGGCATTAGCATTACTATAGTCAGGGCCGGCGTCAGCACCCGACACACCCGGGCAAGTGCCGGGGGCCCTGAGCAGGCGGGGGACCCACTCGCCGTCTGGCACCCCCGCGCCCGTTAGCGGAGGAGAGCGGTGTCAGCGCCGCCACTGGGCCCCCCCGCTTGCTCAGGGCCCCGGCATCAGCTGGCACAATACTTACCTCTCCCGTGCCTCCGCTGCCGCAGCTCCGGGCTCCAGGGGAGGCGGCGCTTCCTCTCACAGCGGGGCCGCTGAATGACGTCTCATTCACGGCGGCTGTGGCAGAGAGGCGGACGCTGGACAGGTAGAGTGTGTGTGTGTGTTCTGTGTGTGTCTGTGTGTATGTGTGCGGTGCTTGTGTGTGTGTTGGGGTTTTGGTTGTGTGTGTTGTGTGTGTGTGTGTGTGTGTGTATGTATGTGAGAGAGTGCTTGTGTGCTGTGGTGTGTCTGTGTGTGATGATGGGCAGGATTCTGATAAAGGGGAGGGTTGTTTTGATGTGATGGGGGGAAGATGATGATAAAGGGGAGGTTATGAAATGGGCAGGATTGGGTTGGGGAAATGAGTGGGGGATTTTGAAATGGGGGGGATTGATGTTGGGGAGAAAAATGGAAATGGGCGGCTTTTTGTAAGGGCGGCATTGATGATGGGGGAAAATTATGGGGGGCATTGTTTTTGATGGGGAGGGTGTGTGGGGAGGCTTAGTAATGGGGGGGCCAGTAATTTTTTGGGGGGGCAATGTGATGATAAGGAGCAATGATGATGATGGGGAGCAATTTATGATATTTTTTTCTTTAAAAGCCCTTTTCCGAGCCGTAACCGTTCAGAACGCGTAAGGGAGGGGGGGGCCCAATTTTTATGGAGCATTATAGGGGGAAGTATCCGTTGGGCTTATATGGGAAGTTCCGTAGGGAGATTTTTTGGGGCCCCGTATTTGTATGGGATTTTTTTTGGGGGCCGTTTTTGTTGGGTTTTATGGGGGGTGACACCCCGCATGGGGATTTTGGGGGTTTTTAGGGGGGATGTGGTCCCCAAATATTGTTGGGGACTGTACTGTCCCGTCTGTTTTTTCGTGTGAGGTTTTGGGGGTTTTTTTGACTATTGTACAATTTACAATAGTATCCCTTGTAAGGGAAGTGAAGTATTGATTGACTTCCCATTTTTCTTGTGTATTGTCTCATGAAGTTTGGGCTGTGTTAAAGGGGGGCCCCCTGGACTCTTTGCCCGGGGGGGCCTAAAAAAGGAGCGGCCCCCATATAGTTTCCAAAAATTTTTTAATAACAAAATCTTCAAATAAAGCCAAAAAAATTGTAGATGGGACCCCCCCGTCGTGATGATAAAGGGGCTGAAGCCCCCGTCGCGGGAGAGGGCCCCAAAATTCCCCACCCCTGTCTTTAATTCTTGTATTTATTTATTCTGCAGATAATCTGGGAAAAAGCCAAAAGTACAACTGGGTTTTTTTTAGGCTAAAGACCGTTGGAAAGTTTGCAGAATATTCCCGAGCAAAACCGGCTTTTTTTTTCGGGAAAAAGCAGTTTTTTTTTTGCGGTTTTTTCGTTTTTTTTTGGGCTTTTTTTTTGCGGTTTTTTCCGGGTTTTTTTCCCCAATTTTAGGTCAAAAATTTTGGGGGAAAAACGCTGAAATCCAAAATTAAGGGTGTTGCTGATTTTTTCCCGATGGTTTTTTTTCCCCGGAAAAAAAAAAAACCCCTGTGCCAAAAAACGGAAAATTATTCTAAATGTAGGATGTTAATTCATTTTGTTTTTTGAGCATTTTTTCGCGAAAAAAAAAGAAAAAATCCGAAGTTTGCACTAGCCCAAAGGGAAGGTAAACTTGGGTTTTTTTCTCCCCCTTTGAATGTTCTAGAAGCCCCCGGAAAAGTATTGTTCAAAAACAAAATTTCCCCTTTTTAGGTTAAAATTTTTAAATGATTCAGATGAACTTAAAAAAGGTCTTTATTTTTTTTTTTCATTTTGATCCCCCCCAATTGGCATGCTTCCCGATACTGGAAAGTTTTATTTTGTCACCTCCCTTTTAGGTTTTCCCTTCCGTATTTTCAGGTGTCCCTATGAACATTTTCCTTAAAAAAGAGGTACTTTCCCCCCACTGCCTTTCTAGCCAAAACCTTTCTAAAAGGATTTTTCTTTAAGAATTTTTTTTGCACAAATAAATTTAAAAATTTTAAAATGCGCGCAGGTTCGTCAATTTTGAAAATCAGGTACGCGGGGGCCCCGGGGGAAAACCAGTGGGCTTTGCCCTATGCCCAAAGGGGGGGGGAAGGGGCAGCCCCTTTATATTTTTTAAAAAAAATCAAACTTTAAAAGGGGGATTTTGTATAAAACGGGGGGTTCAAAAATATGAAAAACCCCAAAAGGGGGGGTTTTTTTTGGGGGGCCATTTTTCATTTTTATCTTTGTTTTTTAAAAATTTTTTGGGGGGCCCGTTTTCCCTTTAATTTCAACGTTTTAGTATTTTCCCAGCCCTTTTTTCCCCCTTTTTTATTTTTTTCCTTGGGGTTTGGGAATTTTTTAAAAAAAGTTTTATTTTTGGGGGGCCCCCGGTTTTAAAAACCCAAATTTTTAAAAAAGAAGTACCCCGAAAGGGGTTTTTCCCCCAAAATGTTACAGTTGTGAAAAAATTTTTACTTTGTCCTGTTTTTTACTTTTGGTGGTTTTTTTTTTTTTTTAAAAAGTTCAACACCGCTCTTGACCAAGTAGGTGTTTAGTGGCCCCCCCAAAAATTTTTCTAAAGGTTCGCCCTTTTTTTTAACAAAAGGGAGGGTTAAGGGGGTTTTAAAAAATTTTTGGAAAATGGGGAAAATAAAGCAAAGGGGGGCCCCAAATTTTTTGGGGAAATTTTGTTTTGGGGTCACCAATTGGTTTTTTTTTGAGGGGGTGCTCTTTAAAAGGCCCTCGTTTTAATCGTGAGGGGTTTGGGTTTTTTAAAATTTTTTTTTTTTTGGTTTTTTTTTATTTTTTTTTAAAAATTTTTATTTTAGGGGTTTTTATCTTAAGGGGGTTCAAAATTTTTTAAATAAAAAAAGGGGTTTTTTTTCCGGTTTGGGGGGGGTTTTTTTTGGTTTTTGTTTTTTTTTTTAATTTTTTTTTAGGGGTTCTTTCCCCGTCTTTTTTTTTGGGGTTTTTAAATTCATTTTTTTTTTTTTGGGGTTTTCTAATAAATTTTAAAATTATTTTTTTGGGGTGAGGGGGTTTTGGGGGGTTTTTAAAAAATTGGGGTTTTTTAAAAATTTTTTTTTTTTTAAAGTAAAAAAGGGGGGTTTTTTTTGGGGGTTTTTGGGGGTTTTTTTAATTTTTTTTTTAAAAAATTTTTAAAAAAAATTTTTTTTTTAAAAGAAAAATTTTTAAAATTTTTTAAAATTTTAAAACAGGAATTGGGCTTAAAAAAGGGGTTTTTTATTCCCAAATTTTTAATTAAAGGGGGTTTATTATATTTATTTTTCTTTTATTTAAAAAAAAAAATAACCCCCCAAATTTTAAAAAATTTTTAAAAAAAAATTTTCACCAAAAAAAAAACAAAAAAATTTCCCCTTTTTTATTTAAAAAAAATTTAACCCCCAAAAAAAAAAAAACTTTTTTAAAATATCTTTACAAAAATTTTTTAAATTTTAAAAAAACACCAACAATTAAAGGTTTTAAAAATTTGCCCCTTGGTTTTTTTAAAAATGACCCCGGGGTTAAACCCCATGTGTGAGAAAATTTAAAGGGGATTTTATTTTTAAAATGTGTAGTATTTTTTTAAAATTTTTTGGGGGGCCCCCCAAACGGCCACAGCAGGGTTTTGGCCAAATACTTAGCGGGTATTGGGGGCCAACTTTTGAAAAAAAATTTTGGCCCTTTTTTTAAACCCCGGGTTTTGGGGGGGTTTAAAATTTAGGGTGGCAAAAGGGGGTGGGAAAACGTTTAAATTTTTTAAAAGGGGGAAAAAACCCGGGAAAAATTTGGGGGATTTCCTTTTTCTTTTTTTTAAAAAAAAAGGGGTTTTTTTGGTTTACGCATAAAGGTTTTTAAAAAATTTTTAAACATAAAAATTTTTAAAACCCAAAACCCCCGTGGTAAGAGACCTCGGGGGAATGGGGGTTTTCCAGCAGAGCCAAAACAAAAGGGGGGCCCCTGGGGGGGGACTGGTTGTGGCCTGAGCGAAAAACCCCTTTGGGGGAAAAATTTCCCCGGGGGTTTAAATTTAGAAGGTGCGTGCCCAAAAATTGGGGCCCTTTTTTGGCAATTTTCCGCCCTGTGAAGGGCTTCCGGGGGTTTTTTGGGGCGAGGGGGGGTCTCCCCCGGTGAGACGGCCTTTTTAATTTTTTGGTGAGTCCCCGGGGGGGAGAAAAATTGGGTTCACCAAATTTTCGGTTTCCCCTTTTAAAAACCCTTTTTAAAAGGGTGGGGGGTTTTTAAAAGGTCCCGGGGAGGGTCGGGGGGGTGTTCCCCCTTCCCGGGGAAACCCCCTTTGGGGGGGGGTTTGAGCCTCCTTCCCTTCCCAAACCCCCAAGGGGGTTTGGAAGGGGGGTCCCCTTCCCCGGGAAACCCCTTTTCTCCATTTTTTCTAAGTTTTTAACCCCCCGGGGAACATTGTTTCCTTTCCCCCTTTTTTTCCCCCCCCACAAATTTAAAAAATTTTAAAATTTTTTTTAAAAAAACCCCCTTTTAAAAATTTATTTTTCCCCGGGTTTGGGTTTAGGGAAAAAATTTTCGGGAAAAATTAAAAATTTTACCATTTTTGGGTTTTTTTTTGTTTTATTTTTAAAAATAGCAAGGGGGTTGGGAAAACCCGGGGGTTTTTGGCCCCTTTTGGGCCCCGGGAAATTTTCCCAAATTTTAAAAATTTGTGGTTTTCCCCCACCCCCCCTTTTTGCCCTTTTTTCCCCGGGTTTTTAAAAAATTAAGGGGGCCCGGGGAACTTCTGATGGGAATCCCCTTTTTCTTTAGACCCAAAAGGAATACCTTTTTTTTTCCCCCAATTCAGAATGGGATTTTTGGAAAAATTTAAATCCCCCCTGCCCCTACAGGGAAACCCCCCCCCCCCCTTTTTTTTTTTCCCCCCAACGATCTCCCCCCCAAACCTTAAAAAATTTAAACCCCTCTAATCCTACTTCCCCCTTCCCCCCTTTTTACCCCAAATTTTGGGGGTGTCTAAAAAATTTTTGGTTGGCCCGGGAAAGGGTTTAAAGGGGGTTTAAAAATTTTTCCTTCCTTACTTCCTGGTTTTTATGTTTTTCCCGTGGTTGGGAAAAAACCCCTCCCCTTTTTAAAAAGCCCCCCCTTTGGGGAAAAAAAAAAAAACATTTTTTTTTCCCCCCCTTTTAAAAATTTTAAAAAATTTTCAACCAACCGGGGGGCGGATTTTTTTAATTTAATTTTTTGTTAATTTTTAAAATACCAAAAGTTTTTTTAAAGGGGTTTTTTAAAAAATAAAAAAACATTTTAAATTTTTAAATTTTGAATTTTTGGGGGGGGAAAACCCCCCCAAAAAATTTACTGGGTCCTGGGGGGGCCCCCCCTTTTTTTGGGCTGCGCTCAAAAAAGGCCCAAAAAACCAAAAAAGGGGGGGTTTTTTTTTTTTAAAAAGGGGAAAATTTGGTTTCTGAAAACCAAGTAAGGCAAAAAACGCACTTTTTTAAAAATTTGTTTTTTGGGATAAAGCCCAAAGCCTTAAAAACCCTTGAAAGGTTTAACAAATAAAAACATTTTTGGGGGTTTGGGGCCAAACAAAAGTTTTGTCCCCTTCCCCCTTTCCCCGATTTTTTTCCAAAAACCAAGGCTTTTCCCCTTTGGATTTGGCTTGGGGTTTTTAAAATTCCCTGGTAATTTTTCTGGGGGGGGGGGGTTTTTTTCCCCCGGGGGTTTCCCAAATTAAAATTTTAAAATTGGGGTTTTCCCCTTTAACCCCCGGGGTGTTCTGGGGGGTTGGGGAAAAATTTGATTTTTAATTTTCCCCTTAAATTTTCCGGGGCCCCGAAGGTTGACTGTATGACCAAAGTTTTGTCTCCTCGGAGCAAACCAGATTTGAACCTAAAGTAGCTCTCCCGGACAGGTTCACTGGTGGGCGAGACAAATTTTTTACCTTCAGGGAAGCATGTAAATTGTATTTTCGGCTTTGGCCTCGATCATCAGGGAGTGAAGAGCAGAGAGTGGGAATTGTTATCTCGCTCCTACAAGGAGACCCTCAATCCTGGGCCTTCTCCCTTCCTCCGGGATCCCCGGCTCTACAGTCAGTAGATCGATTTTTTACTGCCCTGGGTTTGGTATATGATGACCCAGATCGGGTCTCTCTTGCTGAGACAAAATTACGTAAGATACAGCAGGGAGATCGTCCGGCGGAGGAATTTGCTTCTGAGTTCCGTAGATGGGCCACAGATACTCAGTGGAATGACCCAGCTCTTAGGAGCCAGTTTTGTCATGGGCTTTCTGACAAATTAAAGGACGTTTTGGCTCAGTATGATTCTCCTCCATCACTGGAGGCTGCTATGGCCTAGCTATCCGTACTGATAGACGGCTCCGGGAGAGGTGCGAGGTAACTCCGCCCCCTGTTGTTACTCCACCTACTACTAAAGTCCCTTATGTTGAGGTTCCCCTTGTCTGTTCGGAGGAGCCTATGCAGTTGGGAGGGACATCATTTCGTAGGAGGGGATTGGCGGTACGCCGCAGGACTAGAAGTGTTTTCTTCTGCGGGAAAGAGGGACATTTTGTTGGGGGATGTCCATCCCGTGCCTTGTTGAGCAAAAAGTCGCCGGAAAACTGTTAATCCCAGGTTGTGTGGTGGACGACAACCTGGGAGTATGTATTTCGTCCGCTAGTTCTTCTCAGTTCCTTGTACCAGTGGAGGTGGTGGTTGGTACGAGAGTGGAGAGATTTTCTGTTCTTCTTGATAGTGGGTCCGGGGCTAATCTGGTTGATGCTCAGTTTGGTCAGGCTCAAGGTATGCATCTGAGTGTATTGGTCAAACCGATCCCTATATTCTCCATTGACGCCAGGCCTCTCGGCCAAGGTAGCTTTGTTCATGAGGTTCATAACATTGACCTTCGGGTAGGGGCAATACATAGGAACTATTATCTTGTTATGTGTTGGAGGGTCTACCTACTCCTATTGTGTTGGGACTTCCTTGGTTGGTTAAACATAACCCTGTGATTAATGGCAGTCCAGAGATATAAGCCAATGGGGGGAGTTTTGCAAAAGTAACTGCATGAACACAGTCATCAGTGCGGTCGTGCCTATTACTTTGCCTCCTTTTTTGGAGGACTTTGGGGATGTGTTCTCTGAGGAGGGGTGTCAGGAGTTGCCTCCTCATCGCGTGTATGACTGCTCTATTAATTTACTTCCTGATGCTAAGTTACCTAAAGCTAGGTTATATAACCTTTCTGGTCCTGAGAGGCAGGCTATGAAAGATTATATTTCGGAAAGTCTGGCCAAAGGGCATATTAGACCTTCATCTTCCCCAGTGGCCGCGGGGTTCTTCTTTGTGAAGAAAAAAGATGGAGGCTTACGCCCTTGCTTGGATTTCCGCGAACTTAATCGGATTACTGTTCGAGATCCGTATCCACTCCCTCTGATTCCTGATCTCTTCAATCAAATTGTTGGCGCCAAATGGTTCTCTAAATTGGATCTCAGGGGGGCGTATAATCTGATTAGGATAAAAGAGGGGGATGAGTGGAAAACGGCGTTTAACACGCCGGAGGGACATTATGAGAACCTTGTCATGCCTTTTGGTCTGACTACTGCACCAGCAGTATTCCAACATTTTGTTAATGACATTTTTCGTCATCTGGTGGGGCTGTTTGTGGTCGTATATTTGGATGACATTTTAATTTACTCACCAGATCTTGTGTCTCACCAGGAGCATGTGAGACAGGTGTTGCAGATCTTGCGAGACAATAAACTATACGCCAAACTGGAAAAGTGTGTATTCGCCGTACAGGAACTTCAGTTTTTGGGTTTCTTGGTGTCAGCCTCCGGTTTCCGTATGGACCCTGAAAAGGTGAGAGCAGTGCTTGAATGGGATCAGCCAGAGGATCTTAAGGCTCTGCAGCGTTTTCTGGGGTTTGCTAACTACTACCGGAAATTTATTTGTAATTTCTCATCTGTTGTCAAACCTCTCACTGACATGACAAGAAAAGGGACGGATTTTTCTAAATGGTCGGACAAAGCTTGCCAAGCTTTTTCCTCTTTGAAAAAATGTTTTGCTTCGGCACCCGTTCTCATCCAACCAGATGCATCACAGCCGTTCGTTGTGGAGGTGGACGCGTCTGACGTAGGGGTGGGTGCAATATTGTCCCAGGGTCCGTCCCCTGGTAAATGGCATCCGTGCGCTTTCTTTTCTAAAAAATTGTCGTCCGCCGAAAGGAATTATGATATCGGCAATAGGGAACTTTTGGCCATTAAGTTGGCTTTTGAAGAATGGCGTCACTTTTTGGAGGGGGCAGTCCACCGGTCACCGTCATTACTGATCACAAGAACCTGCTGTATTTGGAATCTGCTAAGCGTCTGAATTCCAGACAAGCTCGATGGTCGTTGTTTTTTACCAGGTTTAATTTTGTTGTCACTTATCGCCCTGGATCTAAGAATGTTAAGGCGGATGCCTTGTCTCGCAGTTTCCCAGGGGCCGGGAAAATGGATGACCCGATTCCTATCCTTCAGGAGGGGGTGGTAGTGTCGGCTGTATGTTCTGAGCTTGAGGAGGAGGTGTTAGAGGCTCAGGGGGACGCCCCTGCAGGACCTCCAGGGAGACTGTTTGTCCCAAATCAGTTGAGACAAAAGGTTATTGAGGCACATCATAATTCTGCTTTAGCAGGACATCCAGGGAGTAAGGCTACTTTAGATCTCCTTTCTCGCCGGTTTTGGTGGCCTAACGTTAATAAAGATGTTTTAACTTTTGTCGCGTCCTGTGGGGTTTGTGCTCGCTCTAAGACCCCTCATACCCGTCCGTCTGGGACCCTCTTACCCTTGAAACTTCCGGAGCGTCCATGGACTCATTTGTCTATGGACTTCATCACGGACCTTCCTCAGTCGTCAGGGAAGACTGTCATACTGGTGGTTGTTGACAGGTTCAGTAAGATGGCACATTTCATTGCTCTTCCTGCCCTCCCTAATGCTAAAACTCTGGCGCAGGTGTTCATTGGGGAGATTGTGAGACTTCATGGGTTGCCTTCTGATGTGGTGTCAGATAGGGGGTCTCAGTTTGTGTCCAAGTTTTGGAGGGCATTTTGTTTACGTCGGGGGATGCAATTGTCATTTTCCTCGGCTTTTCATCCGCAGACCAATGGTCAGACAGAGCGTCTGAATCAAAGCCTAGAGACTTATCTTCGGTGTTTTGTCTCAGAGAACCAGGAGGACTGGTCTTCTTTCTTGCCTCTGGCAGAGTTCGCTCTTTAACAACAGGCGGAGCGAGTCCACTGGTAAGTCCCCGTTTTTTGGGGCATATGGTTTTCATCCCCAGTTTTGTACATTCAATGGGGGGGGCCCTTCTGGGGTTCCTGAGGAGGAGCGTTTCTCGTCGTCACTTGCTTCAGTGTGGAGAGGTGTATTGAATAATCTGAGTGCTATGGGGAACCGTTATAAACGTATGGCTGATAGGAGGAGAGTTTCTGGTCCAGATCTTAATGTGAACGATCTGGTATGGTTGTCTACCAGGAATATAAAACTTAAAGTTCCCTCCTGGAAGCTGGGCCCCAGATTCATCGGGCCGTACAGGATCAGTTCCATAATTAATCCTGTGGCATTTCGTCTGGACCTCCCTCCTACGTTTAAAATTCATAATGTGTTCCACAAGTCATTACTTAAGAGGTACGTGGCACCAGTCATACCATCACCTCTACCTCCTCCTCCAGTGGTGGTCAATGGTAACTTGGAGTTTCAAGTGTCAAAGATCATTGACTCACGTCTGAATCGCCGGTCCCTTCAGTACTTGGTGCATTGGAAGGGGTATGGTCCAGAGGAGAGGACGTGGGTTCCTGCGTCTGACATTAACGCAGATCGTTTGGTGCGGACCTTCCACAGAACTCACCCGGGCAAACCTGGCCCTGAGGGTCCGGAGGCCCCTCGTAGAAGGGGGGGTACTGTCATGTGTGCATCGCCACGAAGATCGTCGCGGTTGCACATTCTGACTTCTCACAGCTGAGTTGCTGTTTCTTTGTGTTTGGCAGTTAGGAAGTTAATTCTGTCTGTGCTCAGTTCTGGGACTGGGTGCAGTTTTCTCCCGGCTGCAATTAATTATTTGTTGATTGGTTTCCTTTAAATCTCTGGTTGTCTGTGTTGGGAGTTGCCAGTGAAATTCTTCATGCAGACCACAGATAGGATTGTATCTGTATAGACTTAAGTTAAAGAGCTCCTTAGTTGTTTTAAGTTCACCTTGCTTAGAGTTTAATATCCCAGATCATTTATGTTCCTTCTGTGTTTGAGTGTGTATGCAAGTCTGTGTTTTCTCCAGTCTGTCTTATATGTCTAATCTGTGTATTTAGCAGAGATCAGCCCATATCCCTTTGGTGGTAATCAGAATCCTTCTTAGGACTGATTACAGGGTTCAGGGACTGATAGGAGACAGGGTTAGGCTGGAGACTTGGACCTCTGAACCATTATCAGTACCTCCAAGGTGAGGGATTAGTTAGGACCCCAGTTTAGGGTCAGGTTAGACCCCGGTCCTCCTCTTTCCTGTGACAGTGTATCAAGTCCTCAAGATTAACCCTGAGTTCAACGGATATCGTGTCAGGTAAATCTATTCTATATTTACATGCTGATGTTGCTAATCTATATGTTGTATAGAGTGTTGTTCTTTTAAGAATAGTTTACTGACATCGTACACATATCATAAGACCGCGTGACAATATATCCTTCAAGTATTCACATATCAATAACTTTACTTGCTTTACCCAACCAGGGTATTCTATTCAATATGTAATCAACACATTACTTTTTAACTTTTCAAATTCTCTTTAACCTTGTACCCAGCCGGGTATTCTACTCAATATGTAAAACATCATTATACACAGTAATAAAGTGCAAAAATGGCAAATCTTCTTTTATCAAACTTTATACAATTTTTAGATACGGTAAACCCCTGTCTGGGTCCTACCGGTCTTCACTTTTCTTGCCAATTTCGATGACGTCTTCCACTCCTGGGGCTGGAACGACGCGGTGTTCCTTAGAACGCATTACAAATATGTCATGGCCCGCTATCAGCGTTTGAGTGGCCACAGTTCTCATTTTAACGGGGGACCCAACGGGTATGTCTTTGCTGTAAGACGCTGATTGCGTCGCTGCAAGGGCCACATTAACTTGCGATGCAGAGTAGGGCGATGCAGAGTAGGTCGCCATTTGCGATGCAGTGTAGGTTGCCGATTGCGATGCAGAGTAGGTCGCCGATTGCGATGCAGGGGGCGATGCCGGGGCACGGCCTTGTGCTGACGCTGCTGGGGCTTTGGACACTGAGACACGGGAGACATTCAAGGCAAACCACCCCCGCTGACTACAGTGCCGTGTGTAGGTGACAACATCCCCTTTTAACAGGTGGAACCCCGCATCGCAGCAGTGAACGTAGATCTTTGAAGAGAACCCGGGCTCACATATGTAACCCCAAACTCCTCGGGCCTTAGAGGCACACACTGTCCCCTGGCGCCACGGTTCCCGGAGCGTACCTTTGCCTCGCCTGATGTTTTCCTTTTCAGCGAGAGTCTCCTCCCGGTACCGCTGACGGAACCGCTGCACTTCCCTCTGCTCCATCTCTTCCGAGTCGATCCCCATCACCGACGGCTGGGTCCCCTCCGGTGTCCTTACCGGGGAACCGTACTCCGCTGTGGCCTCCTGGCCTGGCTGGCACTCCGGAACGAGCAGGGCCTCCTCAGCCTCCTTCTCTCCCGCCGCTTCATCGGCGGAGTCGGGATCAGCACTTTTAGAGCCGGCCTCCGGTTCTTCATCAGCCGTTTGCAGTGGTGGCACCGGGAGCACAGGTAATGGCTTCATTCTTGGGGGAGAGAGCATTGCGTCCCACAGCAGCCGCTGTTTCAGGGCACGCCAGCTTTCCTCAATCTCCTTCACTTCTTTGCGGTGGCGGGCCACATCTTCCAGCACCGCATCCACCTTCTTTACTCTCTGCATTCTTGGGTCTGCGTCCCTGACTGGGGACGGCTCTGGTACAAGCAGTAGGAAATCTTCCGGTAAGCAGAACTTGTATGCCTCCGGTCCTCTGCACAGATTCTCCTGTCCTTCCGCCATCTCGTCCCAGGCCAGACTGTAGTTTCCATCAGGAACTGTCTGGTCTCTTCCGTGGAGGCAGGATTTGCGTCTCCTCCTCTTCGCATAGAGGATGAAGAGGAGGCGGATTTCTTTAGCAGTGGGGCAGGACCACACATTATAGTAGCATTTGGAGAGGGCGGCCATATTTTTCGCGCCTCAGGGGGGTACACGCCCACGAATGCACGGCCACCTTCTTCACCAGCGCCTCAGGGCGCCAACATGGCGGCAAAATGGCGGTATTTGGCGCCAAAAGCAGCAAACAGTCTTTTTCACCAAACAGTTCAATATAGGCACACAGGACTCACAATTGCAAGCTTCGCATCCTGTTCGTGACGCCAAAGATGAGTCGCACTTAGTACCAGGGCAATGGGGTACTCGGTACCGAGCCCATGAAAGTCTATGGGGTTTGTCACTGGCAGCGGGACTCGGTCCGTGGCCCTGGGCGCTCATACAATGGGGGATATTTACAGGGGATTATAATAGATAGGTAGTTCGTGACGCCACCTGTGGCTTCTGGTCAATTGTACCAGTGCTGCTGTAAGGGTCTTCACAGGGGATGTTATGGGGCAGCTAGATGGTGGGTCTCCCACAGGTGAGACTGGTCCCTGGAAGTCTATGGTGACGATGCGGGGTGTAGATAAGAATTCAGTCACACACAATGCGGCTTCTTTTCATACCTTTTACTGGTAGATGGTTCAAGCAGGTCCCGGGGAGCTGGTCGGGGTGGAGAGTGCACATTCGGGTAACCGCTGAGCAGGTTAGAGGCCTCCTTAACTTCCATATACAGGTGAGTCCAACTTGCCTGAAGCGAAGTTAACTCTGAACTCTCCAGCTTTCTCTATAGCTGTAATGCCCGGCCAACATTGTGGTGGAGCCTTCTATGTCTCTGCCTAGCAGATGTTGAGAGAACTAAGTCCTTACTTTTGCAGCGTCCCGCTCAAAGTCCCTGTTCTCCCTGACTCCGGTTACGTATTGACACTTCGGGCTGCACTCTGCGACCTGTAGTCCAGATGCCTCCGGTTTTCTTGTTACTATGCTTGAAACACTAGCAACGCTTCGGACCCCGGTGTCCGGCAATTTAGTGCAGGTAATCCAATACCTGTGGCACTTCTCTGTGTCTTCTCCACTGCGCCCTTCGCCCTGCTTCCCGCTCTTAACATAAGCACCTGTAACTTCTGATGGGAAAGTCAGCTTTCTTCTAGAGCTCACTGAATAGCTCTCAGTACCCTCCAAGTCCAGACTGGACTGAGACTGAACTGCCCTGTCCTCTGACAGGAAACAGACTCTACTTTCTCTTCTCCTTCAGACTAATCTGATCTCCACTCCAACTGAACTTAACCCACCTCTAATGCTACGTGTCACTCCCTCTTATATCTCAGATGGGTGTGTCTGAAAGAGTGAGTGGCGGTGAATGCATATCAAGCGTTGCGATTACCTTCCTGTGCACTCTCCTGGATTTTTTTTGTGTGCCTGCATAGCTGGGCCACACAGTAACACCATTTTGCGGGCAGATAGTTGCCATGCTTTACATACAACCAAAACAATTCCATATGCAGAATTTATCAGAGCTAAAAGAGTATGCTCTAATGACGAATTTTTTTACGTGAAAGCATTACCATCAAAAATAGATTACAAGCCGGAGGGTATAATTCACACAATATCAACCAATCTCTTAAAAAGGCTGCAAGTATTGTGAGAGAACAAAACTGATTCCAAAAAAATCTGGTGCTTTCAACAATAAAAATGTAGTGATTTTCAGCACCCCTTTCAGTCTTCAATTTAATATCATCAGAAATATTATTAATAAATATATCCCAATTCTATATCAGGATGAAATGTTTAATCAGATGTTATCAGAAGGGCACAGAAGTGTTCCAAAAAAAGGAAAGTCTCTAGGTGATTTTTTTTTATCACAAAGTTGTTTTCACAGTGAATCTAACCCTAATATTGTGTCATGGCTACGCAGTAAGGGTTTTTTTTAAATGCGCAGGCACGAAGTGCAACATGTGCAAATACGCACAAAAAAACACAAAAAACACAAAAAATGAATGAACAAGGTTTGAAATTTCGTAGAGATACAATGTATATTTATTAAATTAATAATATTTTTTTCTAAGAATTTTTATATAACTCTTGCTCATATAAAAAACTGTTCAGGGTTTTTAACTATTTCTAGTTATTTTTGCCATCATGATATCTTTGTACAGATTTTATGTACTGCAAAAATAATATAACAAATTTTCTCTATTTTGATGGTGAATATAATATAAAATGCAGCACTTTAGTACATATTTTAATTTGCTGCATATCAAAATAATAGTATACTAACGATTCATTATTTTGTTTATGCAAATTCTTATGTTTAATAATTCTGAGAGAATGTATTGTTTAGATAGCGGTATAATGCTAATGTGCTTTAAAAAAAAATGTTTTATATAAAATATGTGATATTAAATAATTAATTCCATATAGGTTTCCTCTGAATGCGTCACTACATCTGAAGGTTGCTCTTATATTTGTTTATAATATGCAAAAATATTTAGACTTGAGAGTCCTCAGTGGTTGATACCTTTTAATGGCTAACTGAAAAGATGGTAACAAATTGCAAGCTTTCGAGACTACTCAGGTGGCTAACACGGTACGAAGATACACATCTTTCCTATTTATAATATGCAGTGATTTTCACTATAGGATAAATCGAATCATGTCAATATAGACCTTACGAATAGATATCAATATATCAATGAGTTTTATTTTTGCCCTAAACATTTTAAACATGACATATAAAATGAAAATGTATCTGTCATGATATTCTGTGGATCTTGAGTACCTTCTCAAATTGCTCATATATAGTGTTGAGCATTTCGATACCGCAAATATCGGGTATCGGCCGATATTCGCGGTATCGGAATTCCGATACTGAGTTCCGATACTTTTGCCATATCGAATACCGGAATCGATAGTTCCCATAATGCTATGAGAGGCAGTGTGATTTGATTCAGCCAATGAGGAATCCTAATAAGTGTGGGCACATCCTGTTAGGCTGCGGGCATGTTAACTAATGGCATGGCTGTGATTGGCTGCTGAAATGATGTCATGATGCCTTTAAAAGGCGCCGCCGCCATTTTGGGTTCACTCTGCTATGAATTCAGTTAGGGCCAGAACGCTGCTCTTCTGACTCTGAGAGACAGTTAGTGATAGCGATTTGCTGTATTGTGCTTTACCCAGGCTAGTTTAGCAACCGCTGTGTAAAGCTTCCTTTTGCCTTGCAGTGCTGTTTTCACAGCTGTCTGCAAGGTCTGTGTGTGAGTGCAGCTCACGCTGGTTTGGTCTGCAGCCATCTCTGGTTGTAGTCTGCTCAGCGTGCGTCACTGCCTCATACTTTTTTGTTTTGTTTAATTGCTGCTGCTCAATTCATTTTTACTGATCTCTCCTATTAGTGTGCTGTGCTTCCATCCGTATACATCTACATTGGTTGCAAACACTATAGGAGTAGATAGCGGAGCCTTTCATTGGTAGTGCACAGTTCTCTGCACTGTTCACGGCTGTCTGTGAGGTCTCTGTGTGTGAGTGCAGCTCACGCTGAAGTTTGTTCTGCATCCACCGCTGGTTGTAGTCCGCTCAGCGTGCGTCACTGCTTCATACATTGTCCTCTTTTCCTGTAGTGCTTTTTTTTCCTCAATTTCTCCTATTAGTGTGCTTCCATCCGTTATCCAGCTAGATTGGTTGCAAACACTATATAGGAGTAGATAGAGGAGCCTTTCTGCTGGTTTGTGGCCTGCAGGCCCAGCCAGATTAGTATTAGCCTATTTTTTGTAGCCTCATCTATTGCATTGTAGGTTACCTTCCTGCATTGTAATAGCTACAAAAAGTTTGTGATACTATCGATTGTACATCTTTTGTCTCAATCACAACCTTTTTTTTTGTGAAAAACACAAAAAAGTTAATAAAGTTCACCAAACACTCCACTTGACACTTGTGTAGGCCACATTAGCTCATATTAAAGTGTAGTCCACACACTTAATAAACTTAGTGTTTCTTATACCTGTTAGCAGCTGTTCAGGAATAAGCACACTAAGCCCTTACTACTTTTCTGCCTATCTTTATCAGTCTACCAAGATGAAGAAGGCAGGGAGTAAGGCACGTGGTCGTGGGCATGGAGTTTCAGCAGGGAGAGGACATGGGGATTCTGTGCCTGCTGAGGGCACCAGTGACACAGCATCCCCCAGTTTTCCCCGGGAGCGGTCCTTTATGCGCAGCTTTGTAGGAGCTCGCCGCACCCCACTGCTGCGGGAAGAACAAATAGAAGCCGTTGTCGGATGGATGCCAGCTAACGCATCGACTTCAATTACTTCCACATCCTCTCAGGACCAGAGCACTGAAGAGCAACCATCTGTCTCTTCACCACCTGCCAAATTGCCCAGGCAGTCAGAGAGCTCTGTACAGGAGCAATCTTAACTTCTGTTCTCTGAATCTCTTGGCTTGGAAATAGGGGGCCAGCCAAGCAGCATTCTAGAATGTGAAGAAGAGGGAGTATGCAGTGATGCGCAACTGCTTTGTCTCTCTGAATCTGAAGAGGCGGGTGGGCCAGTGCCTATGGACAGCACACCTCAGAACGCATCTGATGAAGATGAGACTCAGGTGCCAGTTTCTGGTGCGCACTGTGCTGGCGAGACTACCCAGGAGAAGCAGGTGTTTGAAGAGGGTAGTGTAGATGATGAGGTCCTTGACCCATCATGGCGTGAGGAACAGGAAGGTGGTGGGAGCAGCTCTGAGGAAGAGATTCCCCAACAGCCAAAACAGGAGGGAGAGGTAGGGGGCAGACTCGGTTGCCTGTAGCCTCCACTTTGCCCCACATTCGGAGCATTTCTCTTCCAAAACCCAAAACGGGCGCTCCAGGACTTGCAGTGCGTGGTCCTTTTTTGACACAGTTGCAGATGACATTTGCTTTGTCAAATGCAAGCTGTGTAATCAAAAAGTCAAAAGAGGTAAAAGTGTCAGCAACCTCAATACCACAAATATGTGGAAACATGTGCGGACCAAGCACGTGGTGGAGTTACAAAGACACACTGAAGACGTAGGCCAACCTACAGCACCACCTACCTCTTCAGCTCGTGTTGTAGCCTCTTCCTCCAGCTCACACACAGGATCGCCCTGGAAGAACCTCTGGCACTGGTGTACAGAGACCCAGTGTAATTCCACCCACAGCACCACGTTCCCTGTCATCCTCACACTCCCAGGCCACTCTACAGCCATCGGTAGCACAGGCATGGGAGAAAAGGCGGCCATACTCGGCAAACCATCCCCGAGCACAAGCTCTGAATGCTGGCATTGCAAAACTCCTGTCCTTTGAAATTCTGTCATTTAGGCTGGTGGAGACTGACACCTTCCGTAACTTCATGGCATTGGCAGTCCCACAATACAACGTGCCCAGCCGCTTTTATTTCAGCAGGCAAGCCATCCTTGCCCTGCAAAAGCATGTGGAGGGAAAAATTAAACATGCGCTACTAAACGCCGTCAGTAGCAAGGTCCAGCTGACCACCGATGCGTGGACCAGTAACCATGGACAGGGACGATACCTTTCCCTCACTGCCCATTGGGTAAATGTTGTGGAGCCGGGTACAGATCTTGAGAATGGCGCTGTAGTGTTCTGCAAACTCCAAGGGTTGCAGGAATCCAGTCTGTACACATTGATTCCTTCTCATACTCCAGTTCCTTAGAATCATCGCTGCAGGAGCCGTCACGGTCTACCTCCACATGGACCCGTGAACGCTTACCTGTTACGACCAATATGAGCACAGCCGTGGACAAACATCAACAGGCTGTACTGAAATTAAATTCTATGGGGAATCGAAGTCACACAGCAAAGGAGCTCTGGAATGCCATCAAGCAGGAGAGCGACGTGTGGTTTGTGCCAGCGAATCTCCAGCCAGGCTTGGTAGTGTGTGACAATGGCCAAATCTGGTGGCAGCTCTGGGCCTAAGCAACCTCACTCACATCCCACGTCTGGCACATGTGCTCAACTTGGTTGTGCAGAGTTTTTTGAGGGACTATCCGGATCTTGATGCACTGCTGCACAAGGTCCGCATAGAGTGCGCTCACTTGCGGCGTTCCAGCATGGCAAGATCGTGCATTGCAGCTCTGCAACGCCAATTTCGCCTTCCGGAACATCGCATCATATGTGACCTACCCACCAGGTGGAATTCCACGTTACATACAGTACAGACCAAAAGTTTGGACACACCTTCTCATTGAAAGATTTTTCTGTATCTTTATGGCTATGAAAATTGTAGAATCACACTGAAGGCATCAAAACTATGAATTAACACATGTGGAATTATACATTACACTTTACAAAAAAGTGTGAAACAACTGAAAATATGTCTTATATTCTAGGTTCTTCAAAGTAGACACCTTTTGCTTTGGTTACTGCTTTGCACGCAGAAAAGGTGAACGGATGGACTCTACATGCCTGGTTCCCACCGTGAAGCATGGAGGAGGTGGTGTGATGGTGTGGGTGCTTTGCTGATGACACTGTTGGAAATTTATTCAAAATCAAAGGCATAGTGAACCAGAATGGCCACTACAGCATCTTTCAGCGGCATGCTATTCCATCCGGTTTGCGTTTAGTTGGACCATCACTTATTTTTCAACAGGACAATGACCCCAAACACACCTCCAGACTGTGTAAGGGCTATTTGACCAAGAAGGAGAGTGTTGGGGTGCTACACCAGATGACCTGGTCTCCACAGTCACCAGACCTGAACCCAATCGAGATGGTTTGGGGTGAGCTGCACCGCTCACCACTTCAATTTTGAACAAATCCCCAAAGTGTCACCAGCAAAGCACCCCCACACCATCACACCACCTCCTCCATGCTTCACGGTGGGAACTAGGCATGTAGAGTCCAGCCGTTCACCTTTTCTGCGTGCAAAGCAGTAATCAAAGCAAAAGGTGGCTACTTTGAAGAACCTAGAATATAAGACATATTTTCAGTTGTTTCTCACTTTTTTGTAAATTGTAATGTATAATTCCACATGTGTTAATTCATAGTTTTGATGCCTTCAGTGTGATTCTACAATTTTCATAGTCATGAAAATACAGAAAAATCTTTGAATGAGAAGGTGTGTCCAAACTTTTGGTCTGTACTGTATGTTGGAGCGGTTGTGTGAGCAGCAGGCAGCAGTAATGGAGTACCAGCTGCATCAGGCGCAAACAAGTCGCACTGCGCACCGTTCAAACTTCACCACCACTGAGTGGGCCTCTATGAAGGACATCTGCCACATTTTGCGTGCCTTCGATGATTCCACGCGGATGGCGAGTGCAGATGATGCACTAGTCAGCATGACTGTCCCCTTATCTGCATGCTTCAAAAAACACTGCAAGCACTAAGGGAGGAGGTTTTGGAAGAGGTGGAGGATGAGGAGTCACAAATGCCATCTGCTTTTTGGGACAGTCTGCACAACGTGGTTCCTCACAAAGGCCTAGGCAGGGGACACTTTGTGAGGAGGATGAGGAGGAGTCAATGGAGGAGGAAGACATCTCTCCAGAGGAGGAGGTACACAATGCTCTAGTAGTCAGTATGTAGAGCGAGGGTGGGGTGATGCAGAGCAGGCAGAGATGATGCCTCTTGCAGGGGACAGCGTTTCTTGGCCAGTTGGGAGTCTGCAGCACATGGTTGATTTCATGCTGCAGTGCCTGAGAAACGACCGCCGCATCGCCCATATTCTCACCACGTCTGATTATTGGGTGTACACCCTCCTAGATCCTCGCTACCAGGACAACTTACAAAGCCTCATAACACCGTTGAACTGGGAGCGTAAAATGCGGGAGTACCAAGACACACTGGTGCATTCCATCATGTTCTCCATTCCACCCGAGAGCAGTGCTGCTAGTGCTTTACAAAGCAGCTCTGTGCGTCGAGGCAGTGGAGGAAGCTCTGCACCAAGAGGGAGCAGAAGCAGCGCCTCTGCACAAGGCAAGACCAGTATGGCCCAAATGTGGCAAAGTTTTGTGTCCCCGCCACAAATGTCTACACCATCACAGACGGCTCCAGTCAGCAGGAGGCAACGTTTCCGTCAGGTGGTGACAGACTACATGTCTTGCCCTCTCAGTGTACTCCAGACGGCTCTTCCCCCTTCAAGTTTTGGGTCTCTAAGCTGGATACATGGCCAGAGCTTAGCCAGTATGCATTGGAGGTGCTGGCTTGCCCTGCTGCTAGTGTATTATCGGAGCGCGTCTTTAGTGCCGCAGGTGGTGTACTAACAGACCGTCACATGCGACTATCCTCCAATAACGTTGACCGGCTTACTTTTCTGAAAATGAACAAGGCCTGGATCTCGCCTGAATTTGCCTGTCCTGTTTCAGATTAAATAATTGGTTGGCAACAGTATCCAGGTCTCCTGTTGTGTTCATGTTTCTACCACCTGAACTGTAATCCCTGGGCTCCAACACTGCCAGTTGCTGCTCAGAAGTGCCGTCTGCACAGAGAAAAGCACTAGCTCCTGTGTTAGTGGGGTTCAGTAATGCCAGCTGTTCCCCTGCTGTGTGTCCGGCATTGTCTCCTGCTCCCTCCACATTCACACAACATCAGATCTTAAACTTGCTCCAATTAGGCCTCAGCCTACACCCTGATTGATATGCTCCAAACAAGAAAAACGCAAGCTTTACTACTATAAAATTATGAGTTTTATTCCCAAATATTGAAAAATAGACATTTAAAATATAAGCGCATATATGCACATGGCGACAACAAATGCAATAAAAAAAGCCTACGTAGTGTATAGGGGTTCAAATGAATGCATACAAGTAGATTTCATAATCCATTAATGCTGCCTAAGGAACGGTATATACACCTGTAATATAGTGCAGACAATGTATGTAGGACTAGTCATCATCATCATTGCTTATATGTGACAGGAAAATATACACTCATTGAGGACAAATCTTAGTTCACACCCCATATATTAAAGGTCCAGCATCTAATCCAGATAATAAGGCACAATAATCATGCATAACCTAGAAAAAGTGCATCGTGCATAGTGCAAATAGCAATGTATGCCTGCAAGTGCAGGTGAAACAACGCCAACAGATAGAAAAGGTATATGCTATCTAGGTATCAGAGTGCATAGCGACTGCTGGCGATATAATACTCTACCTCAATAAAGGCTGCGGCACCCCTCACGCGCGTTTCGCTTGTAGCTTCTACAAGAGGGGACGTGCGTGTATGGTTGCTCTTAGGTGCATGTTTCTATAGGGAATCAGTCATGATGGCGGCTTGGTAGCGGTGCTAACGCTGATGAACGCTGCGCAACGTCACTGCAAGTCAGCCTCATATGACGCCCAGCCGCTCCCCTACCCGACGCGTCAGAGCAGGAAGCCAGTCTGGGGGGCAAAACAGACGCGCAAGCATACACGCACGTCCCCTCTTGAACAAGCTACAAGCGAAACCTTTATTGAGGTAGAGTATTATATCGCTATTCGCCAGCAGTCGCTATGCACTCTGATACCTAGATAGCATATACCTTTTCTATCCGTTGCCGTTGTTTCACCTGCACTTGCAGGCATACATTGCTATTTGCACTATGCACGATGCACTTTTTCTAGGTTATGCATGATTATTGCGCCATATTATCAGGATTAGATGCTGGACCTTTAATATATGGGGTGTGAACTAAGATTTGTCCTCAATGAGTGTATTTTTTCCTGTCACATATAAGTAATGATGATGTTGACTAGTCCTACATAGATTGTCTGCACTATATTACAGGTGTACATACCATTCCTAAAGCAGCATTCATGGATTATGAAATCTACTTGTATGCATTCATTTGAACCCTATACCCTATGTAGGCTTTTTTGGTTGCATTTGTTGTCCCCATGTGCATATATGCACTTATTTTTTAAATGTCTATTTTTAAATATTTGGGAATAAAATTCATTATTTTATGGTAAAGCTTCCGCTTTTTCTTGTTTGGAGTATATACATTTCAAAGTGCCACGGAGCTAGGCAACTACTCTATATGTGATTTCTACACCCTGATTGACCCTGGGCTCCAACACTAACAGTTGCTGCTCAAAAGTGCTGTATGCACAGAGAAAAACACTAGTTCCTGTGTTAGTGGGGTTCGGTAACGCCCGCGGATCCCCTGCTGTGTGTCCGGCAATCTGCCCTGCTCCCTCCAATTTCCAATCACATCTGATCTTAAACTTGCTCCAAGTAGGCCTCAGCCTACACCCTGATTGACCCTGGGCTCCAACACTGCCAGTTGCTGCTCAGAAGTGCTGTATGCACAGAGAAAAACACTAGCTCCTGTGTTATTGGGGTTCAGTAATGCCAGCTGATCCCCTGCTGTGTGTCCAGCAATAAGTCCTGCTCCCTCCAAATTCAAGTTACATCAGATATAATACTTGCTCCAATTAGGCCTCAGCCTACACCCTCATTGACCCTGGGCTCCAACATCGCCAGTTGCTGCTCAGAAGTGCCATCTGCACAGTCAACATATGCTCCTGTGTTATTGAGGTTCAGTAAGTCCGCTGATCCCCAGCTGTGTATCCGGCAATTTCTCCTGCTCTGTCCACACTCACACAAGTACAGATTTTAAACTTGTTCCAGTTAGGCCTCTGACTCCACTCTGCTTCTACTGTCATCCCTGGGTACCAACATTGTTAAAAATGCTTAATTTCGTATATTTTTACCAGGACTTGTTACCAGATGCGATACTCTAAGGAAAATGTCACAATGTTTCTTATAAAAAAAATTGTAGCGGTTTATTGGACTGTCCATCAAAAAAACATCATTGCAGAAAAACATAAAATGAGTTAGTTACAGAGAGATTGTCCATTTGTCCATAGCCAAAGCTTGTACACATCTTTCCTTGGTGTCCTGAATGGTAAATGACATCTGTCTCTGTCAGGAGCGTCTCAGGAATCATCACGTGGTTACATAGCAGCTGTACATTCACCGTAGTGTCATCGTAAAATGTCAGTTGTTTCTGAAGAGAGTGAAGGAGAGAGAGAGCGAGAGCCCCTCCCTTTGCGTATCTATATAGAAGTCCCTTAGATCACGTGGTCTCTATATATGGAGTTGCCACTTTACCATACCGAAAATAGCATATGTAATGTCAGCGAAGGTCAATGTGCTTGGTACAGAATTGAGTGTATAAAGAATAAATCCATAACCAATAATTAATATTTAACAATTCCCCCTTTTGAGGGTGACAGACATTATTTGGAACGCTCAAAGTAGAGAAGTTCATCTTTAGGATAATAAGATCTTCTTTCTTCTTTTCTTCTTCTTTGGCAAAAATAATTTAATTTCCATAATAATAATATCAGATTATTGTTATACACACTCAATAACATAATTATGTGAATTCATGTTATGGTAAGCCGTGACCAATATTCATATGAAATATGTGTAATTATACTTTCCTAAACCTAAATCGAAGCATCTCAGGTCCAGTCATCATCATCTGATGTCATCTGGTCTTCATCTTGATGTCTTCTGTCTTGTTCTTGGTTCTTTTAAAACACAGTCTTTATACGATAATTCCTTTGAAATAACATGTAGATATTGTAGAGACCGTGTGTCATGTGTCAATCAAAGTCCGTAAATTCAAATGTTGATAAGAAAACAAAGTCCATTGATGAAATGAAGCTTTAACATTTGTGCAGTGTCACCTTTAAAGACCTGGACTTACATTGGCTCGCCTTGGATTTTTCTGGAATCCTCCATGCCATCCGCACTGGTCTTGGAACAGGTGTGACGTCTTTGGTCAGCAAAGCAAGGGTTAAAATGACTCTTCCTTGCTAAAGATAGCACCATAACCAGTCATTAGTTCTAATGCACAGGACATGTCAGGGTTGTAGCTTCCTGACAATTACCTTATTGTTCACCAGATTTCATTGAAGCTTTATAGGTGATAAGAAACCACTGGAACGTGATAACACAGTTTATATCAGCATCATAGGATCATTTCCTCTGCCATTGTGGTTGTCAGGTTAGATACTGCAATCATGGCTGTCAGTGGTGAATATTGCAGTTGTGGTTGTCAGTGATGAAATGAATTGTAATTGACGTAGTCTATTATTACTCAGAAATCATATAGCCTTGTTACCTTCTCGGACTTCGGCTTTTTCTTCTTGCAACTTTTAAAAATTACTTGAATTTTGGAAATATGAAAAGTCTTTATTAACGTAAATTCAATATCTTGCTTGAAGTCTTCATTCCCTATTCTATACCAAATCTGGTAATTTTCCTGACCTATAATATCACAGCGTACCATAGCAATCAATAATATCCATATAAATATTATCAGAATAGTAATATGGAGTTCATGTTTGTATGTGAAACAATAATAAATGATAATGCATTATTAACCATATTCTTCATGAGATAGAACATTTTTATGTCATAGGTGTAATTACCTTTTCAACCCATAGGATTCAGTGTATTTTTTTATGTAACAAGTGTTTCCATCTTTATTACTAAAACTTTATTAATGGAATATAGGAGTCAGTGTATTTTTTTATGTAACAAGTGTTTCCATCTTTATTACTAAAACTTTATTAATGGAATATATTTATTAGACCAATAATAGGTAAGAATATATAGCCATGAGCCAAAATGTGAATATGAGTGAATGAATGAATGAAAGAATTATTGTATGTACTCAGAATTAAAACATTTTCTTTTAATGAAACGATATCTTCACTATATTTAATGAAGCAATATTCTCGTACTAGACATTACTTTATTAAATATTGATGTTTCTTTCTTGATTGAGATAAAAAATAAAAATTAAGAATCAAAAATAGAGATAAAGGAAGAATAAAAATTAAAAAATGAAAATAAGAATAAAAACAAAGATAAGAATAAAAATGAAAATAAGGCCTTTATATGTTTATGACAAATGCTGAGTAGTTATGTTCTCAGTAACACATACCCTTAACCCTTCACCCCAAGGGTGGTTTGCACGTTAATGACCGGGCCAATTTTTACAATTCTGACCACTGTCCCTTTATGAGGTTATAACTCTGGAACGCTTCAACGGATCTTCGCGATTTTGAGATTGTTTTCTCGTGACAAATTGTACTTCATGTTAGTGGTAAAATTTCTTCGATATAACTTGCGTTTATTTTTGAAAAAAACGCAAATATGGCGAAAATTTTTAAAATTTTGCAATTTTCAAAATTTGAATTTTTATTCCCTTAAAACAGAGAAATATATCACACAAAATAGTTAAGAAATAACATTTCCCACATGTCTACTTTACATCAGCACAATTTTGGAACCAAAATTTTTTTTGTTAGGAAATTATAAGGGTTAAAAGTTGACCAGCGATTTCTCATTTTTACAGCAAAATTTACAAAGCCATTTTTTTTAGGGACCACCTCACATTTGAAGTCACTTTGAGGGGTCTATATGGCAGAAAATACCCAAAAGTGACACCATTCTAAAAACTGCACCCCTCAAGGTACTCAAAACCACATTCAAAAGTTTATTAACCCTTCAGGTGCTTCACAGTAACTAAAGCAACGTGGAAGGAAAAAATGAATATTTTACTTTTTAGCCACAAAAATTATCTTTTACAAACTTTTTTTAAATTTTCACAAGGGTAAAAGGAGAAAATGGACAGATAAGGTTGTTATGCAATTTCTCCTGAGTATGCCAATACCCAATATGTGGGGGAAAACCACTGTTTGGGTACACGGCAGAGCTCGTAAGGGAAGGAGCGCCCTTTGACTTTTTCAAACTAAAATTGGCTGGAATTTAGATTGGATGCCATGTCGCGTTTGGAGAGCCCCTGATGCGTCTAAACAGTGGAAACCCCCCACAAGTGACACCATTTTGGAAACTAGACCCCCTAAGGTACTTATCTAGATCTGTTGTGAGCACTTTGAACCCTCAAGTGTTTCACAAAAGTTTATAAAGCCTGGGTGTGAAAAAAAAAAATCAATTATCCACAAAAATGATTTTTTAGTCCCAAATTTTTGAATTTTCCCAAGGAAATTGGACCCAAAAGTTGTTGTCCAATTTGTCCTGAGTACGCTGATACCCCATATGTGGGGGGGGGAAACTGTTTGGGCGCACGGCATGGCTTGGAAAGGAAGTAGTAACGTTTTGGAATGCAGACGTTAATGGGGGTCATGTTCCGTTTGCAGTGCCCCAGATGAGCCTAAACAGTGGAAACCCCCCACAAGTGACCCCATTTTGGAAACTAGACCCCCTAAGGAACTTATCTAGATCTTTGGTGAGCACTTTGAACCCCCAAGTGCTTCACACAAGTTTATAATGCCCGGGCATGAAAATAAAAAATCCTATTTTTTTCCCACAAAAATTATCTTTTAGTCACTAATTTTTTATTTTCCCAAGGGTAACAGGAGAAATTGGACCACATAAGTTGTTGTACAATTTGTCCTGAGTACGTGATACCCCATATGTGGGGGGGAACCACTGTTTGGGCGCACGGCAGAGCTCGGAATGGAAGGAGCACCATTTGACTTTTTCCAACCAAAATTGGCTGGAATTGAGTTTGGATGCCATGTTGCATTTGGAGAGCCCTGATGTGCCTAAACAGTGGAAACCCCCCACAAATGACCCCATTTGGGAAACAGACCCCCTAAGGAACTTATCTAGATTTTTGATGAGCAATTTGAACCCCAAGTGCTTCACACAAGTTTATAACGTAGAGCCGTAAAATTTAAAAATCATATTTTTTCCACAAAAATGATCTTTTCACCCCAATTTTTATTTTTCCAAGGGTAACAAGACTCCAAAAGTTATTGTGCAATTTGTTCTGAGTGCGCTGATACCCCATATGTGGGGGTAAACCACTGTTTGGGTGCATGGCAGAGTTTGGAAGGGAAGGAGCGCCGTCTGACTTTTTCAACGCAGAATTGGCTGGACGCCATGTCGTGTTTGGAGAGCTCCTGATCTGCCTAAACAGTGGAAACCCCCATAAATGACACCATTTTGGAAACTAGACCCCTCAAGGAACTTATCTAGATGTGTGGTGAAGAACTTTGAACCCCCAGGTGTTTCACTAAAGTTTATAACGTACAGCCGTAAAATAAAAAATCTTTTTTTTTTTTACAAAAATGATTTTTTCGCCCCCAATACTTTATTTTCACAAGGGTAACAGAGAAATTGGAGCCCAAAAGTTGTTGTCCAATTTGTCCTGAGTACGCTGATACCCAATATGTGGGAGAAAACTACTGTATGGGCGCAGCAGGTCGGAAGGGAAGTCGTGACTTTTGATGCAGCGAGAATGGCTGGCGCATGTCATTTGGAGAGCCCTGATCGCCTAACAGTGGAAACCCCAAAGTGACCCCATTTTGGAAAATAGACCCCAAGGAACTTATCTAGATGTGTGGTGAGACTTTGAACCCCAAGGTTCACTAGAAGTTTATAACGCCAGCCGTAAAATAAAAAATCTTTTTTTTTTTTACAAAAATGATTTTTCGCCCCAATATTTATTTTCACAAGGGTAACAGAGAAATTGGACCCCAAAAGTTGTTGTCCAATTTGTCCTGATAGCTGATACCCAATATGTGGGAGAAAACTACTGTATGGGCGCAGTCAGGGCTCGGAAGGGAAGTAGTACGTTTTGGATTGCAGACTTTGATGGAATGGTCTGGGTGCGTCATGTCGCATTTGGAGAGCCCCTGATGCCCTAAACAGTGAAACCCCACAAGTGACCCATTTTGGAAAATAGACCCCACAAGGAACTTATCTAGATGTGTGGTGAGCACTTTGAACCCCGAAGTGCTTCACAGAAGTTTATAACGCACAGCCGTAAAAATAAAAAATCTTTTTTTTTTTTGCAAACATGATTTTTTTCGCCCCAATATTTTATTTTTACAAGGGTAACAGGAGAAATTGGACCCCAAAAGTTGTTGCCCAATTTGTCCTGAGTACGCTGATACCCAATATGTGGGAGAAAACTACTGTATGGGTACACGTTGGGGCTCGGAAGGGAAGTAGTGACGTTTTGGATTGCAGACTTTGATGGAATGGTCTGGGGGCGTCATGTCGCATTTGGAGAGCCCCTGATGCGCCTAAACAGTGGAAATCCCCAACAAGTGACCCCATTTTGGAAAATAGACCCCACAAGGACCTTATCTAGGTGTGTGGTGAGCGCTATGAAGCCCCAAGTGCTTCACAGAAGTTTATAATGTACAGCCGTAAAAACAAAAAATAATTTTTTTTGTACAAAAATGATATTTTCGCCCCCAGTTTTTTATTTTCCCAAGGGTAACAGAAGAAATAGGACAAATTGCACAATAACTCTTGGGGTCCAGAGTACGCTGATACCCCATATGTGGGGATAAACTACTGTTTGGACGCATGGCAGAGCTCAGAAGTGAAGGAGCACCGTTTGACTTTTTCAACGCAGAATTGGCTGGAATTGAGATCAGACGCCATGTCACATTTGGAGAGCCCCTGATGTGCCTAAACAGCGGAAACCCCCCAATTCTAACTCCAACCCTAACCCCAACAAACCCCTAACCCTAGTCCCAACCCTAACCACAAACCTAACTCTAACACACCCCTAATCCCAACCCTAACCCTAACTTTAGCCGCAACCCTAACCCTAACTTTAGCCGCAACCCTAATCCTAATGGGAAAATGGAAATAAATACATTTTTTTAATTTTATTATTTTTCCCTAACTAAGGGGGGTTTGATTTACTATTTATAGCGGGTTTTTATGATTGGCAGCTGTCACGCTAAAAGACGCTTTTTATTGCAAAAATAGTTTTTTGCATCGCCACATTTTGAGAGCTATAATTTTTGCATATTTTGGCCCACAGAGTCATGTGAGGTCTTATTTTTTGCGGTACGAGTTGACGTTTTTATTTGTACCATTTTTGAGCAGGTGACATTTTTTGATCGCTTTTTATTTCGATTTTTGGAGGTTAGAATGAACAAAAATCAGCAATTCATGAATTTCTTTTGGGGGAGGCGTTTTTATTGTTCCGCGTGTGGTAAAATTGATAAAGCAGTTTTATTCTTCGGGTCAGTACGATTATGGCGATACCTCATTTATATCATTTTTTTATGTTTTGGCGCTTTTATAGAATAAAAACAATTTTATATAAAAAATAATTATTTTTGCATCGCTTTATTCTGCGAGCTATAACTTTTTTATTTTTTCACTGATGATGCTGTATGGTGGCTTGTTTTTTGCGGGACAAGATGACGTTTTCAGCGGTACCATATTTATTTATATCGGTCTTTTTGATCGCGCGTTATTCCACTTTTTGTTCGGCGGTATGATGATAAAGCATTGATTTTTTGCTTGTTTTTTTTTTTTAAGGGGTTCACTAAAGGGGTTAACTAGTGGGACAGTTTTATAGGGGGGGTCGTTACGGACGTGGCGATACCAAATATGTGTACTTTTATTGTTTTGTTTTTTTATTTACAGGAAGAAATGAATTTATTGGGGAATATTTTTTTTTTTTTTAATTTATTTTGGATTTTTTTTTATAACATGTTTATTTTTATTTTTTTAACTTTTTTACTTTGTCCCAGGGTGGGACATCACTGTATTTTATCAAATCGCTGGTGTGACAGTGTGCACAGCACACTGTCACACCAGCGATCGCTCAGGCAGTGCAGAGGCTTCTCAGTGCCTGCTCTCAGCAGGCACTGAGGAAGCCGCCTCCCTCCAGGACCCCGGCGCCATCTTGGATCCGGGTCCTGGGAGGGAGGAAGCCCTCAGAACAGCGCGATCACATCGCGCTGGTCTGAGGGTCTCAGGGGGGCGCGCAGGGAGCCCCCACCCTGCGCGATCCTCCCCTGTGCCCCAGTACACCGCGATCATGTTTGATCGCGGTGTGCTAGGGGTTAATGTGCAGGGAGCGGTCCGTGACCGCTCCTGACACACAGTCACGGGTGTCAGCTGTGATAATCAGCTGACACCCGGCGGCGATTAGCTGCGCTCCCCTCAGGAGCGCAGCTGATCGCCTATGACGTACTATCCCGTCCATGGGCAGAATGGCACGGGTTTTATGGATGGAATAGTTCGTCTAATGTCAGAGAGGGGTTAATATTGCCATTATCTGGATGATTTCATATTTGTGTTAACCTTGTGTTACCAAAATATTCATATTATGCTACTTTGCATGTAATCCCCTTCTTAGTGTAAAGAAATGACTCTTTATAATACTTAATGTTATTATCTCTAGTAGTTATACCATTGTACCTTTTTATATTCTTTAAAATGTGTGAAGAAGAGGTATTGATGAAATGTGATGATGTATTCAGGATTCCAAACACATTTCCCCCTTAATAAAAAAAAA
>JARQOD010000008.1:33673128-33743582 GCA_033576555.1 Oophaga sylvatica
CCCCCCACTTGGCTAGATAACAGGCCAAGGGTGCGTTGTTGTCAAGCATTGTGTAGGAAAGGCTAAGTGCAACATGAAGGGACAAGGTAAAAGGAACCAAACACTAGGAAATGGGGAGTGGAGACCCCTAGACAGATCTAACATAACCCTGTCTGCTCTATCATGCATATCTACATAGGTTCTGCACCTATTGCCGAGCAGGATACCTAACCTAATCCCTCTCAGACCCTGGCGATAAGCCTGCACCAGCAAGGACCAGATGAGCGTGAGTCAATCCCACTAACACTAAAGACAGCTAAGATAAATTAAACAAGGGGGACACTTAGTTTGAGTAGACTCTGAGAGAAATACCAACGTACTCCAAAACTCCAAAGAGGACGATAGCAGACTGCAACAGATCCAAGCTTCAACAGGAAAGTGCAAACACAAAATATCATCCGCAACTCCCAACAGGAAGTTGAGAGTTATAAACACCCAGATCCAGGTGACACAATTAGGGTCGGGGAGGTAGCCACTATTCTGCACTGCCAACCGCTGAGACCTTCTGAAGCTAGATGCAGTGCGACTGTCTGCAGCCTCTGACACACCCGTGACAGTACCCCCCTACTACGAGTGGCCTCCGGACATTCAGGACCAGGCTTCTTGGGATTAGAGGTGTGAAATGAACAAACCAGCCTGGGAGCATTCACTTCTGATGCCGACAATCACATCTCTTTCTTCGGACCATAACCCTTCCAGTGCACCAAGAATTGAGGCGAATGACGCTGGAGACGAAAATCTGCAATCCTCGAAATCTGAAACTGCAGATTTCCATCAACCATTATTGGGGGTGGCAGTAGGTGTGAGTTCTCAAGAGGTTCCACATATTTCTTGAGTAATGACCTGTGGAAGACATTGTGGATTTTAAGAGACTGAGGAGCTACCTCAGATGAAAAGCTGCTAGATTAATGATGGTGGTTATTTTATTGGGACCAATGAATCTAGGTCGCAAATTCCAGGAAGGAACCCTCAACCTGATATTCCTGGTCGACAACCACACAAAGTCAGTCACATTCAGGTTCAGACCTGGCACACGTTTTCTGTCAGCCATATGTTTGTACTGGTCTCCCATAATCTTCAAATTACTCAGAACCCCCCGCCACACTGAGGAGAGCAACAAAGCAAAATGTTCCTCTTCAGGAACTCCCGAAGCCCCTCCTGTTGTGAATAATCTGAAAGCAACTTTTGAGCTGGGGCTCCCTCCGGTGGTTGCTGAGGGTAATGAACTAATTACTGAATGGCCTTCAGCTGGCTCTGAATGGTATGATATAAGTGATCTGAGTTCCCATCAGCCTTGCCGGTAATCAATTGTTCCTCCTGGTCTTGCTTGGAGCACAGCTTGCTTTCCTGCTCTCATTCAGATAAGTGTTTTGCTTTTTTTATCCTCTGTTAGATTTTCACTGCTGGTTTGCTGCTTGCAGTGGATTACTGCCTGGTCTTGAGGTCTGGCGCTGCAATTGTGCTCATTTTGTGTTTGCACTTTTGCTTTGTTCCTTTGTCACTTTTTATTTGCTGTGTTGCTGTGTGTTACACCAGAGATCTGATTTAGGTGGTAGAGATCGTGTGATCTCAGTTTTTTTGTTAATCAGAAGTGTTTGTGTTTTTGTCAGGGTTTTTTTGGTTGCAGTCAGAATTCTTTCCTATACTTTTCTATCTAGACAGATTGGGCCCCAGCGTTTGCTCATTCTATTTTCTGTCTGTGTCCGTATTTTCTTCTTGTCTAACCGCCATTACATGTTTGAGGGCTTCCTATTTCTTTGGGGATTCTGCTCCGGGGCAGATAGCTTTCATCTTTCTGCCTTTAGGTGTAGTTATCTCTCCGGCTGTGACGAGATGTCTAGGATCACCATAGGCTACTTCTAGTGTGGCGGTTAGTTTAGAGTACTGCAATCCAATAGTTTCCGGCCTCTCTGGTGTATTACTACTTTGGCTATTTTTTGCAATTTTTCCTCAGCTACTGAAACATAACACCCTCCCCCACTAAAAGAACCAAACTGTGGATGGTAACGATATGCACCAAAGAACGGTGACCTGTTCGTAGATTACTGATGGTGATTATTGATGGCAAATTCTGCCAGTGGTAAGTAAGATGCCCAATCCTCCTGATTTTCGGTGACAAAACACCTGAGGTAGGTCTCCAAATTCAGGTTAGCACGCTCTGTCTGTCCATTCGACTGGGGATGGAAGGCAGAGGAAAATCACAGCTGCACTCCCAGTCGAGAACAGAAAGCCCTCCAGAACTTGGGAACAAATTGTGTCCCCGATCTGACACCACATCAGAGGGAACCCTGTGAAGCTTCATGATCTCACTTACATACACCTGAGCAAGAGTATTGGCATTTGGAAGTGCAGTAATGCCATGAAATGGACCATCTTACTGAACTTAGCTACAACCAACAAAACCAAAGTCTTGCCCGAAGATACCGGTAGGTCAGTAATAAAATCCATGAACAAGTGTGTCCATGGTCTGCTGGGAATAGGCAGCGGAAGAAGAGTACCAGACAGACGGGTATGTGATACCTTTTAATTAGTGATGAGCCACCCCCGTAGTGTTCGAGCTCGGTTCGGTTCGATGAACAGCCATGTGTTCGACGAACTGTTCGTCGAACTGTTCGTCGAACACCTCGAACACCGTTAAAAAACAATGGCAGGCATACAAAAACACATAGAAACACATAGAAAACACTTCAAAGGTGTCCAAAAGCTGGCAAATTGATCAGAAGACACAACAAACACATGGAAAAGTGACAAGTACATATAGTCATACGAAAAGCAAAGAGGTGGAGGAGTAAAAGGAGGGGGAGACCCAGATATAGGCATGTCATGCCCTTCTAAACCCAAAAAAGGGCCAAGCCGACACGGCCAGTCCGTTCCTGCCCGTGCGACCTGCGTGTCGACGGGTTTGTGCCAGAGCTGCGGTGGAACCTGAAGGCCAGCCCCCCTCTCCAAATACTGGTGCCTGTCCGCTGGTGGGTCTAGCGAGCCCCCCCTGCGGTGGAGGCAGGTCTAATCTTTTTTATTTAAATTGTCTCTCTAATTTGAATGAGTACATTTTAAATCCTTTTACAAGGATCTATTGGAGGGCAAGTCTCATGCCAGAAGCCGCGGTAATTCCAGCTCCAGTAGCGTCCACTAAAGCTGCTGCAGTTAAAAAGCTTTTATAAGGATCCAGCTTGGCGTCAGTCTCAGCCCCTGTGCCTTGGGGTTCCTCCCCGATGCTCTTCACTGAGTGTCCCGGGGGCCCGATGCATTTCCTTTGAAAAAATCAAGTGTCCAAACGACAGGTGGTGTAGCTTGCTTAACAGCTGGGTTAATCCGCTGACTAGCAGACACTGCTACTAGGCCCAAAATTATTGTCTGGGCTAGATGCAGTTAAAAATTAGTAATAGATCTACAGCCGATGGCTACTCCGCTGACTAGCAGACACTCAACCTAGGCCCAAAATTATTGTCTGGGCTAGATGCAGTTAAAAATTTGTAATTACATCTACAGCCGGTGGCTACTCCGCTGACTAGCAGACACTCAAGCTAGGCCCAAAATTATTGGCTGGGCTAGATGCAGTTAAAAATTTGTAATAATTAGATCTACAGCTGGTGGCTACTCGGCTGACTAGCAGACACTCAAGCTTTGGAGCAGACCTCTGATTCCCAGGCTATAGCATAATTAAACAGCTCTTCACACTCAACCATCTTTGTTACCTCAAGCCATAGTGTATATAGTTTCTTACGGTTAAAAGGGGGGGAAAGACCCAACCCACCTGTAATTGACGATGCCAACATCACGTAAAAAACAGCAAGAGGACTCCAAAAAGAGTCTCCATTTTTTCCAAAAATTTGGGGCACAGACACCACTTTAGTAGCATCAATTGCCCAGCATTACTTAAAATGGTTGGTGAGTAGTGTTGAGCGATACGATACTGCAAATATCGGATATCGGCCGATATTAGCTGTATCGGCCTTTCGATTCCGAATACCGATATTTTCGTCATATCGGATACCGGAATCGGGATTGTCACTGTCATTGTCAGTGTCCGTCGGTCGGGTCTGTCAGGAGTCAGCGACACTTACCTGGCAGAAGATCTCCGGCGGTCACGGCCTGGACTGCTTCATGGCCGCCATCCTCTTCTCCCCGGCGGTCACATGCAGTTTCTCGCGATAACTGCAGTGACTGCTGGGTAATCCCGGCCGTAAAGCAGTCAGTCCGATGACGTCACCGCCGGGGAAGCAGGTAATCAGCTGTGCTGCGCCGGGATGACAGGCTCTGCCTGTCATTCTAATGTAGCAGAGCTGGATCGTTGTGGGACACTCGTTACTATGGACTGCGTCGGACAGGTGGTATACTGCTGTTTTTTTTTTCATTTTTTTACAGGAGATCGATGGCGTCGCAAGATGAGACTGTAATAAAAGAAATGAAAACTGTGTTGTGTTTTTTATTAAATTAAAAAATTTTTTTATGAACATTCACCCGTCCGGGTACATCAACAATTTAACTATTTACATATTTAACTATTTACATACAGGGACCCTGTCCGGGTTATTTATAATTCTTTGGCAGGGGTGTTCCAGGTACCACCTGGTACTCTTCTGATGCTTGCCAAACATCCGAGACACCAAGGACCACCAGGACCTGATGACGTCGTGTGGCCTGTACAGTCAAGTCGTGACCCGCTATCTGGGTCTGTGTGGCCACCTCTTTCATCTCCCTCCGGGTCTGGACCCCTATGTCCCGGACTGAACGAACCCCAGGGGGCCTAACAGGCGCCGGGTACGGGCCAGCTATACTTATCATGTCCATAGCTGGGGCTGCTGAGGAGACCACTGAGGGAGGCTGGGGAGATTTACGGCGTGGGGTGGGCACTTTTGCAGAGGCCTGGATGTGGGAGGCTGAAGGCTCCGAGGGTCTCACAGGTTCCTGACACTCTGGGGAGTAGGGGTCACACCTGGTAACATTTAGGGCGTACCATCCATTGTAACCCCAGTGTCGGGTGTAAGTCACCAAGTCTCCTGGCAACAGGTCCCTCCCCGGGTGTCCTTCTGGGAGGTGAGCCTCCACGTCCCGCCGGTTCACAAAAACTTCTAAATAAAGTCCAGGCTCCTGGATGAAGCCCCAACCACCTTTCAATTTAAAGCTCCGTACTGCACCCTTACGCCGCGGCTCCCACAGGGTTCCTTTATCTTTTCTCATCCGGTCCTTATCTGCCCGGTCCTTCTCCAGCTGACGTTGGTGAAGCTTTTGGGTTTCTCGCTGCTCCCTTTGTCGCTCTGCTTCCCGCTCCCAACGTCTCCACTCTTTCTCCTGACGCCGGTTGAAATTCTCCTCCACCAGCAGCTCCATGTCTCCACCATCAAACTGCAGCTTACAGTGTCCGGTTTGCGGCAGCTCTCCTGGCGCCCCCAGTCCTGGCGGCGCTCACCTGCGGAGGAAGCAGCCGGCTCTGGAACAGATGACAGTCGGGGCTCCGGTACAGACTGGTAGACCTCTGGTGCCTGCGCGGCCTCCTCCATGAGGACGGGTGTCGCTTCTTCTGTCTCAGCGACGGGGGCAGACAGCGGGATCTGGGGTGCTGCCGGTGCAGAGGTTTTTGCAGGAACGGGTGCCTCCACTGCGACAACGTCAACCGGATCACATTGCAAGGGCTGGGATGCCCGCACGGACTCCTCTACTAGAACGGGTGCCTCACCTTCCGGTACAGACACTTCAGGTAAGAGGGATTGGCGCCGCTCCAAGTTTAGTTTTAGGGCACGCCAGCTGGCTTCCATCCTGGCGACCTCCTCCCGGTGCCGGGCCAGGCCTCTTAGGGTATCCTCCGCTTCTTCCAGCGTAGGAGGGTTTCCAGGCCGGGTGCCCAACGGTGGTTCCGTGGCGATCGGGTCGCTTCCGTGGGGGGAGAGCTCTGACTGCTCCATCCCTTCACACTTCTGCTCGTGTCCATTAGCCATCTCTGCCAAGTCACATGTGTCATTAGCATCTGGAGAGGGCCCCTCTTTTGTAGTGAGGCGGGACCTTCGTGTTAGTTTCCGCACACTGAGGAGGATGAGGAGGCGGAACTCAAGAGCTGTGGGGCACGATCTTACATTGCAGTACCATTTAGAGTGGTCGGCCACTGAGTGAGTGTACACCCACGAAGAGCACGCCCTTCTTCTTCACCAGTGCCTCGTCGTGACGCAGATATGGCGGAAAAATGGCAAATACATTCTCTGATGATTTTAGCAATTCTCAAGCACAAAACCAGTTCAATTCAGGCACACAGGACTCGCTTATAGCGAGCTACAGAATCCTGTTCGTGACGCCCAAGTTGAGTCGCACAGAGCAAGAGGTTTTGGGGGTACTCGGCACCGAGCCCGTCGACTTCTATGGGGTATGTCACGGCTTTACCCGGCAATTGAATCAGAGTCTATTTTACTATGTAGAAGTGTATAAACTATAAATATATGTATATATATATGTCACAATGACATGTATATATATATATATATATATATATATATATGTATTCTATGTGTGTATATTTTGTGTTTACAACGAAAGAAAGGTTTTTTTTGGTTGCGATTTTTTGTTCCCATAGACTTACATTGGACTTCCGGTATCGGAATCGGATATCGACGATATTTAGTGATATCGGCGATACCATTTCGATACGATATTTTTAGATATCGAGCAGTATCGCTCAACACTATTGGTGAGGTTATTTTACCAAATCCTCAAGCTTTTACTCTCCCCAGGATGACACAGGGGTAGAAAAGTCCTTGCGGATCCATGATTTGTTCATGTTTATGAACGTGAGTCTTTCTACATTCTCAGTGGACAGCCGCGTGCGCTTATCTGTCAGCACACTTCCAGCAGCGCTGAACACACGTTCAGAGAGAACAAAAATTAAGATTAATTTGAAAGATGGTGGAGGTTAGTATAGATGGCATAATACAATGTGTACCACACACTGATACAGGCCCAAAGTTATCTTCCAGGCAAGATGCAGCTAAAAATTCTTATGAATTTGAAAGCTGGTGGAGCTTAGTATAGATGGCCTAATACAATGAGTACCACACACTGCTACAGGCCCAAAGTTAGTTTCCAGGCAAGATGCAGCTAAAAATGATTATGAATTTGAAAGCTGGTGGAGCTTAGTATAGATGGCCTAATACAATGAGTACCACACACTGCTACAGGGCCAAAATAATTTTCCGGCCTAGATGCTGATAAAAATTATTAGTAATTTGAAAGCTTACAAATGGTTGGTGAGGTGATTTTACCAAATCCTCAAGCTTTTACTCTCCCCAGAATGACACAGGGGTAGAAAAGTCCTTGCGGAGCCATGATTTGTTCATCTTTATGAACGTGAGTTTGTCTACATTCTCAGTGGACAGCCGCGTGCGCTTATCTGTCAGCACACCACCAGCAGCGCTGAACACACGTTCAGAGAGAACGCTGGCTGCGGGGCATGACAAGATCTCCAAGGCGTGAATGGCGAGCTCCGGCCATTTATCCAGATTGGAAGACCAAAAAGAGCAAGGGTCCAGTGACACAGTCATGGCTTCCATGTTCAGTTGGAGATACTCCTGTACCATCGTCTCTAGGCGTTGACTATGTCTGAATTCTTGTCTCCTGTGGCCTTGCAAAGGATGGGCTAAAAAAGTGGTGAAAGGATTCCGCAAAGTTGCTGTGAACACCAGCAGATACTGTGTTTCTGTTACGGTTTGAGTGCTGAAGACTCGACAGTCCCACGGTTGGCAAGTTAGAACGGTGAGATTCACTACGTGCACCACTGGTGTTTTGTAGAAAAGCACATGTAAGATTCTGCAACAGTCTCTGCTGATACTCCTGCATGCGTGAATCCCTTTCTATGGCAGGAATTATTTCGGCAAATTTACTTTTGTACCGGGGATCTAATAGTGTCGCTACCCAGTAGTCGGGATTATTTCGAATTCTGACAATTCGAGGGTCATGTTGCAGGTAGTGCAGCAAGAAGGCACTCATGTGTCTTGCGCATCCGGGAGTACCAAGTCCCTGTTGTGTTGTTGGTGAGGTACTAATCATGCTTCCTTCCTCTGCCCTCTCCCCCCAACCTCGCACAACAGAAATGTCATCAAGGTCTCCCTCATCTTATGAGTAGAGTTGAGCGATACTTTCCGATATCCAAATGTATCGGAATCGGAATGGTATCGCCGATACCCAAAAAATATCGGCGATACCCGATACCGATACCGGAAATCCAATGTAAGTCTATGGGAACAAAATATCGGAATTAAAAAAACCCCATTCTTGCCTTGTTGGTTAATTGTACATGAAGGAAAACAACAAAGAGTAATGTAGAATGTATTGGGGAAGGTTGAGGAGACATTAAAGGCATAGATGTTTAACCCAATCAAATGGAATAGCATAAATATTTTTTTTTTAAAGATGTTCGGATTGACGAAGAAATTGACAATGCTGTTAACGTTTTTTCTATTTTGGCAAATATGTATATTTCACAACTTCCATGCTCTTCACCTTTTTAACTTTTGACACACTTTCTCCTTCATAATCTTCAGCAGCATCATCTTTTTCATCAAATTATTCTTCATCTTCACCTTCTTTATCTTCTTCTTAAACTTCTTGCTATTCATCTTTTTGTTAACATTACTCATATTCTTCTTATTAAACTATTATTCTTATTCATATTGTACTTCATCTTCTTCATCATATTCTTATTTGTGACAGAGAATCCTGTACTTGTAATCTGTCAAAGTATGAATTTTTCATCCTTCCGTTCTTGCTGTCACAAAAGATTTAAATTACAACAGTATTTGTCCGTGTTCAGTTTAGCCTGCAGCAGCAGGCATTTTCCAGGGGCACCACGAGGAGGAACGGACTCACCCTCATACACTGCTTAGTCTTCTTCTGCTTATAATTTAGAGCATATATTTTGCTCTTCATTTTGGTCTTATACTTCATGTTCTTCTGCTTTTTGATCTTCTGCTTATTGTTCTTAAGTCTCTTGTTCTGTATCTTGTAGTTTGTCTTAACCTTCTTAGTCCTGTTTGGTAATCTTTTATTTCTTCTTTGTCATGGTGTTTAGGCTGGTTGGCTTGATGCTCGTCGTCCTTGTGGTCGTCATCTTCTTCGGGGTGGTCATCAGGGTCGTCGTCTTAATTGTTGGAGATCCAGAGTGATTACCCAAAAAAGCATTGAAAAAATCTTCAATTTGTAAATGTAGCAGAAGGTACAAGAGTCAATGCAAGTAACGAGGACCAGCTGACTGTGCTGGAACCCGGAGGGGCAGCAGAAGGAAAAGAGCCAATGGCACAACCGAGGACCAGCTGACGTTACTGGGACACGGTTACTAAGCAGGAGGTACCTGTGCTCCAAAGCACTACCAAGGACCAGCAGACGTTGCTGGAACTCGGATACCGAGATGGAGGCACCTAGGCCAAAGGCACTGCGGAGAACCAGCTGACGGTACTGGAACCCGGACGGGTAGCAGAAGGTACAAGAGCCAATGCAAGTAACGAGGACCAGCTGACTGTGCTGGAACCCGGAGGGGCAGCAGAAGGAAAAGAGCCAATGGCACAACCGAGGACCAGCTGACGTTACTGGGACACGGTTACTAAGCAGGAGGTACCTGTGCTCCAAAGTACTACCAAGGACCAGCAGACGTTGCTGGAACTCGGATACCGAGATGGAGGCACCTAGGCCAAAGGCACTGCGGAGAACCAGCTGACGGTACTGGAACCCGGACGGGTAGCAGAAGGTACAAGAGCCAATGCAAGTAACGAGGACCAGCTGACTGTGCTGGAACCCGGAGGGGCAGCAGAAGGAAAAGAGCCAATGGCACAACCGAGGACCAGGTGACGTTACTGGGACACGGTTACTAAGCAGGAGGTACCTGTGCTCCAAAGCACTACCAAGGACCAGCAGATGTTGCTGGAACTCGGATACCGAGATGGAGGCACCTAGGCCAAAGGCACTGCGGAGAACCAGCTGACGGTACTGGAACCCGGACGGGTAGCAGAAGGTACAAGAGCCAATGCAAGTAACGAGGACCAGCTGACTGTGCTGGAACCCGGAGGGGCAGCAGAAGGAAAAGAGCCAATGGCACAACCGAGGACCAGCTGACGTTACTGGGACACGGTTACTAAGCAGGAGGTACCTGTGCTCCAAAGCACTACCAAGGACCAGCAGACGTTGCTGGAACTCGGATACCGAGATGGAGGCACCTAGGCCAAAGGCACTGCGGAGAACCAGCTGACGGTACTGGAACCCGGACGGGTAGCAGAAGGTACAAGAGCCAATGCAAGTAACGAGGACCAGCTGACTGTGCTGGAACCCGGAGGGGCAGCAGAAGGAAAAGAGCCAATGGCACAACCGAGGACCAGCTGACGTTACTGGGACACGGTTACTAAGCAGGAGGTACCTGTGCTCCAAAGCACTACCAAGGACCAGCAGACGTTGCTGGAACTCGGATACCGAGATGGAGGCACCTAGGCCAAAGGCACTGCGGAGAACCAGCTGACGGTACTGGAACCCGGACGGGTAGCAGAAGGTACCCATGGAAATTTAAGTTGACAGGCCGCGAGCCGGCCGCAGTTACCGAATCCCACAGTACTACAGTGGGTGATTGTCCTATTGTCACAACGGAAACAGCCTTTATTTGCATATCCCGCAGCACACATAGGAAGCACCTAAACTCCAAGCACCATAGAGTCGGCTAACCCGACCGCAACACGACAAGACAACTTATTGGAGGCTAAGTGACGTTTACACTGACAGGAAACAGATGGCGTGCTGTAACCAGTCTGGGCAGGAGTGAGTACCCGTGCCAATGACACTTCCGAGCAACAACTGGCGGTGTTGAAGCCCAGGGATGAGAAGACAACAGGGTGGAGGCAGCATGACTTTTTGCCGTTCACACAGCAGGGGAACAGCTGACATTACTGAACCCCAGTAACACAGGAGCAAGTGTTGACTGTGCTAACAGCACTTCCGAGCAACAACTGGTGGTGTTGTAGCCCAGGGATGAGAAGAGAACATGGTGGAGGCAGCAGGACTTTTTGCCGTACACACAGCAGGGGAACAGCTGACATTACTGAACCCCAGTAACACAGGAGCAAGTGTTGACTGTGCTAACAGCACTTCCGAGCAACAACTGGCGGTGTTGTAGCCCAGGAATGAGAAGAGAACATGGTGGAGGCAGCAGGACTTTTTGCCGTTCACACAGCAGGGAACAGCTGAATTACTGAACCCCAGTAACACAGGAGCAAGTGTTCACTGTGCTAACAGCACTCCGAGCAACAACTGGCGGTGTTGTAGCCAGGGATGAGAAGAGAACTGGTGAGGCAGCAGGACTTTTGCCGTTCACACAGCAGGGGAACAGCTGACATTACTGAACCCAGTAACCAGGAGCAAGTGTTCACTGTGCTAACAGCACTTCCGAGCAACAACTGGCGGTGTTGTAGCCCAGGGATGAGAAGAGAACATGGTGGAGGCAGCAGGACTTTTTGCCGTTCACACAGCAGGGGAACAGCTGACATTACTGAACCCCAGTAACACAGGAGCAAGTGTTCACTGTGCTAACAGCACTTTCGAGCAACAACTGGCGGTGTTGTAGCCCAGGGATGAGAAGAGAACATGGTGGAGGCAGCAGGTCTTTTTGCCGTTCACACAGCAGGGGAACAGCTGACATTACTGAACCCCAGTAACACAGGAGCAAGTGTTGACTGTGCTAACAGCACTTCCGAGCAACAACTGGCGGTGTTGTAGCCCAGGGATGAGAAGAGAACATGGTGGAGGCAGCAGGACTTTTTGCCGTTCACACAGCAGGGGAACAGCTGACATTACTGAACCCCAGTAACACAGGAGCAAGTGTTCACTGTGCTAACAGCACTTCCGAGCAACAACTGGCGGTGTTGGAGCCCAGGGATGAGAAGAGAACATGGTGGAGGCAGCAGGACTTTTTGCCGTACACACAGCAGGGGAACAGCTGACATTACTGAACCCAGTAACACAGGAGCAAGTGTTCACTGTGCTAACAGCACTTCCGAGCAACAACTGGCGGTGTTGTAGCCCAGGGATGAGAAGAGAACATGGTGGAGGCAGCAGGACTTTTTGCTGTTCACACAGCAGGGGAACAGCTGACATTACTGAACCCCAGTAACACAGGAGCAAGTGTTCACTGTGCTAACAGCACTTCCGAGCAACAACTGGCGGTGTTGTAGCCCAGGGATGAGAAGAGAACATAGTGGAAGCAGCAGGACTTTTTGCCGTTCACACAGCAGGGGAACAGCTGACATTACTGAACCCCAGTAACACAGGAGCAAGTGTTCACTGTGCTAACAGCACTTCCGAGCAACAACTGGCGGTGTTGTAGCCCAGGAATGAGAAGAGAACATGGTGGAGGCAGCAGGACTTTTTGCCGTTCACACAGCAGGGGAACAGCTGACATTACTGAACCCCAGTAACACAGGAGCAAGTGTTCACTGCGCTAACAGCACTTCCGAGCAACAACTGGCGGTGTTGGAGCCCAGGGTCAAGGAGGATGTTTAAATACTATATCAAGTATTTTCCTTGTTACGTGTCAATGTCTATGCTCCAAACAAGAGAAATATAACCTTTAGTACCATAAGATGATGATTTTACTTAAAAAAATATATGTAAATTAATAATTTACAATCATAAACGCATACATTAACATGTTGAAAAGCAATGCAAACCACAATTAAAATAGGTTAAATAATCTGCTATACGGTTTAAAATAAAAGCATACAAGTACATATCAGAATCCATTAATGATGGCTAAGTAACAGTATGTACACCATTTTTATTGTGTAGACAATGAATGGCTGACTTAAAAACATAATCAGCATTACAAGTTATATTTGACATTCATAAAACTTTACATTTGGTGAATAATATCACTAAAAATTTTTTAAAAATATCTAAAATTTCCATCATGTAATACTGATAATATGTGCCAATCATTTATATTAACAAACAAAAAATTTAAAAAGTGCATAGTGCAGAGTGAAAACAGATATTTATGCCTGACTGTGGACTTGCAAGCATGACAACGGATAGATAAGGTATATATAGATGAGACTGCATAGCCACAGATGGTGAATGGCGATGTAATACTGTACCTCAATAAAGTGTGCGTTACTACTACTTCCTTTTTTTTATATAGCTTTATAAAAGGTTACGTGCATGTATGGTTGCGCCTTTGTTTGGACGCACAGACTGGCTTCCTGCTGTGACGCGTTGGGTATTGGAGCGTCTGTACGTCTTATGACGCAGACTAACATTCACGGTGCGCATCGTTCATCATCGCAAGCGTACCGACAACACAAAGGCGTTGTCATGACTGCTTTACTCAGTAAACATGCACCTATGATGAAACATACACGCATGTGCCCTATTACATAACAAGCTACAAGAAAAACGAGTGTGAGGTGTGACACAGCTGTTTTGTTAAGGTACAGTATTATATCGACATTGTACAGGTGTCGTTATTCAGTCTGATAAATAGATATCATTCACCTATTCTATCAGTTGTCGTTCTTTCAGCACCACTTACAGGTTTATATTTTGCTATTGTGACTATGCACTATTGACTTTACCAAGGTAATGCATGATTTTTGTTAGCGATTATCATGTTTACATGAAGGACCTTTATGATATGGGCTGTTAACTTTCTAATTAAATATGTATTTTTTAAAATGACACAAATATAAGTAATGTTGAAGAGGACTATTCCTACATGCATTGTTTGCACAATATTACAGGTGTACATCACGTCCCTTAATCAACATTGGATTATTATATTTACTTGTATGCTTTTATTTAAAAGGCAAGAACACTGAAGTATAACCTTCGCACTGCAGCAGTTGTCAAAGTTCAACCCACATTATGCACTTCCAACATTGCAGAATTTGAGTCATGATGTGAGTTGGATTTGTCTAAGCTATGGAGTGACAAGGTTGACCATCAGTACCTATAGCATAAGTAGGCTTTTGTGTTTGCATTTGTTTTCGACATGTGCATATCTGTAATAATATGTCACAATTATTTTGTAACATATTTGTGACAAAGACTAATCATTTTATGGTTTTAAAGTTGACGTTTCAAATGTTTACAGCTTAGAAATCAGGGTGTAGCCTCATATCTATGTGTAGCACTAGACACTTTGACATGTCATGTTTTTTTCACCATGATTAGGTAGCTAGCAGTAATTTTTGCCGGACACACAGCAGGGGAACAGCAGGCGTTACTGAACCCCACAAACACATCAGCGATTGTTTTCATCTGTGCATCTAACACTTCTGAGCAGCAACTGGCGGTGTTGAAGCCCAGGGTCAAGGAGGGTGTAGGCAGAGGCCTAGTATGAGATGTTTGAAGTTGAAGTTGTAGTTAGCAGCAGTAATTTTTGCCAGACACACAGCAGGGGAACAGCAGGCGTTACTGAACCCCACAAACACATCAGCGATTGTTTTCATCTGTGCATCTAACACTTCTGAGCAGCAACTGGCGGTGTTGAAGCCCAGGGTCAAGGAGGGTGTAGGCAGAGGCCTAGTATGAGATGTTTGAAGTTGAAGTTGTAGTTAGCAGCAGTAATTTTTGCCAGACACACAGCAGGGGAACAGCAGGCGTTACTGAACCCCACAAACACATCAGCGATTGTTTTCATCTGTGCATCTAACACTTCTGAGCAGCAACTGGCGGTGTTGAAGCCCAGGGTCAAGGAGGGTGTAGGCATAAAATATTGAGTTATTGCCTTGTTACGTGGCCATTGCAAATGTATGTACTTCAAACAAGAATAAATGAAGTTTTACTAGGACAATAAAATGATGAATTTCAATTCCAAGAATAGAAAAATATTTATACTTGAGAGTCCTCTGTGGTTGATACCGTTTAATGGCTAACTGAAAATATGGTAACAAATTCCAAGCTTTCGAGACTACTCAGGTCTCTTCATCAGGCTAAGACTAAAACAAAAAATGAAGAATCACATATTTCTACACACAACAGGACACAGGAATAGGTAAGACAAATGAGGGAGGGACAAGTGAGGGGAGACCGGCCAAAAAATGAGAACAAGGATGAATTATCAGCGCCACACAATAAGAGAAAAAATAATGGATTTACCTGTGGCAAAACAATTTTGTATGCCCGGTCATAGCATGATGGATATGGAATTACTGGTATTAAAATATAACTTCAAATATGAGAAAGATACAAAGGTTTCAGAATATAAGCTCATCATGACCTTTGACACTGTTAGTGATGGAATGAATAGATCACACGGATTTATGTCATTCTATATCAATTAAGGAATCTGCGTCTCTGCCCTTCCAGGGGCATGAAAACACAAAACCAGACCCCAATCAGAGGGCAATAAAACTTTCTATCCTTATCTAGGAACTGTTCCAATATTTATGTTCATCCCTCTGTGATAATGACAGTTCTGCTACACGTCACTTACTTGTCTTACCTATTTCACTATTCCTGTGTCCTGTTGTGTATAGAAATATGTGATGCTTCATTTCTTGTTTTAGTCTTTGCCTGATGAAGAGACGTGAGTAGCCTCGAAAGCTTGCAATTTGTTACCATCTTTTCAGTTATCCAGTAAAAGGTAACAACCACTGCGGACTCTCAAGTCTAAATATTTTTCTATCTACTGGCTAACACGGTACGAAGATACACATGTTTCCTAACTTCAAGAATAAAAATAAAGACACTGCAAATATAAACGCATATATGCACATGCCAACAAGAAATGGAACAACACACCACCCAAAAAATTGGTTACAAAATATAGTGTTGTAAATTTAAGAATAAAAGTCCATTTTTGTATTTATGAATAATGCTTAAGGAACGCTATGTTAAACCATAACATAGTGAAGACAATGGATTTTGTAATAGTCACTCATCATCATCATCATTGCAATTTAGATGTGACAGTCACAGACATTTCAATTATTTAAGTTAATAAAATCGTTACTTTGTACAGCATGTATGACATGTCCAGCATGGACTCATCAATGTGATGACACAATAATGTACGATAAAAAATAACCATTTAAAAAAACATAATGCATTGTCACTAGTGTTGAGCGATATTGCTCGATATCTAAAAATATTGTATCGAAATTGTATCGCCGATAGCACTAAATATCGTCGATATCCGATTTCGATAGCGGAAGTCCCATATAGGTCTATGGGAACAAAATATCGAAATTAAAAAAAACCTTTATTTCCTTGTAAACACTAAATATACACACATAGAATACATATATATATATATATATATACATGTCATTGTGACATATATATATACATATATTTATAGTTTATACACTTCTACATAGTAAAATCGACTCTAATTCAATTGCCGGGTAAAGACGTGACATACCCCATAGAAGTCGACGGGCTCGGTGCCGAGTACCCCGAAAACCTCTGGCTCTGTGCGACTCAACTTGGGCGTCACGAACAGGATTCTGTAGCTCGCTATAAGCGAGTCCTGTGTGCCTAAATTGCACTGGTTTTGTGCTTGAGAATTGCTAAAATCATCAGAGAATGTATTTGCCATTTTTCCGCCATATCTGCGTCACGACGAGGCACTGGTGAAGAAGAAGGGCGTGCTCTTCGTGGGTGTCACTCACTCAGTGGCGTGAAAACGATGGCCGCCCACTGTAAATGGTACTGCAATGTAACATCGTGCCCACAGCTCTGGAGTTCCGCCTCCTCATCCTCCTCAGTGTGCGGAAACTAACACGAAGGTCCCGCCTCACTACAAAAGAGGGGCCCTCTCCAGATGCTAATGACACATGTGACTTGGCAGAGATGGCTAATGGACACGACGAGCAGAAGTGGGAAGGGATGGAGCAGTCAGAGCTCTCCCCCCACGGAAGCGACCCGATCGCCACAGAATCACCGTTGGGCACCCGGCCTGTAAACCCTCCTATGCTGCAAGAAGCGGAGGATACCCTAAGAGGCCTGGCCCGGCACCAGGAGGAGGTCGCCAGGATGGAAGCCAGCTGGCGTGCCCTAAAAATAAACTTGGAGCGGCGCCAATCCCTCTTACCTGAAGTGTCTGTACCGGAAGGTGAGGCACCTGTTCTAGTAGAGGAGTCCTTGCAATGTGATCCAGTTGACGTTGTCGCAGTGGAGGCACCCGTTCCTGCAAAAACCGCAGCACCGTCAGCAGCACCCCAGGTCCCGCTGTCTGCCCCCGTCGCTGAGACAGAAGAAGCGACACCCGTCCTCATGGAGGAGGCCGCGCAGGCACCAGAGCACTACCTGCCTGTACCGGAGCCCCGACTGTCATCTGATTTAGAGCCGTCTGCTTCCTCCGCAGGGGAGCGCCGCCAGGACTGGGGGGCGACAGGAGAGCTGCCGCAAACCGGACACTGTAAGCTGCAGTGGAGTGGTGGAGACATGGAGCAGCTGGTGGAGGAGAATTTCAACCGGCGTCAGGAGGAAGAGTGGAGACGTTGGGAGCGGGAAGCAGAGCGACAAAGGGAGCAGCGAGAAACCCTAAAACTTCGCCAACGTCACCTGGAGAAGGACCGGGCAGATAAGGACCGGATGAGAAAGGATAAAGGAACCCTGAGTGAGCCGCGGCGTAAGGGTGCAGTACGGAACTTTAAATTGAAAGCTGGTTGGGGCTTCATCAAGGAGCCTGGACTTTATTTAGAAGTCTTTGTGACCCGGCGGGACGTGGAAGCTCACCTCCCAGAAGGACACCCGGGGAGGGACCTGTTGCCAGGAGACTTGGTGACTTACACCCGACACTGGGGTTACAATGGGTGGTATGCCCTAAATGTTACCAGGTGCGACCCCTACTCCCCAGTGTGTGAGGAACCTGTGAGATCCTCGAAGCCTTCAGCCTCCCACATCCAGGCCTCTGCAAAAGTGCCCACCCCACGCCGTAAATCTCCCCAGCCTCCCTCAGTGGTCTCCTCAGCAGACCCACCCATGGACATGATATCGATACGTGGCCCGTACCCGGCGCCTGTTAGGCCCCCTGGGGTTCGTTCAGTCTGTGACATAGGGCTCCAGACCCGGAGGGAGATGAAAGAGGTGGCCACACAGACCCAGATAGCGGGTCACGACGTCACTGTACAGGCCACACGACGTCATCAGGTCCTGGTGGTCCTTGGTGCCTCGGATGTTTGGCAATCTCAAGAAGAGTACCAGGTGGTACCTGGAAGAGGCCAGCCAAAGAAGTCTAAATAACCCGGACAGGGTCCCTGTATGTAAATAGTTAAATTGTTTATGTACCCGGACGGGTGAATGTTCCTAAAAAAGTTTTTTAATTTAATAAAAAAAAAAAAACACAGTTTTCATTTCTTTTATTACTGTCTCATCCTGCGACGCCATCGATCTCCTGTAAAAAAATGAAAAAAAAAAAAAAAGTATAGCACCTGACCGACGCAGTCCATAGTAACGAGTGTCCCACGACGATCCAGCTCTGCTACATCAGAATGACAGGCAGAGCCTGTCATCCCGGCGCAGCACAGCTGATTACCTGCTTCCCCGGCGGTGACGTCATCGGACTGACTGCTTTACGGCCGGGATTACCCTGCAGTCACTGCAGTTATCGCGAAAAACTGCATGTGACCGCCAGGGAGAAGATAATGGCGGCCATCAAGCAGTCCAGGACGTGACCGCCGGAGATCTTCTGCCAGGTAAGTGCCGCTGACTCCTGACAGACCCGACCGACGGACACTCACAGTGACAGTGACAAATCCGATTCCGGTATTCGATAAGACGAAAATATCGAAACGAATTATCGAAAGGCCGATAGAGCTAATATCGGCCGATAGCCGATATTTGCATTATCGTATCGCTCAACACTAATTGTCACAATTTAAGTGTGTGCCTGCAAGTGTAGGTGAAACAAAGGCTACGAATAGCAAAGGTATATTCTATGTCTGTATCAGACAGTGGACAGCCTCTGATGGGTAATGGCGATGTTATACTGTACGTCAATAAAGTCTGCGGCTGCAATCATGCATTTTTTGCTTGTACAGTGTTGAAGAGGGTAAAAGCATGTCTGGTTGCGCAAGGCTTTATCCGTCAACACTACCTTCCTACTGTCACGCGTAGGGTAGGGTAGCGTGTGTCAATTAGATGACTCTATAAAATGTGACGTTACGCAGCGTTATTGCGCCCTAGGGACGCCAAAAATATAACAGCAGTAATCATTTAGTATTGTAAGCTTTTCAGGGGATATAGCTCTGGGATCGCCATCCGGGTAGACGGAGTGGCACGGAAACAGTTCATTCACAGACAGCAGTTCTGGTAAAAACTGGCCGCAACCAGTTTTATTAACCCCTTAATGACCAAGCCATTTTGTAGGTTAAAGACCAGGCCAATTTTTACAATTCTGACCACTGTCTCTTTATGAGGTTATAACTCTGGAACGCTTCTACGGATCTTGGCGATTCTGAGATTGTTTTCTCGTGACATATTGTACTTCATGATAGTGGTAAAATTTCTTCAATATAACTTGCGTTTTTTTATGAAAAAAATGGAAATATGGCAAAAATTTTGAAAATTTTGCAATTTTCAAACTTTTAATTTTTATGCCATTAAATCAGAGAGATATGTCACAAAAATTGGTTAATAAATAACATTTCCCACATGTCTACTTTACATCAGCACAATTTTGGAACCAAATTTTTTTTTTGTTACGAAGTTATAAGTGTTAAAAGTTGACCAGCAATTTCTCATTTTTCCAACAAAATTTACAAAACCATTTTTTTAGGGGCCACCTCACATTTGAAGTGAATTTGAGGGGTCAATATGACAGAAAATACCCAAAAGTGACACCATTCTAAAAACTGCACCCCTCAACGTGTTCAAAGCCACATTCAAGAAGTTTATTAACCCTTTAGGTACTTCACAAGAATTGAAGCAATGTGGAAGGAAAAAATGAACATTTAACTTTTTTTCCCAAAATTTTTCTTTCGACACAATTTTTTTAAATTTTGTCAAGGGTATCAGGAGAAAATGAACCACAATATTTGTTGTACAATTTCTCCAGAGTACACCGATATACCATGTGTGGGGGTAAACCACTATTTGGGCGCATGGCAGAGCTCGGAAGGGAAGCAGCGCCATTTGACTTTTTTGGCTGGAATTGAGATTGGACGCCATGTCGCATTTGGAGAGTCCCTGTGTGCCTAAACAGTGGAAACCCCCCCACAAGTGACACCATTTTGGAAACTGGACCCCTCAAGGAACTCATCTAAATGTGTTGTGAGAGCTTTTAACCCCCAAGGGCTTCACAGAAGGTTATAACGTAGAGCCGTAAAATTAAAAAATCATATTTTTTCCACAAAAATGATCTTTTCATCCCAATTATTATTTTCCAAAGGATAAAAGGACCCCAAAAGTTATTGGGCAATTAGTCCTGAGTACGCTGATACCCCATATGTGGGGGTAAACCACTATTTGGGCGCATGGCAGAGCTCGGAAGGGAAGCAGCGCCATTTGACTTTTTTGGCTGGAATTGAGATTGGACGCCATGTCGCATTTGGAGAGTCCCTGTGTGCCTAAACAGTGGAAACCCCCCACAAGTGACCCCATTTTGGAAACTGGACCCCCCAAGGAACTCATCTAAATGTGTTGTGAGAGCTTTTAACCCCCAAGGGCTTCACAGAAGGTTATAACGTAGAGCCGTAAAATTAAAAAATCATATTTTTTCCACAAAAATGATCTTTTCATCCCAATTATTATTTTCCAAAGGATAAAAGGACCCCAAAAGTTATTGGGCAATTAGTCCTGAGTACGCTGATACCCCATATGTGGGGGTAAACCACTATTTGGGCGCATGGCAGAGCTCGGAAGGGAAGCAGCGCCATTTGACTTTTTTGGCTGGAATTGAGATTGGACGCCATGTCGCATTTGGAGAGTCCCTGTGTGCCTAAACAGTCGAAACCCCCCACAAGTGACCCCATTTTGGAAACTAGACCCCCCAAGGAACTTATCTAAATGTGTTGTGAGAGCTTTTAACCCCCAAGCGCTTCACTGAAGGTTATAACGTAGAGCCGTAAATTAAAAAATCATATTTTTTCCACAAAAATGATCTTTTCATCCCAATTTTTATTTTCCAAAGGGTAAAAGGACCCCAAAATTTATTGTGAAATTAGTCCTGAGTACGCTGATACCCCATAGGTGGGGGTAAACCACTATTTGGGCGCATGGCAGAGCTCGGAAGGGAAGCAGCGCCATTTGACTTTTTTGGCTGGAATTGAGATTGGATGCCATGTCGTATTTGGAGAGTCCCTGTGTGCCTAAACAGTGGAAACCCCCCACAAGTGACCCCATTTTGGAAACTAGACCCCCCAAGGAACTTATCTAGATGTGTGGTGAGAGCTTTGAACCCCCAAGGGCTTCACAGAAGGTTATAACGTAGAGCAGTAAAATTAAAAAATCATATCTTTTCCACAAAAATGATCTTTCCACCCCCAATTGTTATTTTCCAAAGGGTAACAGGACCCCAAAAGTTATTGTGCAATTTGTCCTGAGTACGCTGATACCCCATATGTGGGGGGAAACCACTATTTTGACGCATGGCAGAGCTCGAAAGGGAAGTAGCGCCTTTTTCAAATGCAGACTTTGATGGAATGGTCTGTGGGTGTCATGTCACGTTTGGATAGCCCCTGATGTGCCTAAACAGTAGAAACCCCCCACAAGTGACTCCATTTTGGAAACTAGACCCCCCAAGGAACTTATCTAGATGTGTGGTGAGCACTTTGAACCCCCAAGTGCTTCACAGAAGTTTATAACGTAGAGCCGTGAAAATAAAAAAATCATATTTTTTTTCCACAAAAATAATCTTTTTGCCCCAAATTTTTATTTTTATAATGGTAACAGGAGAAATAGGACCCCAAAAGCTATTGTGCAATTTGTCCTGAGTACGCTGATATCCCATATGTGGGGGGGAACCACTATTTTGACGCATGGCAGAGCTCGAAAGGGAAGTAGCGCCTTTTTCAAATGCAGACTTTGATGGAATGGTCTGTGGGTGTCATGTCACGTTTGGATAGCCCCTGATGTGCCTAAACAGTAGAAACCCCCCACAAGTGACTCCATTTTGGAAACTAGACCCCCCAAGGAACTTTTCTAGATGTGTGGTGAGCACTTTGAACCCCCAAGTGCTTCACAGAAGTTTATAACGTAGAGCCGTGAAAATAAAAAAATCATATTTTTTTCCACAAAAATAATCTTTTTGCCCCAAATTTTTATTTTTATAATGGTAACAGGAGAAATAGGACCCCAAAAGCTATTGTGCAATTTGTCCTGAGTACGCTGATATCCCATATGTGGGGGGGAACCACTATTTTGACGCATGGCAGAGATCGGAAGGGAAGGAGCACCGTTTTTAAATGCAGACTTTGATGGAATGGTCTGCGGGTGTCATGTCACGCTTGGAGAGCCCCTGATGTGCCTAAACAGTAGAAACCCCCCACAAATGACCCCATTTTGCAAACTAGACCCCCCAAGGAACTTATCTAGATGTGTGGTCAGCACTTTGAACCCCCAAGGGCTTCACAGAAGTTTATAACGTAGAGCCGTGAAAATAAAAAAAATCATATTTTTTTCCACAAAAATGACCTTTTTGCCCCCAAATTTTTATTTTTATAAGGGTAACAGGAGAAATAGGACCCCAAAAGCTATTGTGCATTTTGTTCTGAGTACGCTGATACCCCATATGCGGGGGGGGAACCACTGTGATCGCCTTACTGCGATCTTTGGGAGGCACAATGAACAAATCTACCAAAGGTGAAGAATTGGTTTTCTTTTTTACGCCATTCCTCGTGCGGTATTAGTGATTTGGCGACTTTATTCTTTGGATCGGTGCGATTACAGCGATACCAGATTTACACCCTTTTTTCATGTTTAGCTTCTGTCACACTCTAAAAGATGCTTTTTTTTGGAATAATTTTTTGTAAGAATTTTTTGCATCGCCGTATTTTGAGAGCTATAATTTTTCCATATTTCGGCCGACAGAGTTATCTGTGGGCTTATTTTTTGCGGGACGAGCTGACGTATTTATTGGTACCATATTCGGGCACATAACGTTTTTTGATCGCTTCCTATTCCGATTTTTGTGGAAGCAGAATGAACAAAAACCAGCAATTCAGGAATTGTTTTTTTTTTTAATTTTTTTTCCCCCGTTCCGCGTGTGGTAAAATTGATAAAGCAGCTTTATTCTTCGGGTCACTATGATTACGGCGATACCTCATTTATATATTTTTTTTATGTTTTGGCGTTTTTTACACAATAAAGAATTTTATAGAAAAAATAATTATTTTTGCATCAGTTTATTCTGCGAGCTATAACTTTTTTATTTTTTCACTGATGATGCTATATAGCAGCTTGTTTTTTGCGGGACAAGATGACGTTTTCAGCGGTACCATGATTATTTATATCTGACTTTTTGATCGCGTGTTATTGCACTTTTTCCAAGCGGTATAATGATACCGCTTGGAAAAAGTATAATTTACTACTTTTTTGTGTTTTTTTTTACGGCTTTCACTGAAGGGGTTAACTAGGGTTATGCTTTTATAGATGGGATTTTTACGGACATGGCGATACCTAACATGTGTATTTTTTTTGTTTTTTATTTTTTTTATTACATAAAAATGTGTATTTTTTAGGGGATTTTTTTTTAATTATTTTTTTAATATTTTTTTTACAATTTTTTTAAAAAAATGATTTTTTTCAACTTGTCCCTTTATGGGACTTTCACTTTTTTTTACTTTTCATTGCAGTTACAATGCATTGCAATGCTCTGGCATTGCAATGCATTGCAACTATAGTGGAAGCTGCTGTGACATGATCACAGCAGCTTCCCGTAGCTAAATGACCCGGAGGTTGTCATGACAACCCCCGGGTCATCAAGGCAGAGATCGGGCCCTGCGATTACATCGCTGGGACGCAGATCTGAGGCAGAGGGAGCTCCCGACCCTCTGCCTCCCCCCCTGAGCTCTGCGATCGCGCTGTATCGCAGCAGTCAGGGGGTTAACAGCCAGGGGCGGTGGGGGCTCCGCTCCTGGCTGTCAGTGCAGGAAGCCTGGCCACTGCAGCGCCGGCTCCTGCACTGAAATTTCAGCTTCTCCTGCGCGATCGCTGCTGTGTTTGGTCAGTCAGATTGACTGACCAAGCACAGCGCTGTGGGTGCGGGGACCGACGGCAAAGGTCCCCGCACCGCTTGCCGTGCCTGTCAGCTGTCTGTGACAGCTGTCGGCACTGATCTACCACTGCGTGTCTACACGCAGTGGTAGATCAAAGGCATGACGTGCAGAGTCCGTCCTGGTGCCGGAACTGGCACCTTGCCATGACGGACTCTGCACGTCAGTGGACATTAAGGGGTTAAAGTCCACAGCAAACAGAACATAATCAAAACCAAATAATAAACATAAGACCTGGGCATGTCCAGCCACTTACTACACTTAGATAGATTTCCCTATCTATCCGGGACCAGACTCTACCAGCCTGGGCCAAAACAACACATATGTTCAGCATTTACCAGCATGGAGTTTCACAGAGTCTCCTCCTTGTGTCTGAAGGCACCTTCAACGTCCAGACTTGAGAGAGCTCCCCTCCTATTCAGCAGCTATCCGCATGGATTCTCACAGAGACTACTCCTGTGTCCGGGGTACATCGAGCGCCCAGACTGAGACAGCTCATACTCCTGGAGACTCCTTCTTGTGCCTGGACTCCTTGTCCAGACTAAGCGAGCTCTCTGACTGTGTTCGCAGACACCTACTTCTGGTCTCCTAATTAACAGCTGAATGGTTTCAGGCCTGAGCTGCAATGTGTGTACTGAATGTAAGGTGTAGTGACCTTTCTCTACCACTAGGTTTACAAAGCCATACATTTCCCTTATACCAGTCAGCAAAGTATCTAGGTGAAATGTACACCCCATTCAACACACATACCCTCACTGTCTCACACTGTCTAATACTCCCACCTATGACCAACAAAAAAAGAACGTTCCCTCTTTAACAATCTACAAGACTAACAAGCATAATGGTTGACGCTGACTTTATTGAGGTACAGTATTACATCGACATTGTCCATGAGTAACTATGCACTGTGATACCTATATACCATTATTAATTTATATCTGTTGTGGTTGTTTCAACAGCACTTGCAGGTATAACTACCTATTGTCAGTATGCATGATGCACTTTCTAGATGTAATAATTTATTATTGCACATTATTACCAGGTTTAGATGCTGGCCATTTCATATATGGTGTGTGAAGTTACAGTTGGCATCAGTATGTGTATTTTATAATGTCTGTCATAAATAAAACTCGTGATGATGATGATGAGGATTTTATGATTCGTACATCCATTGACTGCATTATCTTACAGGTACAGATAAAGTTCCTTAAAAAGCATTAATTGATAAGTATGAAATGTACTTTTATGCATTAATTTCAAAAAGTGAACACTATGTTTTAGTTTTTGTTACCATTTCTAATAGACATGTGCAGATATGCGCTGTGATGACAAATTATTATTTGTCCATATTTGTCATAAAAATTTATCATTCTAGGCCTGGAAAACTTCACAATTTCATGTTTTAAGCATAACAATCAGGGTGACGGCTCTTCCCTATTTGGAGCATGTTCGACATGGGTTTTTCTGTGCATGTGTAGGGAACAGGAGACTTCTTGACGGACACACAGCAGGGGAACAGCTGGCGTTACTGAACCCCACTAACACTATAGCTTGTGTATTGGTCCGTGGACACGACACTTCTGAGCAGCAACTGGCAGTGTTGTAGCCCAGGGAGTAGAGTTCAGGTGGTAGAAAGATGAACATAACAGGAGACATGGATAACGTTGTGAACCAGTTATTTAATCTGAAAACGGACAGACAAATTCTGGCGAGATCCATGCCTTGTTCATTTTCAGAAAAGTAAGCCGGTCTACATTATCGGAGGATAGTCGCATGCGACGGTCTGTTAGTACACCACCTGCAGCACTAAAGACGCGCTCCGATAATACACTGGCAGCAGGGCAAGCCAGCACCTCCAATGCATACTGGCTAAGCTCTGGCCATGTATCCAGCTTAGAGACCCAAAACTTGAATGGGGAAGAGCCATCTGGGAGTACACTGAGAGGGAAAGACATGTAGTCTGTCACCATCTTACGGAAACGTTGCCTCCTGCTGACTGGAGCCGTCTCGGATGGTGTAGACATTTGTGGCGCTGCCACAAAACTTCGCCACATTTGGAACATACTGGTCTTGCCTTTTGAAGAGGCGCTGCTTGTGCTCCCTCTTGTTGCAGAGCTGTCTCCACTGCCTCGACGCACAGAGCTGCTTTGTAAAGCAGTAGCAGCAGCAGCAGTGCTCTCGGCTGGAATGGAGAACATTATGGATTGCACCAGTGTGTCTTGGTACTCCCGCATTTTACGCTCCCGGTTCAATGGTGTGATGAGGCTTTGTAAGTTGTCCCGGTAGCGAGGGTCTAGGAGGGTGTACACCCAATAATCAGACGTGGTGAGAATGTGGGCGATGCGGCGGTCGTTTCTCAGGCACTGCAGCATGAAATCAACCATGTGCTGCAGACTCCCAACTGGCCAAGAAACGCTGTCCCCTGCAAGAGGCGTCATCTCTGCCTGCTCTGCATCACCCCACCCTCGCTCTACATACTGACTAGAGCGTTGTGTACCTCCCTCTGGAGTGATGTCTTCCTCCTCCATTGACTCCTCCTCTATCCTCCTCACAAAGTGAGCCCTGCCCAGCCCTTTGTGAGGAACCACGTTGCGCTGACTGTCCAGAAGGTGATGGAATTTGTGACTCCTCATCCTCCACCTCTTCCAAAACCTCATCCCTTAGTGCTTGCAGTGTTTTTTAGAAGCAGGCAGATAAGGGGGACAGTCAGGCTGACTAGTGCATCATCTGCACTCGCCATCCGCGTTGACTCATCAAACGCACGCAAAACGTGGCAGATGTCCTTCGTAGAGGCCCACTCATTATGGTGAAGTGTGACGGCGCAAATTGCGAGTTGATTGCGCCTGATGCAGCTGATACTCCATACTGCTGGCTGCTGCTCACACAACCGCTCCAACATATGTAACGTGGAATTCCACCTGGTGGTACGTCACATATGATGCGATGTTCAGGAAGGCGAAATCTGCGTTGCAGAGCTGCAATGCGCGATCTGGCGATGCTGGAACGTCGCAAGTGAGCGCACTCTAGGCGGACCTTGTGCAGCAGTGCATCAAGATCCGGATAGTCCCTCAAAAAACTCTGCACGACCAAGTTGAGCACATGTGCCAGACATGGTATGTGAGTGAGGTTGCCAAGGCCCAGAGCTGCCACCAGATTTCGGCCATTGTCACACACTACCAAGCCTGGCTGGAGATTCGCTGGCAAAAACCACACGTCGCTCTCCTGCTTGATGGCATTCCAGAGCTCCTGCGCTGTGTGGCTTCGATTCCCCATGGAAATTAATTTCAGAACGGCCTGTTGACGTTTGGCCACGGCTGTGCTCATATCGGTCGCATCAGGTAAGCGTCACGGGTCCATGTGGAGGTAGACCGTGACGGCTCCTGCAGCGATGATTCTGAGGAACTGGAGTAGGAGGAGGAGTCAATGTGGACAGACTTGATTCCTGCAATCCTTGGAGTTGGCAGAACACGTACAGCGCCACTCGCAAGATCTGTACCCGGCTCCACAACATTGACCCAATGGGCAGTGAGGGAAAGGTATCGTCCCTGGCCATGGGTACTGGTCCACGCATCGGTGGTCAGGTGGACCTTGCTACTGACGACGTTTAGTAGCGCATGTTTAATTTTTCCCTCAACATGCTTTTGCAGACCAGGGACGGCTTGCCTGCTGAAATAAAATCGGCTGGGCACATTGTATTGTGGGACTGCCAATGCCATTAACCCCTTAACGACCGCCGATACGCCTTTTAACGGCGGTCATTAAGGGTACTTAAACCACAGCGCCGTTAATTAACGGCGCTGTGGAAAAAGTGAATAGCGCCCCCCAGAGGCGCATTTTCTCCGGGGTCTCGGCTACCGTGGGTAGCCGAGACCCCAGAGAACATGAATCGGGTCGGTTTTTACCGACACCGATGTTGCGATCGCCGTTATTAACCCTATAACGGCGACCGCAACAACAACAAAAAAAAAAAGTTGTGCCATTTCATTTCTCTGTCCTCTGATGTCATCGGACATCAGAGGACAGAGAAAAAGGGTCCCCAGGACCCCCATGTGGCCCCCGATCCAATCCATGTGGCCCCCGGGCCCTCCGGTGTCCCCCGGTGCCGACGCTGTTAAGAAAATGGCGGGCGCATGCTCAGTGCGCCCGCCGCTATGTGCCGCTGTGCTGGTGGGGGGATGGGCAAATATTCTCTGGGGTCTCGGCTACCAGGGGTAGCCGAGACCCCAGAGAACATGATCCGGGTCGGTATTCACCGATCCCGGTGTTGCGATCGCGGCTATGCAAGCATAGCCGCGATCGCAAAAAAAAAAAAAAAAAATGATTTCTCTCCCCTCTGATGTGATCGCACATCAGAGGGGAGAAAATGAGGGTCCCCCGGTCCCCCGATCGCCCCCCCATATACTTACCGGTGTCCTCCGTCCTCCCGCAGGCCCCAGGATCCCGGCGTCTTCTTCCTGCAAAAAAAAAATGGCGGGCGCATGCGCAGTGCGCCCGCCGATCTGCTTGGCGGCAGATTCAAAATTTTTTCATTCATTCTCAGAAAAGTGCATTTTGATCACTATGATAAACTATCACAGTGATCAAAATAAAAAAAAACAGTACATAACCCCCCCATTTATCACCCCCTTAGTTAGGGACATATAATAAAAAATAGAAATTATATTTGTTTTCATTTTTTTGCTAGGGTTAGGGTTATAATTAGGGTTAGGGTTATAAATTAGGGTTAGGGTTAGCATTAGGCTGGTTTCACACATCCGGTGTGCGCCTGGCGGCGCCCCGGGCATTTAGCCGCAGCGCCGCATCAGAAAATCTGATGCGCCGCATGCGTTTTTTTTGCATTGACATGCATTAGCGCCGGATGGCGCCGCATGTCAATGCGTTGCATGCGGTTTTGTCCGGATGCGGCGCAAATGTACATTACGGCGTCCGGACAAAACGCTGCATGTAACGTTTTTTGTTTTTGCTTGATGGTTTCTGATGTCTCCGGGCATCAGAAACCATCCGGCAAAAAAACGCATGCGGCCGCCGGCGGCGCATCAGGTTTTCTGATGCGGCGCTGCGGCAAAATGCCGGGGGCGCCGACAGGCGCCCGCCGGAAGTGTGAAAGCAGCCTTAGGGTAAGGGTTATAATTAGCGTTAGGGTTAAGCTGGGTTCATACTGCGTTATGGCAGTCCGTTAGACGGACTGCGTTACACCGCGGTATAACGCGGTGTAACGCAGTCCGTTAACGCTGCCATTCACCCCCATTTGAGGGCGCATCGCGACGCATGCCGTAAAGCGGCATGCGTTTGCGACGTGCCATCATTCAGTGACGGAGCCTCGGACGCGGGCTGCAGCGTTTGGGCTCCGTCACCGCTAGCGCAGATGAATCATCTGCTGATTCCTCTGCGCTAGCGGGTATAGCATAATGCGATCGCGTTATGCTATACCGTTACCAGCCCGTCAACGCTATGTGTTGAACGGGCTGGTAAAACGCAAAATGAACCTAGCCTTAGGGTTAGGGTTATAATTAGGGTTACAATTAGGGTTAGGGTTACAATTAGGGTTAGGGTTAAAATTAGGGTTAGGGTTACAATTAGAGTTAGGGTTATAATTAAGGTTAGGGTTACAATTAGGGTTGGCATTTAGGTTAGGATTAGGGTTAGGGGTGTGTTGGGATTAGGGTTGGAGCTAGAATTGAGGGATTTCCACTATTTAGGCACATCAGGGGGTCTCCAAACACGACGTGGCGTTCAAAAAGTCAAATGGCGCTCCCTCCCTTCCGAGCCCTGCCGTGCGCCCAAACAGTGGTTTACCCCAACATATGGGGTATCACCGTACTCAGGACAAATTGCACACCAATTTTGGGTTCTAATTTCTCCGGTTACCCTTGGGAAAATAAAAAATAGCTGGCTAAAAAAATCATTTTTGAGAAAAAAAATGATTTTTCATTTTCACGGCTCTGCGTTTATAAATTTCTGTGAAGCACTAGGGGGTTCAAAGTGCTCACCACACATCTAGATAAGCTCCTTAAGGGGTCTAGTTTCCAAAATGGGGTCACTTGTGGGGGGTTTCCACTGTTTAGGCACATCAGGGGGTCTCCAAACACGACATGGCTTTCAAAAAGTCAAATGGCGCTCCCTCCCTTCCGAGCCCTGCCGTGCGCCCAAACAGTGGTTTACCCCAACATATGGGGTATCAGCATACTCAGGACAAATTGCACACCAATTTTGGGGTTCTAATTTCTCCGGTTACCCTTGGAAAAATAAAAAAATAGCTGGCTAAAAAAATCATTTTTGAGAAAAAAAAAGATTTTTCATTTTCACGGCTCTGCGTTTATAAATTTCTGTGAAGCACTTGGGGGTTCAAAGTGCTCACCACACATCTAGATAAGCTCCTTGGGGGGTCTAGTTTCCAAAATGGTGTCACTTGCAGGGGGTTTCTACTGTTTAGGTACATCAAGGGCTCTGCAAACACAACATGACGCCCGCAGAACATTCCATCAAAGTCTGCATTAAAATCGTTTCCTTAAGCATCTGGCCAACAGTGTTCACCCCATTGGGTGGTAAAGGAAAAATGCACAAATTTGGTCATTTTCCTGTACCTTGGAAATAAAAAATCGTAAAACTTTGAGAAAAAAATTATTTTTATTCACGCATCAGTTATATTCTGAAGCTGGGTTCAAGTGCTCACAACATTAATGTTAGGGTCTAGTTTCCAAAATAGTGTGATTTGTGGGAGGTTTCGACTGTTTAGGCGTATCAGGGGCTCTCCAAACGCGACATGGCGTCCAATTTCAATTCCAGCCAATTTTGGTTTGAAAAAGTCAAACAGCGCTCCTTCCCTTCCAAGCCCTGCCGTGCGCCCAAACAGTGGTCCCACCCCACATATGGGGTATCAGCGTACTCAGGACAAATTGGACAACAACTTTTGTGGTCTAATTTCTCCTGTTACCTTTGGGAAAATAAAAAATTGGGGACTAAACGATCAGGTTTGTGGAAAAAATATGACTTTTTATTTTCATGCCCGGGAGTTATAAACTTCTGTGAATCACTTGGGGGTTCAAAGTGCTCACCACACATCTATATAAGTTCCTTAGGGGTTCTAGTTTCCAAAATGGTGTCACTTGTGGGGGGTTTCCACTGTTTAGACACATTAGGGCCTCTACAAACGCGACATGGCGTCCAGCCAATTCTGAGTTGAAAAAGTCAAACGGCGCTCCTTCCCTTCCAAGCTCTGCCATGCACCCAAACAGTGGTTTACCCCCACATATGGGGTATCAGCATGCTCAGGACAAATTGCACAAAAACTTTTGGGGTCTTGTTACCCTTGGGAAAATAAAAATTGGGGTGAACAGATCGTTTTTGTGGAAAAAATATGATTTTTTATTTTCACGGCTCTATGTTATAAACTTCTGTGAAGCACTTGGAGGTTCAAAGTGCTCACCACACATCTAGATAAGTTCCTTAGGGGGTCTAATTTCCAAAATGGGGTCACTTGTGGGTGGTTTCCACTGTTTAGACACATCAGGGCCTCTACAAACACGACATGACGTCCAGCCAATTCTGCGCTGAAAAAGTCAAACGGCGCTCCTTCCCTTCCAAGCTCTGCCATGCACCCAAACAGTGGTTTACCCCAACATATGGGGTATCGGCATGCTCAGGACAAATTGCACAAAAACTTTTGGGGTCTTGTTACCCTTGGGAAAATAAAAATTGGGGTGAAAAGATTGTTTTTGTGGAAAAAATATGATTTTTATTTTCACTGTTCTATGTTATTAACTTCTGTGAAGCACTTGGAGGTTCAAAGTGCTCACCACACATCTAGATAAGTTCCTTAGGGGGTCTAGTTTCCAAAATGGGGTCACTTGTGATGGGTTTCCACTGTTTAGACACATCAGGGCCTCTACAAACGCCACATGGCGTCCAGCCAATTCTGAGTTGAAAAAGTCAAATGTCGCTCCTTCCCTTGCGACCTCTGCCATGCGCCCAAAAAGTGGTTTACCCCCATATGGGGTATCGGCTTATTCAGGAGAAATTGCACAACAAATTTTGTGGTTCATTTTTTCTTTTAACACTTGTGAAAATAAAAAAAATAGGTTCCGAAGTAAAGTTTTTGCAAAAAAAGTTAAATGTTAATTTTTTCCTTCCACATTGCTTCAGTTCCTGTGAAGCAAATAAAGGGTTAATAAACTTCTTGAATGTGGTTTTGAGCACCTTGAGGGGTGCAGTTTTTAGAATGGTGTCACTTTTGGGTATTTTCTATCGTATAGACCCCTCAAAGTGACTTCAAATGTGATGTGGTCCCTAAAATAAAAATGGTGTTGTAAAAATGAGAAATCGCTGGTCAACTTTTAACCCTTATAACTTCGTAACAAAAAAAAATTTTGGTCCCAAAATTGTGCTGATGTAAAGTAGACATGTGGGAAATGTTATTTATTAAGAAATTTGTGTGACATATCTCTCTGATTTAAGGGCATAAATTTTTAAAGTTTGAAAATTGTTAAATTTTCAAAATTTTCGCCATATTTCCGTTTTTTTCATAAATAAACACAAGTCATATCAAAGAAATTTTACCACTAACGTGAATACAATATGTCACGAAAAAACATCTCAGAATCAGCGGGATTCGTTAAAGCGTTCCAGAGTTATAACCTCATAAAGTGACAGTGGTCAGAATTGTAAAAATTGGCTCGGTCATTAAGCTGCAAAATGGCTCTGTCACTAAGGGGTTAAGTTACGGAAACTGTCAGTCTCCACCAGCCTGAATGACAGCATTTCAAGGGACAGGAGTTTTGCAATGCCAGCATTCAGAGCCTGTGCTCGTGGATGGTTTGCCGAGTATGGCCGTCTTTTATCCCATGCCTGTGCTACCGATGGCTGTTTTGTGGCCTGGGAGTGTGAGGATGACAGGGAACTTGCAGCTGTGGGTGGAATAACACTGGGTCTCTGGACAACAGTGAAGAGGTTCTTCCATGGCGATCCTGTGAGGAAGCCGAACCAGCTGTGTGTGAGCTGGAGGAAGAGGCTCCAACACGAGCTGAAGATGTAGGTGCTGCTGTAGGTTGGCCTACATCTCCAGTGTGTCTTTGTAACTCAACCACGTGCTTTGACCGCACATGTTTCCACATATTTGTGGTATTAAGGTTACTGACACTTTTACCTCTTTTTACTTTTTGATTACACAGCTTGCATTTGACATAGCAAATATCATCTGCAAGTGTGTCAAAAAAGGACCACGCAGTGCAAGTCCTGGGAGCGCCCGTTTTGGCTGTTGGAAGAGAACTGCTACGAACGGGTGCCAAACTGGAGGCTACAGGCAACCGAGTCTGCAGCCTACCTCTCCCTACTGTTTGGACCGTTGGGGCAATCTCTTCCTCAGAGCTGCTACCACCACCTTCCTGTTCCTCACGCCATGTTGGGTCTTGGACCTCATCATCTCCACTACCCTCTTCCAACACCTGCTGCTGTTGGGTGGTCTGGCCAGCACCATGCTCAACAGAAACTGGCACCTGAGTCTCATCATCATCAGATGCGTTCTGCGGTGTGCTGACCATCGGCACTGGCTCACCCGCCTCTTCACATTCAGAGAACACAGCTGTTGCGCATCACTGCATACTGCCTCTTCTTCACATTCCAGAATGCTGCTTGGCTGGGCCCCTGTTTGCAAGCCAACAGATTCTGAGTACAGAAGCAGAGACTCAGCTGGCTCCAGTTCAGAACTCTCTGACTGCCTGGGCAATTTGGCAGGCGGTGAAGAGACAGATGGTTGTTCAACAGTGCTGTGGTCCTGAGAGGAGGTGGAAGCAATTGAAGTCGATGCATTGGCTGCCATCCAACCAACAACGGCTTCAATTTGTTCTTCCCGCAGCAGGGGGGTACGCTGAGTTCCTACAAAAGTGCGCATAAAGGAACGCTCACGGGGAAAACTGGTGGATGCTGTGTCACTGGTTGCGGCAGCAGCCACAGAATCCCCACGTCCTCTCCCTGCTGAAACTCCACGGCCACGACCACGTGCCTTACTCACTGCCTTCTTCATCTTGGTAGATTGATAAAGAAAGTCAGAAAAGTTATAAGGCCTAAGTGTGGTTATTCCTCAGAGACTGCAATGAACACTGCATACAACTGTTTCAGTAGCTGTGAAAGGCCCCTTTGTGTACTTCTATAGTGCTTGCAACCAATGTATTGTATACGGATGGAAGCGCGTCACACTAATAGATTAGATTTTTTTTCAAATATAATGGAGCAGCACCAATTAGAGAAAAATGTGAAGATGAGGCAGTGACCACGCCTATGCAAATACCTCTCAGCAGTGGTTGAAAACTAATGGCAGCGTTATCTGGCCAAAATGAAAAGCTCACAGACTCAAGTGAACACTGCAGACAACTGTTCAGTAGCTGTGAAAGGCCCCTTTGTGTACTTCTATAGTGTTTGCAACCAATGTATTGTATACGGATGGAAGCGCGTCACACTAATAGATTCGATTTTTTTCAAATATAATGGAGCAGCACCAATTAGAGAAAAATGTGAAGGATGAGGCAGTGACACACGCTCAGCAGACTACAACCAGCAGTGGTTGAAGAACTAACTGGAGCGTAATCTGCACTCAAAAAATGAAAAGCTCACAGACTACAGTGAACACTGCAGACAACTGTTCAGTAGCTGTGAAAGGCCCCTTTGTGTACTTCTATAGTGTTTTTCAACCAATGTATTGTTACGGATGGAAGCGCGTCACACTAATAGATTAGATTTTTTTCAAATATAATGGAGCAGCACCAATTAGAGAAAAATGTGAAGGATGAGGCAGTGACACACGCTCAGCAGACTACAACCAGCAGTGGTTGAAGAACTAACTGGAGCGTAATCTGCACTCAAAAAATGAAAAGCTCACAGACTACAGTGAACACTGCAGACAACTGTTCAGTAGCTGTTAAAGGCCCCTTTGTGTACTTCTATAGTGTTTGCAACCAATGTATTGTATACGGATGGAAGCGCGTCACACTAATAGATTAGATTTTTTTCAAATATAATGGAGCAGCACCAATTAGAGAAAATGTGAAGGATGAGGCAGTGACACACGCTCAGCAGACTACAACCAGCAGTGGTTGAAGAACTAACTGGAGCGTATCTGCACTCAAAAAATCAAAACTCACAGACTGCAGTGAACACTGAAACAACTGTTCACTACTGTGAAAGGCTCCTTTCTGTACTTCTATAGTGATTGCAACCAATGTATTGTATACGGATGGAAGCGCGTCACACTAATAGTGTAATGTATGTAGTACAGTTCATATAGCGTCTTGTGCTTGGGTGCGATGAACATACATGAGACACAGGTTTGATATAGAAAAGTCCTGTATTACTTCATACAAGTTGGCAGAAATAGTCACACAGTTTGCAGACACAGAAACAGGAGACACAGCAGGCCAGAGTAATCCAAGCTCAGCAATCACTCTCCAATACAGATTCAGGATCTTCTTCTCTGTTACCGTAAGTCCATGCAAACGTGGGTCTTTCAAAGAGCAGGGTTCAGAGTCCACAAGTGCTTCAGAGTTCCTCAGTAGGAATAGCTTGAGTACAAGGTCCAAGGCTTACAGGAGTCAAGTCACAGGTTCACTGCAGGCTAGATTCTGAAGCACTGATTTCTCAGCTGTGGCTGCTTAAGAAGCAAAGGAGAGAATCAGGGCGGGAACATGCAAGCTGGAAACTCCATTTTGACTGAGGGCAAGATAGCTGCAGCAAGACAGAAAGTAAAATGGCTGACGAACAAACTGAGTTTCAGGAATATATACATAGAACCTTACAAATAGATTAGATTTTTTTCAAATATAATGGAGCAGCACCAATTAGAGAAAAATGTGAAGGATGAGGCAGTGACACACGCTCAGCAGACTACAACCAGCAGTGGTTGAAGAACTAACTGGAGCGTGATCTGCACTCAAAAAATCAAAACCTCACAGACTGCAGTGAACACTGAAACACAACTGTTCACTATCTGTGAAAGGCTCCTTTCTGTACTTCTATAGTGTTTGCAACCAATTTATTGTATACGGATGGAAGCGCGTCACACTAATAGATTAGATTTTTTTCAAATATAATGGAGCAGCACCAATTAGAGAAAAATGTGAAGGATGAGGCAGTGACACACGCTCAGCAGACTACAACCAGCAGTGGTTGAAGAACTAACTGGAGCGTGATCTGCACTCAAAAAATCAAAACCTCACAGACTGCAGTGAACACTGAAACACAACTGTTCACTATCTGTGAAAGGCTCCTTTCTGTACTTCTATAGTGTTTGCAACCAATGTATTGTATACGGATGGAAGAACGTCACACTAATAGATTAGATTTTTTTCAAATATAATGGAGCAGCACCAATTAGAGAAAAATGTGAAGGATGAGACAGTGACACACGCTCAGCAGACTACAACCAGCAGTGGTTGAAGAACTAACTGGAGCGTGATCTGCACTCAAAAAATCAAAACCTCACAGACTGCAGTGAACACTGAAACACAACTGTTCACTATCTGTGAAAGGCTCCTTTCTGTACTTCTATAGTGTTTGCAACCAATGTATTGTATACGGATGGAAGCGCGTCACACTAATAGATTAGATTTTTTTCAAATATAATGGAGCTGCACCAATTCCACAAAATAAAATAAAAAAAAGAGTCAGTGAGTGACACGTGCAGACAGCGGTGGATGCAGAGCAAACTGCAGCGTCACCTGCACTCTCACACACACCTTGCACAGAGCTGTTAAAACAACACTGGCAAAAGGAAGCTTTACACAGCGGTTGGTAAACTAGCCTGCCTAAAGCACAGTACACAAAATCGCAATGTCTAACTGTCCCTCAAAGTCAGCAGAACAGCGTTCTGTCCCTAACTGAGTTCACAGCACAGTGACGCTAAAATGGCGGCGGCGCCTTCTATAGTGCATTCTGACATCATTTCAGCAGCCAATCATAGCCATGCCATTAGTTAAGATGACCGCAGCATTACAGGATGTGCCCACACTTCATAAGATTCCTCATTGGCTGACTAAAATCACATTGCCTCTCAAAGAATTATGGGAACTTCCGAATTCGGTATACGATATTGGAAAAATATCGGAAAAATATCGGAACTAAGTATCGGAATTCCGATACAGCGAATATCGGCCGATACCCGATACTTGCGGTATCGGAATGCTCAACACTACTTATGAGTCTTCCATGCCCATCGCCAGTTCGTCCGCCACTTCTTCCTGGCCTCCTGCACCTTCCTCACTAGTTTGGCTGCTACCATGCCCCCTGGTTAATCCCTCTCCCCCACCCTCCCATAACTGCCGCCTTGGTGCTGCCGACCGTCTGGACCTTGCAGATGTTAGCCCTTCCACATCCAACTCCTCCTCCTCTACTTCCTCCACCTCCTCTTGTCCCAGCACCTGACTCCGAATTATGTGTAACATGTGCTCCAGCATGTAAATCACCGGAATAGTCATGCTGATAATGGCATCGTCAGCACTAAACATCTTCGTGGCCATTTCAAAACTGTGCAGAAGGGTGCATAGGTCCCTGATCTGAGACCACTCCTCCAGCATGATTTGCCCCACCTCTGGATCTCGTTTGCCCAGGCTATAATTCAGAACGTACTGCACCAGGGCTTGTTGGTGCTGCCACAGTCGCTGCAACATGTGCAGAGTTGAATTCCACCGTGTTGGCACATCGCATTTTAGCCGGTGAAGTGGCAGGCCCAACGACTTCTGTAGAGATGTAAGTCGCTGAGCTGCGGGATGCGAATGGCGGAAGTGAGCACACAGCGACCGTGCCCTCTGCAGAAGGTCATGTAGTCCGGGATAGTGGGCTAAAAATTGCTGGACAACCAGGTTCAACACGTGAGCCATACAAGGCACGTGTAAGGTTCTGTGTACATGTTCCTGAAACTCAGTTTGTTCGTCAGCCATTTTACTTTCTGTCTTGCTGCAGCTATCTTGCCCTCAGTCAAAATGGAGTTTCCAGCTTGCATGTTCCCGCCCTGATTCTCTCCTTTGCTTCTTAAGCAGCCACAGCTGAGCAATCAGTGCTTCAGAACCTAGCCTGCAGTGAACCTGTGACTTGACTCCTGTAAGCCTTGGACCTTGTACTCCAGCTATTTCTACTGAGGAACTCTGAAGCACTTGTGGACTCTGAACCATGCTCTTTGAAAGACCCACGTTTGCATGGACTTACGGTAACAGAGAAGAAGATCCTGAATCTGTATTGGAGAGTGATTGCTGAGCTTGGATTACTCTGGCCTGCTGTGTCTCCTGTTTCTGTGTCTGCAAACTGTGTGACTATTTCTGCCAACTTGTATGAAGTAATACAGGACTTTTCTATATCAAACCTGTGACTCCTGTGTTTTCATCGCACCCAAGCACAAGACGCTATATGAACTGTACTACATACATTACAAGATTCTGAAGCCAAAACGTTAGTGTCTGCTGGGTCTGGAAGGCTGTGTCTGCTGTACTGTGGATATCAGACGTCCGGTTGTACTTTCTGTGATGACAGTGGTTGTGACTTCTCACAACCATTCCAGGTGAGCAATTCCCTTAAGTTTTTTCTTTTTGCAGTGTTACCACAGGTAAACACTATTGTTTTTTTTTTTTTTTCCTTTCTTTTCTCTTTTTTGTCTGCTGTAACTCTGGATATCAGATGTCTGGTTGAAACTTTCTGTGATGATAGTGGTTGTGACTTCTCACAACCATTCCAGGTGAGCAGTTCCCTTAATTTTTTTTTCTCTCTGCAGTGTTGCCACAGGTGAACACTATTGTTTTTTTTTCTCTCCACTTCTTCCAGTAATCCTGTCTTAAAAGATCTGGAAAATGGAGGCCCGCATAAAGGAACTTTGCGGAGTGACTGATAATATCCTTGCAGATTTGCAGAATATAAAGACCCGTTTTACAAATCTACAAGACCTCAATAATCACAATTTGCAAGTGGTTGGACAGACTACCCAGGATTTGCAAGCCAGGATTGAGGTTCTAGAGGGGCGAGTCCAGGCTCCTGCCGTAGCCCCGAGTGCTGGGATTCCCAAGTTGCCCCCTTTTCGTTTTGGCGGTGAACGTGAGAAATTCAGGGGATTTATTAATCAATGCAATCTTTTTTTTTCTGCACATGCTTCACAATTTCCCACTGAACGATCTAAGGTGCTTACTATAATTATGTTGCTTACCAACAAGGCTTTAATGTGGGCAAACCCTCTGATTGAGACTGAGGATGATTGTTTGAATCACCTTGATGCTTTTATTTCAGCCATGGGGCAGGTGTTTGATGACCCCAATCGAGGTGCAACAGCTGAAGCAGCCATGTTAGCTTTGCGCCAAGGTAAGCACTCGGTAGCTGAATATGCCTTGGATTTCAGGAGATGGGCCCTTGATACCACCTGGGACAGTTCCGCCAAAAATCTATTTTTCGAAAGGGGTTATCTCCACTGATTAAGGATGAACTTGCTCGTGCCGACCCTCCCACTGCGTTAGGTGACTTTATTAACTACTGCATCCGTATTGATACTCGTCTGACTGAATGCAGGCAAGAGAGATGGTTCGAAAGCAATCGTACTAACCTTTTCCTACCTTCCTCTCCAGCTAAGGAACCTTTGAGTAGGATTACACGGGAACCTGAACCTGAACCCATGCAGGTAGACTCTTTACAACGACGGGTTAGTGATGCACGCAAGGAACATCGTTTTAAGGAGAATCTATGTTTCTATTGTGGTAAGTCAGGGCACTTCATTATAAACTGCCCCAGCCGTTCTCGTAAGACTACTGCAGCACTCATTCATTGTGAGTGTTGCGAGAGGGGATCTGTCAGGTCCGAGCCTCAGGCTCCAGAGAGATCTGCAGCAACAGATCTTGATTTCTCGGACTTAAACTCCGTTACCTCTGAGGATGTTGACTGTGTAAACGCTGCCATTTTTCAAGTTTCCTCAGCGGTGTCCCAGCTGAGTTGTAAGAAAAACAATTCTCATTGCTTTCTTTCCATCAAACTCTGGGTTGACTCAGCTTGGGTGTCTAGCTCTGCTATGATCGACTCAGGGGCAAGTGGAAATTTTATGGATGTCTCCTTTGCTCTGAAACAGGGAATACGTTCAGTGAAGAAGGCTACTCCAGTACAGATGGAAACTGTGGATGGCTCCCTGCTGACCTCTGGACCAGTGGATCAGGAAACAGAGCCTTTGAGGGTTCTTATGGGTAAAGATCATCAAGAGAAACTGTCCTTTATGCTTATCTCTTCTCCCCACTTTCCCATTATTCTAGGGCTACCATGGCTGCAGGCTCAGAATCCTACCATTAACTGGGAGACCAAGGAATTACACTTTCCAGAGAAACAGATGAGTCCAAAAGTTTCAGCTTGCTCTGTTCCTAAAGGAATCATGTCAGTCCCTGAACTACCAGCTGTATACCAGGACTATGTGGATTTATGTGACAAGAAGAACGCTGACCAGCTTCCTCCTCACCGTCCATATGATTGCACAATTGAATTATTGCCTGGAGCAGAGATACCTTTTGGTAAGATCTACCCCCTGGCGGGGCCCGAGCTAAAGGCTTTAAAAGATTACATAGATGAAAATCTAGCCAAGGGCTTCATACGCCCCTCTTCATCTCCTGCAGGTGCACCCATCTTCTTTGTAAAGAAGAAAGATGGATCTCTGAGACCATGCGTAGACTATAGGGAACTCAATAAGGTTACTATTAGAAACCGTTATCCATTGCCTTTAATCCCTGAGTTATTGGAGAGAGTGCGACATGCCAAAATTTTTTCTAAACTAGATCTTCGTGGGGCCTATAACTTAGTCCGTATTAGACCTGGGGATGAATGGAAGACTGCATTCAGGTCACGCTATGGACACTTTGAATATCTAGTTATGCCTTTTGGTCTGAGTACCGCCCCAGCCACTTTCCAACACTTGGTGAATGACATCTTCAGGGATCTCCTAGATACATTCGTGGTAATTTATTTGGATGATATTCTAATTTTTTCTAACTCCACAGAGGAACATCATGGACATGTGAGAATGGTCTTGGAACGTCTAAGACAAAATCATCTTTACATCAAACTTGAAAAGTGTGAATTCCATAGGACCGAAATTCAATTTCTGGGGTATGTACTGTCTACACAAGGAATTAGTATGGATGGAAGCAAAACCCAAGCCATCAAGGATTGGCCAAGTCCTAGAAATGTGAAGGAGGTACAGCGCTTCATCGGGTTTGCCAACTTCTATAGACGTTTCATTAGAAATTTCTCTGAGGTAGTGTCACCTATCACTCAACTTACCCGGAAAGAGTCTAGGTTTTCCTGGACTCCCCAAGCCCAGGAAGCATTTTCCCGTCTAAAAGATAAATTTACCACTGCACCTATCCTAGTACATCCCAACCCCGAGCTTGCCTTCATAATAGAGGTGGATGCTTCAGACTGTGCCGTTGGAGCTATACTCTCTCAGAGAACAGGTGAGAAGAATGTCTTGCATCCCTGTGCCTTCTTTTCCCAGCAGTTGTCTTCGGCTGAGAGGAACTACGATGTGGGCAATAGAGAGTTGTTGGCCATTATTGCCGCCTTCAAAGAATGGAGACACCTTCTTCAGGGAGCTGCACAGCAAATAGTCGTCCTGACAGACCATCGTAACCTTGAGTTTATCAGGTCGGCTAAGTGCCTGACTCCTCGCCAGGCTCGCTGGAATCTTTTCTTAAACCAATTTAATTTTATCATCTCTTATAGACCAGGATCGCGCAATGGAAAGGCTGATGCACTCTCTAGGATTTACTCAGCAGAGACACGTCCAATTACTCCTCCTAAGACTATTCTTCCTGACTCTAGATTCCTAGGAGTAATTCATAATCAAGACCTACTTAAGGACATCAAGGAAGCATACCATGCGGATTCCTTTTTGGCACAACCCCAAGGGACGTAAGTCTTGTCTTTAAGAATGGTGTGTGGATTCAGGGACAACGTCTGTATATTCCTGAAACAGTCAGATTAAGAGTATTGCAACTCATTCACGATTCCAAGATAGCTGGGCATAGAGGAATTCTAAAGACACAGGAATTTCTTTCTCGTTTCTTTTGGTGGCCCACTTGCAGGAAGGATGTTTTAATTATGTCACTTCATGTGAGGTCTGTGCAAGATGCAAAACACCTCGCTCCTCACCAACTGGTCTGTTACAGCCTCTTCCCACCCCGTCCCCGCCCGTGGGGATCCATTTCTATGGACTTCATTGTGGAGTTACCAACCTCTCAGGGGAAGAACACCATTCTAGTGGTGGTTGACCGTCTAACAAAGGCAGCTCATTTTATCCCTTGTGTCGGCTTACCCACTGCAAAACAGACATCAGATTTGATGATTAAAGATGTGTTTCGCTTACATGGAGTACCGGATGAGGTTATTTCGGATCGAGGGGTGCAATTCACTTCTAGGTTTTGGCAAAATTTCTGTGCAGCATTGGACATTAAAGTAAACCTTTCTTCTGCTTTTCATCCCCAGACTAATGGACAGACCGAACGAACCAATCAAACCCTGGAGCAGTATCTCCGCTGCTTTATCTGCCACCTACAGGATCATTGGGTGGATCTACTTCCATTAGCTGAGTTCTCGTATAACAACTCTCAGAGTGCCTCCACTAAGCAGTCTCCTTTTTACTCTAATCTAGGTTATCATCCTAACATTCTACCACGATTTCCCATAGAAACACCTTTACCAGCAGTGGCTGAAAGAATCACGTCTTTACAGAAGAATATGGATCTTCTAAAGGAGAATCTGGAATCGGCTCAGGAAAGGTACAAGAAAGCGCAGATAAATTTCGTAAACCTGCACCAGCTTTCAAGGTAGGAGACTTGGTCTGGCTGTCAACCAGAAATCTTAAGTTAAGGATTCCATCGTCTAAGTTGGGACATAAGTACATTGGACCCTATAAAATCAGTAAAATTATAAGTGCCGTTGCTTGTCGTCTTCAACTGCCCAGAACTATGAGAATTCACCCTGTCTTTCATGTATCCCTACTAAAGGCTGCGACACCCAATACGTTTCCTGGACGTTCTTCTCCTTGCCCTGACCCAGTGCTAGTCGATGGTCAGGAAGAATTTGTGGTGGAAAGGATTTTAGATTCCAGGTTGTATAGAAATCAGTTACAATATCTGATTAAATGGCAGGGCTACCCAGTGGAGGACAACTCATGGGAACCAGTCAATAACGTTAATGCTCCTCGCTTGCTCCGTCAGTTTCATCAGAGGTACCCACACAAGCCTGGCCTGAGGTCATCCGGAGGCTGTCCCTAAGGGGGGAGTAATGTAAGGTTCTGTGTACATGTTCCTGAAACTCAGTTTGTTCGTCAGCCATTTTACTTTCTGTCTTGCTGCAGCTATCTTGCCCTCAGTCAAAATGGAGTTTCCAGCTTGCATGTTCCCGCCCTGATTCTCTCCTTTGCTTCTTAAGCAGCCACAGCTGAGCAATCAGTGCTTCAGAACCTAGCCTGCAGTGAACCTGTGACTTGACTCCTGTAAGCCTTGGACCTTGTACTCCAGCTATTTCTACTGAGGAACTCTGAAGCACTTGTGGACTCTGAACCCTGCTCTTTGAAAGACCCACGTTTGCATGGACTTACGGTAACAGAGAAGAAGATCCTGAATCTGTATTGGAGAGTGATTGCTGAGCTTGGATTACTCTGGCCTGCTGTGTCTCCTGTTTCTGTGTCTGCAAACTGTGTGACTATTTCTGCCAACTTGTATGAAGTAATACAGGACTTTTCTATATCAAACCTGTGACTCCTGTGTTTTCATCGCACCCAAGCACAAGACGCTATATGAACTGTACTACATACATTACAGCACGTGTGTGACATTGCCCCGGCGAAGGGCCGCACCCAGGTTTGCGGCATTGTCGCACACGGCCTTCCCTGGTTGCAGGTCCAGTGGAGACAACCATTCCTGAAACTGGTTCTAGAGAGCTGACCACAACTCCTCTGCTTTGTGACTTACATTTCCCAGACATTTCAGCGTAAAAACCACCCGATGACGTTGAGCCCTTATGCCAGCATAGCAAGGAGGTGTGCAGGATCCCTTCTGCGCAGTTATAAAGCCCGTGGCATGAGCAGACAGGCTTTTGGTGCAGGTGGAGGACCGAGAGGAGGTTGAGGAGGCAGAAGCAGTGGAGGAACTTCGAGATAAAGAGGATTGACGCACAACTCGTGAGGACGGCAAGACTTGGACAGCAGCCCCTTGTCCTGCTGTCACCATAGTTACCCAGTTCCCAGTCAGCGACATGTAAGCCCCTGTCCATGCCTACTCGTCCAAGTGTCTGTGGTGAAATGCACCCTGTCACACACTGAGTTTCTCAAAGAAGCGGTGATGTTGTGTGCGACATGCTGGTGGAGCGCAGGCACACCTTTCTTTGAGAAGTAGTGCCGACTGGGCATCTGGTACTGGGGCACTGCGACAGACATAAGGTCTCGAAAATCCTCTGTGTCCACAAGGCAGAAAGGCAGAATTTCTGTAGCCAAGAGCTTGCAGATGGTGAAATTCAACCTCTTAGCTTTCTCATGGCTAGGAGGAAATGGTCTTTTACTTGTCCACATCTGAGGGACCGAGGGCTGGTTGTTGTGCGTAGACAGGGTTGAGTAGGGTGTTCCTGGACAACTGACGGTCTGTGAGGAAGATGCATTCACAAAATTTAGGTTGCCTTGATCCAAAAGTGGTGCTCTCGATGTCGGAGACCTCTCAACACCAGCTGGTGTTTCCACTTCCAAATGAACTGATGACCTACCAATCTGACTTGGTGTTGCGGCTAAAGAGGTGCCAGGTCTGAGTCTTAAAACAGGTCTGACTGCTGTCCCCCCAGTCACAGGGGATGAAGAGGCTGCGTTCGCGGATGCACAAGATGGGGCAGACGGTGGTTGGGCCGGCCCACTAGGCCGCATTGTAGCACAGTGAGCTTACCACTGCAACTTATGCTTCATATCCATGTGACGGTTCATGCATGAAGTACTCAAACTATGGATTTTTTGGCCTCTACTTAGCTTTTGGTCACAAATGTTACAGATAACACGAGTTGGGTCATCCTTATCGATGTTAGAAAATGCCCAGGCTATGCAAGGCTTAGAACCCACGCGACCGGAAGAGCCACCTTGACTTGTGGTCAGAAGCAGAGTTGTGGTTGAGCATGCAGTTGGTGACGTGCTTCCAGTACTACGTCTCTGTCCAGGAAGGCGGACCCTGACCTCGTCGTCACTCGAATCCTCCACCACCTCCTCTGCTGATCTCATCGACTGTCTGACTGTGGGTGGACAGTAAGTGGGATCTACAACCTCGTCATCATCACCCTGTGTGTTCTCACCCCCGTCGTCTCATCAACATCTTCCTCATTGTCTCCACCAACAGGAGTTACAGTTTGGGAACCAGGGTCTACATTATGCTCAGAACCTTCTTCATCTGGTCCTGGATCCGACACATAAATATTCTGGGCATCAGTGCACATCATTTCCTCGTCTGAATTCACAGAAGCTCTGGAGCTGACCTCTGATTCCCAGGCTATAGTATGAGTAAACAGCTCTGCAGACTCAACCATCTGTTCTACCCCATACTCAGACGGGCAGCTGGAGACTTCTTGGGAGCTGTGAGGAAGCAAGTGCGATTGGGGTGACACCTCTGAGGACTGGAGTTTTTGTGATGTTGAAGTTGAGGTGGAGGAGAGCCGACTTAAAGGAGCACTTGATATCTGTTGAAGCACCTGCTTTTTTTGTGCCTCATCTGGAATTTTTAGCGATGGGCGTGCACGTAAGAAAGGGATCTACCACATTGTCCACTAAAAGAAGTAGACATCTTAGTTTGGCTGGAAGATGGTCTTTCTTCTGCAGATGTTACTGTTGCTTTAACACCTACCCCACGGACACAACCTTTTTTTCCCTTCCCACCACGCCTATTCCCCTTTCCACCAGCAGCAGGCCTTTTGCCACTCATTTTGGTGGTTACAAAATTGAAAACTCTGTAGTTGTTTGCCCAGAAAACGATGGATGGAAACCGAGCAGAGCTGAGTGGCCAATTTGTGGTACTAGCCCAAAAGGATTGGCTGGGTTAGAAGCAGTAAAACAATTTTATTAGATACACAGGTGGTGTAGCTTAGTATAGATGGCCTAATAGAATGAGTAGCACACACTGCTACTATGCACACAATTATTGAACAGGATAGATGCAGCGAATAATTAGGAGTGATTTGAATGCTGGTGTCGCTTAGATTATATGGCCTAATACAATGAGTAGCACACACTGCTACTATGCACACAATTATTGAACAGGATAGATGCAGCGAATAATTAGGAGTGATTTGAACGCTGGTGTCGCTTAGTTTATATGGCCTAATACAATGAGTAGCACACACTGCTACTGTGCATACAATTATTGAACAGGATAGATGCAGCGAATAATTAGGAGTGATTTGAACGCTGGTGTAGCTGACAAAAAGTGATAGCAACTGCTGTAACCTAGCCCTGAAAAGGGCTGCAATTACAAATAGTCACTACTCCCAAGTTGACCTTTGACATATCTGTCTATATAGAGCACAGACCTGCCTGCTAAAAGTGCTTGGAACTGCTGTAACCGAGCCCTGAAAAGGGCTGCAATTACAAATAGTCACTGTCCCAAGTTGACCTTTGACCTATCTGTTTATATAGAGCACAGACCTGCCTGCTAAAAGTGCTAGGAACTGCTGTAACCGAGCCCTGAAAAGGGCTGCAGTTACTAACTAGTCCCTTCTCCCTAAACCTTCCTCTCTATTTCCTAGCAATTTTGCTTTAAAATCGCGGTTGCACACACAATATAGCGCTAACAGCAGCAGTGCCGTCTAACACTGAGCTGCAGCAGTGAGAAAATGGTGGCGAGGGGGGAAATGGCAGGATCTTATAGGGTAAGGACATGTGACATACACAGCCAATGACACATGCCCTTGCTCGTGTGAAAAAAGCACCTCAATCCGTGTGTGCGTTGCTGATAGGCTGACAGACTGCACCGCCCACTGGAAATGCGGGAAAGAGAAAAAAAAATGGAGATCTTCATTATCTCTGCAGAGATCCATGCCATTCCCCTCCCCCCGCCATGCTGGACACTTAAAATGTGTATTAACAGTGATTCTCAGCATTACTGAGAAAAAATTCAGTGACGATTTAGGTGCACGAACAGTTATCGAACATAACCTCGAACTGCCGGATTTTTTCCAAATCGTTCGGGTTCGTCTAACAACTTGAACACCGCCCAAAACAGCTCGAATTTGAAATTGGCGAACAGTTCGCTTCGAACACCGCTCATCTCTACTTATAATGTGCGCAGACACTACAAGCAGATACCTGTTCAACACATCCTGATGCAACCCGACCACCAAAAATTACAAGAAATGAGATCTGCGGTTGACTTACCACCAGGACGACCAGCAAGCACTGAGTTGTGATGTTCCCTTATTACTTTGTGATGCAGATTTGGTGGTACAAATAACCTTCCTGGAGAGCAGGAGGCAGGGACCATCCCCAGCTCAGGGTACAACTCCGTAATAACTACCCCCTTCTGCAAAATCAAGGCAGGGTTCTCATGGTCACCACCTCCAGGGAAGCCCCGGGACAAGGTATCAGCCTTGACATATTTGACCCCTGAACGGAAAGTAACCACAAAATTGAACCTAGTAAAAAACAGGAAACATCTAGCTTGCCTAGGGTTGAGACGTTTAGCCGATTGGAGATATCACAAGTTCAAATGGTCAGTGATAACAGTAATAGGATGGACAGCCCCCTCCAACCAATGACATCATTCTTCAAATGCCAACTTGATTGCCAAAAGCTCCCTATTACCCACGTCATAATTTCTCTCAGCTGAAGAAATTTTTTTTGAAAAGAAGGCGCATGGACGCCATTTACCAGGGGACGGACCTCCACAATCAACTTCCACAATAAAGGGTTGGGAAACCATAGATTGACTGAGTATAGGAGCCATGGTGAAACAGTTCTTTAGGGAGAAAAAAGCCTGCAGGGCAGTGTCTGACCATTTGGACAAGTCAGACCCCTTCCAAGTCATGTCAGTTTGGTGTTTCACAATTACTTAATAATTCCGTTTGAATTTCCAGTAAAAATTAGTAAAGCCCTGGAAACGTTTTAGGGCCTTCAGGTTCTCAGGACAGCACAATCTTCTCCAGATCCATCCGAAAACCCAAAGATGACAACAGGTACCTCAAAAACTGCACCTCCAGGACGGCAAAAACACAAATATCCAGCCACTTACCCACAGGCCCAAATGCTAAACACCCATATTGCCAGATTGCTAGCCCTGGAAATGTTGCTGTTTCGACTTATGGAACTGAGTCTTTCTGCGACCTCTTGACGGTGGCAGCCCCATGGTACTCGATTCCCAGCCGATACTATTTTTCCCGGTGTGTTGTTCCCGCGTTACATAAGAACGTGTTACATGATATCAGCCATGCTCTGGCCAACGCAGTCACAGGGAATGTCAACCTAAACACAGACACATGGATAAGTTCTTGTGGACAGGGACAATTCATTTCCCTGATGGCACACTGTGTTAACCTGGTGGAGTCTGTGACAGAGTCAGAGGCTGGTTCATCACACATCTTGCGCACACCACGAATAGTGTGCCCAACTTCTATCAGGGTTTCAGTCTCCTTGTATTCCTCTTCCTGTCTCTTCTTCCCCTCATCCTCAGCGGAAGTAGCCTCCCTATCACTTCCCAGCTGGGAAATCTGCAGCACTGCCTTGGTGAAGCAGCAGCACACTCTGCTAAAGCTCATCTGTTTAGATGATAAAGCTCACAACGCAGACGAGCTGTTGAAAGGGATAAAAGAACAGACCGATCAGTGGCTCCCCCCGCTGAGCCTACAACCAGGTATGGTTGTGTGCGATAATGGGCATAACTTGATGGCGGCTTTAAAGCTTGGCAAACTGGTATACGTTCCATGCATGGCACACATGCTGAACTTGGTTGTATAGCGTTTTTTAAAAACATACCCTGAGCTGCCTGACCTACTTGCCAAGGTACGCTCTGTCAACTCACATTTCAAAACTCATCTCAGGCTTTTTCTGGTCCAGCTTTGCTGCAGCAGCGCTTTACTTTGCCTCATCACTGACTGATTTGAGACCTGCCCACACATGGAATTCAACTATGTTGGCAAGCAGCAGAAGGCAGTTTCTGAATTCCAGCTTCTTAATGCCTGTCAGAGTAACACTCAGCCCCCACACATAAAAAATGCCGAGTGGGTGTAGATCGCTGACCTATTTGAGGTTCTTCAAAACTTTTAGTACTGCACCAAGATAGTGAGCAATGATGGCGCTATTATGAGTGTAACCATCCCACTGCTCTGTCTGCTCAGAATCTGGAAGAGGAAGCTTAGAATGCGGAGCAGGTGGCTATGGAGCAAGATTGTACAGTGGCTGACACCACACATCCCGGCCTCACACAGTATTCTCAGGCAACATTGGGTGACGAGGAACAGGAGGAGGAAGAGGAGGATGAGGAGGGACAAGATTTTTTGCTTTACACTACAGAGGGGACTCTCAATCCCAGCTTCATGCCAATCCAGCATGGATGGCCTGAAGAGGAGGAGAAGGCTATGTGTCGTGAAGAGGAGAGGATGGTTACTGTTCTGTAACTATGATTGGAAACCTTTGTACATTGTGCAATGGTCAAATTTCTACTCTCAATCTCTATATATTCTATTATTATAATTTTTTTATTGTGTTGCCCTTCTCACGGTCTCTTTAAGCATGTATCTGGTAGCCTGATGTTGTGGTTTGGATCTGCACTTGGACATTTTGTAACATAAATGCATTAATATGCTCCACACAATTCTTCATGTTTCAGCCTTACACAGAATAATAATATGAGTAATGAAACATGCTCTATATATATGCTGCTAGTTCCAAAATCTTACCCACACATCCATTTAAAAAGGGAAATTTGGCATAATACCTTTGTTAGCATACGCCACATACTGCTGACATATGCAGCACCCCAGTAGGTGGGTGGAATGCCTGGGTAAAAAATCTGTGTGTGACAGTGAAACCACTGGCCCTTTCCTTGCTTTACGTCATTCCCACTCTGGTGTCCAGGAAGGAGGCGCTGAGGCCTCCTGTCCACATCCTGCTGTTGTACAGACACAACAGTCAGCAACCACGTTCAGTTTGTTGTCCCAGTGCAGAGTTCAGTTGTCCCTTGTCAGCATATATGTCTGTACACAAATTGTTAGTTACATAGGGCATACATATTCATTAGCAATTTACATTGTCCGGTGCTGGACAAAGACCATTGCTGACATTTTCAGGCTCTTAAATGAGACTTGTGTCTCTTTATTAAACTGTCGCTTCCCTTACATTTTCTAAATTTGGGTCCTTACAAAAAATAGTGCTGGGGTATAAGCCATGAATATGTACATTTTAATTACGTCTAAGAGACTGGGTTAATATGCTCCACAGATCTATTCAGGACTCAGCCTTACACATATTGGAACAAGGTCATTGCCACGCTAAGGCCTTTACCTGAGCTTTGTAGCACTGCCTGTCACCTGAGTAATATACTCCACAGACCTCTACACTCTCTGGGACATATTCTTTAATTACTCCGTTGTTGCTCAAAACAATGAAAAAGATACATTCTGCCTGGTTGGGTAGTTTCCAGAAGAAGTGTGTAGGCTTGTGCAGATTGGTCAATGGCACTCCTGGCTCTTTCCCTTGAGGAGGCTGCTTCCAAATAAAATGAGACTTGTATATGTTCCTGACATGGGTTTCAGGACTGACAGACTGACCACAATGCAGGCCCTTGTTAGCATACACAGTATTCAGAATTTAATTTTAATGCTTTTGGTGTCTGGTAGAATCCAATTTACTGACATTGATCATACAGCTCCCCCAACTCCTGAATTATATTCACCTTACAGCGGCTTCACCCGCTATGACAGTGGTTCCATTATGGTCCGGTGGCAAAAATGAACTGTGGACCTTACAAAACGCAGGTTTCATAGCACCTGATGGCCTTCTGAAAATTAAAGGCGAGGGCCATGGCGGTGGACATGGTGGTGGTGGCTGGCAAAGCCCAAAATTCAAATGTGCATGTTTGAAATGGCATTGTGAAGGGATGGGGAATATGTATTCCACTATCTTCCTATTTGGCATTAGTCAGGGATGTCCCGAATGTAGGAGTGAGAGCTCTCCCAAATGTATGATACAGGGCCATCTGAAGGCCCTTACCAAACTCAGGTTTCACGGCACCGGCTGGCACTCTGCACATTGTAAGCGAGGGCCGCATAATGACATGGTGGTGGACATGGTGGCAGACAAAGTCCAAAATTCAAATGGGCATGTTTGAAATGACATTGTAAAGGGATGGGGAATATGTATTCCACTATTTTGCTAACTATTTGGCATGAGGGAGCATGAAACTCACCTTCCTCATGCTCTCAAATGAGAGCAAATAATAGGCTGAACCCTCTTTGCAGTCTACAGCTATTTAAAATCACCTGTGTAAAATGGGAGGATTGCACAACCGAAAATAAAGGACAGATCATGCAATAAGCTGAAAAAAGAGAATGACATATTTTTTCGGCAGTTCTGGCATTTGCATTGTTGTCCCCTCTTGTTTTTGTTTTACTTGGACCCACACTCCTCACATTTGGCCCAGGTGTTTTTAAGTTAGCAGGAGACTGCAAGAGGGGCTCTGCCTATTTTTTTCTCTCAGTACACTGTCTGAGAACATGTGGAAGATGAGGTTTTTAATCTATTCACCAGGTGTTTGGTGGTCTGTGGCGTTCATTGCTGCTGCGGTGTTGTGTCAATGTGGCCTGGAGTCATGGGGACTCAGTGTTGCAGCATGGATTCTATGAGGCCCCCAGGTCGCCCGCCCTGCTGGTGCACAGTCGCTATGATGGTGGTTGACATCAAATGCTTGACTGGTACTCCATACATATTTATTTATATTTTTACCCATTTCAATTTCTCTCTTCCCCATGAAGTGGTGTAATCTCAATGTATTGTTTTTCCTTTCAAGCTGCAACATGTTTCCATTGAGGATTTGAAGCTTTCCCACTGTTTAAGTACTGCTCCTTAAGAACCATTGGTCTACGCAATAGAATTGTTTTTGGCCACCTATGGAACATTATGAAAGTGCAGTTTCAGATTGTAACCTGTCATGTTGAATGTCTCTGTTCTCTCCTAGTTGTCGAAGAAATATGGTGACATATTTACAGTATATGAAGGGACCCAACCAGTTATCATTCTTTGTAGTTATAAAGCCCTCAAAGAAACTTTCGTTGACAAAGCAGAAGAGTTCAGTGGTCGCGCCTATTATGCTTCATTCTACGATTTTACCAAAGGAGATGGTGAGTAGTCAGAGGAAGTTTACTATTCTTTGATCTCCGTGTATTATTCATTGGCTTTTTCTTCACACTTGTTGGCTATTTGGCTCCTTTTTTACTTATTGTGGTTCCAGGAGAATAAATTGGAATATTAATGGATCTAGACCAATAATCTACATTTGGAGGGGTGGCCTACCTTGAACAATATCACCGACAAGCTGTTACCACATTGTCCTACTCAGTTCCATGGTAACATTACAACAGGGGAAATTTGGTTTTACCCAATTCTAAAATGAATCAATAGGCTCTTTATGCAATTCAAATATTTAATGCGTCTGCCTTTAACGGTTGCATGGGTCAAGATGTGACGCTGCAACCTCAGACATCAGTGAAACGGGTTCCTTTGGGTGCATGTGTTACGGATTGACTCCAGCATTCTTCACTCAAGCCATATTCTAAAAAATGGTACAGAAACCACCAGCTTAAGTAGTAGACAAGGACAAGGAAGATCTCTGTCTATTTTATATATATATAAAACAGTCTTTACTGATGTAACATATATACAGTTGGTAGCAGGTACAAATCTTAGTATCAAAATCTTCATCTGTTTTGCACAGAGGCACAGACATATTGGCTGCAAGTAGCAGCATGGACTTTTCAAATACACGGCATACACAACTTGGACTTCCTATCTCCATATTAACTACTTTCTTGTGCTATATCCCACTTCTGTAGTAGTACCTGTGTCTATGCCTGGTTGGCCTAGTTTTATTTCTATGCTTACAGGACCAGCTTACACAGTGCCTCTTCAGCCCCACTCCTTCTGGCTACCATGGGCCCCTTAGGCCTCTTTCACACATCAGTTTTTCGCCGTCAGGCGCGATCCGGCAAGTTTTAAAAAAACGGATCAGTTTTTTTTTACCGCCGGATCCGTTTTTTTCTCATTGACATGCATTAGCGCCGGATCGCGCCACATGTCATTGCGTTTCATCCGTTTTCTGCCGGATCCGTCATAGATTTTAATTCCGGTGGCTGGACAGGACGCATCAAGCAACTTTTTTTTTTGTGCCGGAAACAACGGATAGCGCCTGAAGCGGCACGTCAGGCTTAGTCATACAATACAAGTCTATGGGTGCCGGATCAGGCTTAGGACTAATCCGGCCACCAGACTCTGTTTTCTTCATCTACGCAGCCTGGAAGCCGAAAATCTCTCTCTCTCTCTTTCCCTCTCTCTCTCCCCTCTGTGCCAGACATGCATACAATACGTTTTCCGGGTTCAAAAGTTCACGACGGTTCCGGCTGAAAGCCGGATCCGGCACATCTGTTTTTTTACAATCTACGCTGGATCCGTCTTTTTAGAAATTGGACGGATTTTGCCTGATTGCAAAAAACTGATGTGTGAAAGAGGCCTTATTAACCCACAGAAATATTTCTGGCTTAGGCAGTACTCACTACTAGAGTTGAGCGATACTTTCCGATATCCTAAAGTATCGGAATCGGAATGGTATCGCCGATATCACTAAAATATCGGCGATACCCGATACCGATACCGGAAGTCCCATGTAAGTCTATGGGAACAAAATATCGAAATTAAAAAAACCCATTCTTGCCTTGTTGGTTAATTGTACATGAAGGAAAACAAGAAAGAGTAATGTAGAATGTATTGGGGAAGGTTGAGGAGACATTAAAGGCATAGATGTTTAACCCAATCAAATGGAATAGCATAAATATTTTTTTTTTTAAAGATGTTCGGATTGACGAAGAAATTGACAATGTTAACGTTTTTTATATTTTGGCAAATATGTATATTACACAACTTCCATGCTCTTCATCTTCACCTTTTTAACTTTTCACACACTTTCTCCTTCATAATCTTCTGCAGCATCATCTTTTTCATCAAATTATTCTTCATCTTCACCTTCTTTATCTTCTTCTTAAACTTCTTGCTATTCATCTTTGTTAACATTACTCATATTCTTCTTATTAAACTATTATTCTTATTCATATTCTGCTTCATCTTCTTCATCATATTCTTATTTGTGACAGAGAATCCTGTACTTGTAATCTGTCAAAGTATGAATTTTTCATCCTTCCGTTCTTGCTGTCACAAAAGATTTAAATTACAACAGTATTTGTCCGTGTTCAGTTTAGCCTGCAGCAGCAGGCATTTTCCAGGGGCACCACGAGGAGGAACGGACTCACCCCCATACACTGCTTAGTCTTCTTCTGCTTAGAATTTAGAGCATATATTTTGCTCTTCATTTTGGTCTTATACTTCATGTTCTTCTGCTTTTAGATCTTCTGCTTATTGTTCTTGTGTCTCTTGTTCCGTATCTTGTATTTGTAGCACAATCTTGTACCAGCTGATGTTACTGGGACACGGTTACTAAGCAGGAGGTACCTGTGCTCCAAAGCACTACCAAGGACCAGCAGACGTTGCTGGAACTCGGATACCGAGATGGAGGCACCTAGGCCAAAGGCACTGCGGAGAACCAGTTGACGGTACTGGAACCCGGACGGGTAGCAGAAGGTACAAGAGCCAATGCAAGTAACGAGGACCAGCTGACTGTGCTGGAACCCGGAGGGGCAGCAGAAGGAAAAGAGCCAATGGCACAACCGAGGACCAGCTGACGTTACTGGGACACGGTTACTAAGCAGGAGGTACCTGTGCTCCAAAGCACTACCAAGGACCAGCAGACGTTGCTGGAACTCGGATACCGAGATGGAGGCACCTAGGCCAAAGGCACTGCGGAGAACCAGTTGACGGTACTGGAACCCGGACGGGTAGCAGAAGGTACAAGAGCCAATGCAAGTAACGAGGACCAGCTGACTGTGCTGGAACCCGGAGGGGCAGCAGAAGGAAAAGAGCCAATGGCACAACCGAGGACCAGCTGACGTTACTGAACCCCAGTAACACAGGAGCAAGTGTTGACTGTGCTAACAGCACTTCCGAGCAACAACTGGCGGTGTTGGAGCCCAGGGTCAAGGAGGATGTTTAAATACTAGATCAAGTAATTTCCTTGTTACCTGTCAATTTTAAATGTCTATACTTCAAACAAGAGAAAGATAACCTTTACTACCATAAGATGATGATTTCATTTAAACTAATATCTAGATAAATAAAGAATTGACAAACATAAACACATACATTAACATGTTGAACAGCAATGCAAACCACAAAATAAATTAGTTAAGGAATCTGCTATACGGTTGTACATAAAAGCATACAAGTACATATCTGAATCCATTAATGATGGATAAGTAACAGTATGTACACCATTTTTATTGTATAGACAATGAATGTCTGACTTCAAAACATCATCAGCATTACAAGTTATCTGTGATATTACTAAAATGTTCCATTTGCTGAATAATGTCACTAAATATTTTATACAAAATTATACAATTTCCATCATGTAATACTCATAATATGTGGCAATAATCATTTTTATTAACAAACATAACCTTTAAAAAGTGCATAGTGCATAGTGAAAATTGCTATTTATGGCTGACTGTCGACTTGGAAGCATGACAACAGATAGATAAGGTATATATAGATGACACTGCATAGCCACAGATGGTGAATGGCGATGTAATACTGTACCTCAATAAAGTGTGCGTCACTACTACATATTTTTTTTTATATAGCTTTATAAACAGGGTACATGGATGTATGCTTGTGCCTTTGTTTTGACGCACAGACTGCCTTCCTGCTGAGACGCATTGGGTAGTGAACAGTTGTGTGCAGTGTTCACTGCAGTCTCTGCGGAATAACCACACTTAGACCTTATAACTTTTCAGACTTTCTTTATCAATCTACCAAGATGAAGAAGGCAGGGAGTAAGGCACGTGGTCGTGGAGTTTCTTCAGGGAGAGGACGTGGGGATTCTGTGGCTGCTGCGGCCCCCAGTGACACAGCATCCACCAGTTTTCCCCGGGCCGTGAGCGTTCCTTTATGCGCACTTTTGTAGGAGCTCGGAGTACCCCCCTGCTGCGGGAAGAACAAATTGAAGTCGTTGTTGTTTGGATGTCAGCCAATGCATCGACTTCAATTGCTTCCACCTCCTCTCAGGACCACAGCACTGTTGGGCAACCATCTGTCTCTTCACCGCCTGGCAAATTGCCCAGGCAGTCAGAGAGTTCTGTACAGGAGCCAGCTGAGTGTCTGCTTCTGTTCTCAGAATCTATTGGCTTGCAAACAGGGGCCCAGCCAAGCAGCATTCTGTAATGTGAAGAGGGAGTATGCAGTGATGCGCAACAGCTGTGTCTCTCTGAATCTGAAAAGGCGGGTGAGACAGTGCCGATGGTCAGCACACCGCAGAATGCATCTGATGATGATGAGACCCAGGTGCCAGTTTCTGTTGAGCATGGTGCTGGCCAGACCACCCAACAGCAGGTGTTGGAAGAGGGTAGTGGAGATGATGAGGTCCAAGACCCAACATGGCATGAAGAACAGGAAGGTGGTGGGAGCAGCTCAGAGGAATAATAATAATATTTATTTATATAGCGCCATCATATTCCGCAGCGCTTTACAGTTTAGCAGTTTCAGAACACAAGTCATAAGTAACAACGTTAACAATACAATAATTTAAGCTAAATAAGTCGCCCCTGCTCGTGACAGCTTACAATGTACAATGAGATGGGGGAGATACAAAGTATAGGTGTTTATATACAATGGTGCATTTACAATGATGTTCCAGCCATCTTAAGGGACTGAGGGATGGAGATAGTGAATGGGCTAGAGACACACACACACTTACACAGAATACATAGAATGACTTTGATTAGTGAATGTGATAGGCCGCTCTGAACAAATGTGTTTTGAGGGAGCGCCTGAAACCATGCAAATTGTGGATAGTCCTAATTTCTTGGGGTACAGCATTCCAGAGGATTGGCGTAGAGCAGGAGAAGTCTTGGAGTCGGGAGTGGGAGGTACGTATTAGTGCAGAGGTTAGTCGAAAGTCGTTTGCAGAGCGCAGCAGTCGGTTAGGCCGATAGATAGAAATGAGGGAGGAGATGGAGGGGTGCTGCACTGTGGAGAGCTTTGTGGGTGAGAACCAGTACTTTGGTTGAAAGCTGGGAGAGGCCTAGAGAAATGGTTAGTGATAGAAGGAAGATAGAGGAAGACATTGCCCCAACGGTACAAACAGGAGGGAGAGTTAGGCTGCAGACTCGGTTGCCTGTAGCCTCCAGTTTGGCACCTGTTCGGAGCAGTTGTCTTCCAAAAGTCAAAACGTGCGCTCCCAGGACTTGCACTGCGTGGTCCTTTTTTCACACACTTGCACATGATATTTGCTATGTGAAATGCAAGCTGTGTAATCAAAAATTAAAAATAGCTAAAAGTGTCAGTCACCTCAATACCACAAATATGTGGAAACATGTGCGGACAAAGCACGTAGTTGAGTTACAAAGACACACTAGAGATGTAGGCCAACCTACAGCAGCACCTACATCTTCAGGTTGTGTTGAAGCCTCTTCATCGAGCTCACACACAGCTGGTTCTGCTTCCTCACAGGATCGCCATGGAAGAACCTCGGCCACTGTTGTCCAGAGACAAACTGTTATTCCACACACAGCAGCAAGTTCCCTGTCATCCTCACACTCCCAGGCCACAAAACAGCCATCGGTAGCACAGGCATGGGATAAAAGACGGCCATACTCCGCAAACCATGCACGAGCACAGGCTCTGAATGCTGGCATTGCAAAACTCCTGTCCCTTGAAATGCTGTGATTCAGGCTGGTGGAGACAGACAGTTTCCGTAACTGAATATCATTGTCAATCCCACAATACAATGTGCCAAGCCGATTTCATTTCAGCAGGCAAGCCGTCCCTGGTCTGCAAAAGCATGTTGAGGGAAAAATTAAACATGCGCTACTAAAAGCCCTCAGTAGCAAGGTCCACCTGACCACCGATGCGTGGACCAGTACCCATTGTTATGATCTGCTACAACCAGTAAGGAAAGAAGGGAATTCTGTCCCTACAATACAACTAAGCTGAATCCCTACGATGTAACGGGGAACCTGATCCTGCGACCAGACCCGCTAAAGTCCTCATCTAGTGTGAATGAAGACCTATAGTTGCGAGGGAGTAATCCCTACAAGATCTAGGGACTGTGAGAAAAGGTGGACACCTCCTAACATAAATTGTAGCATGGATAATTAAACAGAAAAATAAATACTTTGTGATCCTAACATCAAGCAAAACTGACAGATTAAGGCACCTAAGCACCCGGCTAGCTTAACAGTAGATAATACAATGAAGTCAAGCAAAGCCAGAAGGGCGGAGCCAGACTAAATAGGGAAAAAAGGTCATGTGACCAGCAAACTGAAACAAAACCTAACAAGAGGGTTCTAACACCCATGGCCAGGGACAATACCTTTCCCTCACTGCCCATTGGGTCAATGTTGTGCAGCCGGGTACTGATCTTGCGAGTGGCGCTGTACGTGTTCTGCCAACTCCAAGGATTGCAGGAATCAAGTCTGTACACATTGATTCCTCCTCCTATTCCAGTTCCTCAGAATCATCGCTGCAGGAGCCGTCACGGTCTACCTCCACATGGACCCGTGAACGTTTACCTGTTGCGACCGATATGAGCACAGCCGTGTCCAAATGTCAACAGGCCATCCTGAAATTAATTTCCATGGGGAATCTTAGCCACACAGCGCAGGAGCTCTGTAATGCCATAAAGCAGGAGAGCGACGTGTGGTTTTTGGAAGAGAATCTACAGGCAGGCTTGGTAGTGTGTGACAATGGCCGAAATCTGGTGTCAGCTCTGGGCCTTGGCAACCTCACTCACATACCATGTCTGTCATATGTGCTCAACTTGGTCGTGCAGAGTTTTTTGAGGGACTATCCGGATCTTGATGCACTGCTGCACAAGGTCCGCCTAGAGTGCGCTCACTTGCGACGTTCCAGCATGGCCAGATCGCTGATTGCAGCTCTGCAACGCAGATTTCACCTTCATGAACATCGCATCATATGTGACGTACCCACCAGGTGGAATTCCTCGTTACATATGTTGGAGCGGTTGTGTGAGCAGCAGCCAGCAGTTATGGAGTATCAGCTGCATCAGGCGCAGTCAACTCGCAATTTGCGCCGTTCACACTTCACCACTACTGAGTGGGCCTCTATAATAAGAATAATAATATTATTTATTTATATAGCGCCATAATATTCCGCAGTGCTTTACAGTTTAACAGTTTCAAAACACAAGTCATAAGTAACAACGTTAACAATACAATAATTAAAGCCAAATCAGCCGCCCCTGCTGGTGAAAGCTTACAATCTACAATGAGGTGGGGGAGATACAAAGTACAGGTGTTTATATACAATGGTGTTTTTACAATGATGGTCCAGCCATTTTAAGGAAGTGAGGGATGCATGGAGATAGTGAATGGGCTACACACACAGAATTACACATAGAATGACTTTGATTAGTGAATGTGATAGGCCACTGTGAACAAATGTGTTTTGAGTGAGCGCCTGAAACCATCCAAATTGCGGATAGTCCTAATTTCTTGGGGTAGAGCATTACAGAGGATTGGCGCAGCGCGGGTGAAGTCTTGGAGTTGGGAGTGGGAGGTACGGATTAGTGCAGAGGTTAGTCGAAGGTCGTTTGCAGAGTGCAGCAGTCGGTTAGGCCGATAAATATAAATAAGGGAGGAGATGTAGGGGGGTGCTGCGCTGTGGAGAGCTTTGTTGGTGAGAACCAGTAATTAGAATTGGATCCTATAATGAATGGGCAGCCACTGCCAGTGTAATGAGTGGCGAATAACTCTATGAAGGATATCTGCCACGTTTTGCGTGCGTTTGATGAGTCAACGCGGATGGCGAGTGCAGATGATGCACTAGTCAGCCTGACTGTCCCCCTTATCTGCCTGCTTCAAAAAACACTGCAAGCACTAAGGCATGAGGTTTTGGAAGAGGTGGAGGATGAGGAGTCACAAATTCCATCACCTTCTGGACAGTCAGCGCAACGTGGTTCCTCACAAAGGGCTGGAGGACTTTCAAAGTACCATGCTGTATCAACAATTGAACCTCCAGAGTCGCTGTCTATATTTTCATAACCATTACAAACTTTTAATGTATTTACAAAGCACATAATGTACATTTTTTGTCTATCCTTTTGTAATGCTATTGTGTTTCCATAAACTGATGTTACAGAATTATGATACAAAGTTTTTAAATTTTGAGTTTTAAATTTTGTAAATTTATATGTATTTGAAGGACTTTGTGAGGAGGATGAGGAGGAGTCAATGGAGGAGGAAGACATCGCTCCAGAGGGAGGTAGACAATGCTCTAGTCAGTATGTAGACCAAGGGTGGGGTGATGCACAGCAGGCGGAGATGACGCCTCTTGCAGGGGACAACGTTTCTTGGCCAGTTGGGAGTCTGCAGCACATGGTTGATTTCATGCTGCAGTGGCTGAGAAACGACCGCCGCATCGAACACATTCACACCACGTCTGATTATTGGGTGTACACCCTCCTAGACCCTCGCTACCGGGACAACTTACAAAGCCTCATCACACCGTTGAACCGGGAGCGTAAAATGCGGAAGTACCAAGACACACTGGTGCAATCCATAATGTTCTCCATTCCAGCCGAGAGCACTGCTGCTGCTACTGATTTACAAAGCAGCTCTGTGCGTCGAGGCAGTGGAGACAGCTCTGCAACAAGAGGGAGCACAAGCAGCGCCTCTGCACAGGGCAAGAACAGTATGTTCCAAATGTGTCGAAGTTTTGTGGCAGCGCCACCAATGTCTACACCATCCGAGACGGCTCCAGTCAGCAGGAGGCAACATTTCCGTAAGATGGTGACAGACTACATGTCTTGCCCTCTCAGTGTACTCTCAGATGGCTCTTCCCCATTCAAGTTTTGTGTCTCTAAGCTGGATACATGGCCAGAGCTTAGCCAGTATGCATTGGAGGTGCTGGCTTGATCTGCTGCCAGTGTATTATCGGAGCGCGTCTTTACTGCTGCAGGTGGTGTACTAACAGACCGTTGCATGCGACTATCCTACGATAATGTAGAACGGCTTACTTTTCTGAAAATGAACTAGGCATGGATCTCGCCTGAATTTGCCTGTCCGGTTTCAGATTAACTAACTGGTTGGCAACGTTTTCCATGTCTCCTGTTATGTTCATCTTTCTACCACCTGAGCTATACTCCCTGGGCTACAACACTGCCAGTTGCTGCTCAGAAGTGTCGTGTCCACAGACCAATACACAAGCTATAGTGATAGTGGGGTTCAGTAACGCCTGCTGTTCCCCTGCTGTGTGTCCGGCAAAAATTACTGCTACCTAGCTACACATGTTGAAAAAAACATGACATGTTAAAGTGGCTAGTGCTACACATAGATATCAGGCTACACCCTTATTTCTAAGCTGTAAACAAGTGAAACGTCAAATTTAAAACCATTCAATGATTAGTGTTGGTAACAAATCTGTAACTAAATAATTGTGACATATTATGGCAGATATCCACATGTCTAACACAAATGCTAACACAAAAGCATACTTATGCTATAGGGTACTGATGGTGAACCTTCTCACTCCATAACTTTGACCAATCCAACTCACATCATGCCTCAAATGCTGCAATGTTGGAAGTGCATAATGTGGGTTGAACTTTGACAACAGCTGCAGTGCAAAGGTTATCCTTCTGTGTTCTTGGCTTTTAAATAATAGCATACAAGTAAATATAATAATACATTGTTGATTAAGGGACATGATGTACACCTGTAATATTGTGCAAACAATGGATGTAGGACTATTCCTCTTCAACATTACTTATATTTGTGTCATTTGAAAAAATACATATTTTAGTTAAAAATTAAAAACCATGTTCAGTAGCTGTGAAAGGCCCGTTTGTGTACTTCCATATTGTTTGCAACCAATGTATTGTATACGGATGGAAGCGCGTCACACTAATAGATTAGATTTATTTTAAATGGAATGTAGCAGAACCAATTGGAGATAAATGAAAAGGATGAGCCACTGAGACACGCTCAGCAGAGTACAAGCAGCAGTGCTTGAACAAGTAACTGGAGCGTGATGTGCACTCAAAAAAGTAAAAAACACAGACTGAAGTGAACACTGAAAACACAACTGTCCACAATCTGTGAAAGGCTACTCCTTTGTGTACTTCTATAGTGTTTGCAACCAATGTATTGTATACGGATGGAAGCGCGTCACACTAATAGATTAGATTTATTTTAAATGGAATGTAGCAGAACCAATTGGAGATAAATGAAAAGGATGAGCCACTGAGACACGCTCAGCAGAGTACAAGCAGCAGTGCTTGAACAAGTAACTGGAGCGTGATGTGCACTCAAAAAAGTAAAAAACACAGACTGAAGTGAACACTGAAACACAACTGTCCACAATCTGTGAAAGGCTACTCCTTTGTGTACTTCTATAGTGTTTGCAACCAATGTATTGTATACGGATGGAAGCGCGTCACACTAATAGATTAGATTTATTTTAAATGGAATGTAGCAGAACCAATTGGAGATAAATGAAAAGGATGAGCCACTGAGACACGCTCAGCAGAGTACAAGCAGCAGTGCTTGAACAAGTAACTGGAGCGTGATGTGCACTCAAAAAAGTAAAAAACCAGACTGAAGTGAACACTGAAACACAACTGTCCACAATCTGTGAAAGGCTACTCCTTTGTGTACTTCTATAGTGTTTGCAACCAATGTATTGTATACGGATGGAAGCGCGTCACACTAATAGATTAGATTTATTTTAAATGGAATGTAGCAGAACCAATTGGAGATAAATGAAAAGGATGAGCCACTGAGACACGCTCAGCAGAGTACAAGCAGCAGTGCTTGAACAAGTAACTGGAGCGTGATGTGCACTCAAAAAAGTAAAAAACACAGACTGAAGTGAACACTGAAACACAACTGTCCACAATCTGTGAAAGGCTACTCCTTTGTGTACTTCTATAGTGTTTGCAACCAATGTATTGTATACGGATGGAAGCGCGTCACACTAATAGATTAGATTTATTTTAAATGGAATGTAGCAGAACCAATTGGAGATAAATGAAAAGGATGAGCCACTGAGACACGCTCAGCAGAGTACAAGCAGCAGTGCTTGAACAAGTAACTGGAGCGTGATGTGCACTCAAAAAAGTAAAAAACACAGACTGAAGTGAACACTGAAACACAACTGTCCACAATCTGTGAAAGGCTACTCCTTTGTGTACTTCTATAGTGTTTGCAACCAATGTATTGTATACGGATGGAAGCGCGTCACACTAATAGATTAGATTTATTTTAAATGGAATGTAGCAGAACCAATTGGAGATAAATGAAAAGGATGAGCCACTGAGACACGCTCAGCAGAGTACAAGCAGCAGTGCTTGAACAAGTAACTGGAGCGTGATGTGCACTCAAAAAAGTAAAAAACACAGACTGAAGTGAACACTGAAACACAACTGTCCACAATCTGTGAAAGGCTACTCCTTTGTGTACTTCTATAGTGTTTGCAACCAATGTATTGTATACGGATGGAAGCGCGTCACACTAATAGATTAGATTTTTTTCCACTAAAATGGAGCAGCACCAATTAGAGAAAAATGTGAAGGATGAGGCAGTGACACACGCTCAGCAGACTACAACCAGCAGTGGTTGAAGAACTAACTGGAGCATGATCTGCACTCAAAAAATCATAAACCTCACAGACTGCAGTGAACACTGAAACACAACTATTCACTATCTGTGAAAAGCTCCTTTCTGTACTTCTATAGTGTTTGCAACCAATGTATTGTATACGGATGGAAGCACGTCACACTAATAGATTTGATTTTTTTCTAATATAATGGAGCTGCACCAATTCCACTAAATAAAATTAAAAAAAAAAAGAGTCAGTGACACATGCAGATGCCTACAAACAGCGGTGGATGCAGAGCAAACTGCAGCGTCACCTGCACTGTCACACACACACCTTGCACAGAGCTGTTAAAACAACACTGGCAAAATGAAGCTTTACACAGCGGTTGGTAAACTAGCCTGCCTCAAGCACAGTAGTACACAAAATCGCAATATCTAACTGTCCCTCAGAGTCAGCACAGCAGCGTTCTGTCCCTAACTGAGTTCACAGCACAGTGACGCTAAAATGGCTGCGGCGCCTTTTATAGTGCATTCTGACATCATTTCAGCAGCCAATCACAGCCATGCCATTAGTTAAGATGACCGCATCATTACAGGATGTGCCCACACTTCGTAGGATTCCTCATTGGCTGACTAAAATCACATTGCCTCTCAAAGAATTATGGGAACTTCCGATTCCGGTATACGATATTGAAAAAGTATCGGAATTAAGTATCGGAATTCCGATAACGCGAATATCGGCCGATACCCGATACTTGCGGTATCGGAATGCTCAACACTACTCACTACAGTTGCCTCCTACCTGTAAGACTCACTCCTGAGTGCCAAGGCTTTTCTGGCTTCATTTCTGCCACTTGATTTAGTTAGTTACTCCAAAACTTTCTACCCCAGCAATCTTCCTTTAACACACATCTTAGTAATGGACCTATATCCTTCTTATCTCAGAACTATTCATTCACCCTGGCTTACTATACCCAGAAAGTAACCTTGCTTTAGGCCGGCATCACACTGAGGAGGAATATGGACGAGTGAGAGGCATGAAAACCACGCATTACACATGGACCAATATTTCTCTATGGGGCAGCTCTGATCATGCATATTTTTCTCGCCCGTATGTTACGGTGCTAGACACCTGCAGCATGCTGCGATTGTACGCGTATTACGCCCATTGTATGCCAATGAAAATCTATGGGTGCGAGAAAACAACGGATTACACACGGACCAGACGTGTGACTTGTGAGAAATACGCACCGGTGTCCTTTAGAAAAGCCGGCAGTTCATCCCCGGCTATACTGTAAAATCACACTGACAGGTTTAATAAAGAATAGAAAGAATAGATATATACACATAGAAAACATATATGTATATATATACAGTCATTGAGACATATATATATACATATATTTATAGTTCATACACTTCTACATAGTATAATAGCCGCTAATTCAATTGCCGGCTTTTGTGAAATTACAGAACCCGACATGAAATGACACATGGTTTATATACAGTTAACCATGTCATTTCATGTAGTTTGATATATGGTTTTCACTAACAATTACATGAGTGTATGTGTACAAAATTTCATACATGTAGGGGTTAATTAAATGTGTAAATTCGTTGAAAAAAAATGCGCGGGCTCCCGCTGTATTTTCTCCACCAGACAGGCAGAAGCCAGCAAGTGGGGGAAGATAATAATAGCCTAGGGAGGGTGCATTTATTTTGTGCCCCCCCTGGCTACTAACATCTGCCCCCAGCCACCGCAGAAAAGGCAAATCTAAAATTATATGCGCCCTTTCTGGCACTTAGCCCGTCTATTCCCATTGCCCTGTAGCGGTGGCTAATGGGTTAATAATGGGTTAAAGCCACCTTGCTATTGAAAGGTGACTTTAAGCCAGGTTAATAATTGAGAGTTGTCAATTAGACAACTCTCAATTATTAATCCTATTGTATGAAATGGTTAAAAAAAACACAGACACATTAATTAAAAATCATTTTCATGTCGGGTTCTGTAATTTCACAAAAGCCGGCAATTGAATTAGCGGCTATTATACTATGTAGAAGTGTTTGAACTATAAATATATATATATATATATATATATATATGACACAATGACATGTACAGTATATATATGTATTCTATGTGTATACAGTACAGACCAAAAGTTTGGACACACCTTCTCATTCAAGGATTTTTCTATATTTTCATGACTATGAAAATTGTAGAATCACACTGAAGGCATCAAAACTATGAATCAACACATGTGGAATTATACATTATGCTTTACAAAAAAGTGTGAAACAACTGAAAATATGTCTTATATTCTAGGTTCTTCAAAGTAGTCACTAGTGTTGAGCATTCCGATACCGCAAGTATCGGGTATCGGCCGATATTCGCGTTATCGGAATTCCGATACTTAATTCCGATACTTTTTCAATATCGTATACCGGAATCGGAAGTTCCCATAATTCTTTGAGAGGCAATGTGATTTTAGTCAGCCAATGAGGAATCCTACGAAGTGTGGGCACATCCTGTAATGCTGCGGTCATCTTAACTAATGGCATGGCTGTGATTGGCTGCTGAAATGATGTCAGAATGCACTATAAAAGGCGCCGCAGCCATTTTAGCGTCACTGTGCTGTGAACTCAGTAAGGGACAGAACGCTGCTGTGCTGACTCTGAGGGACAGTTAGATATTGCGATTTTGTGTACTACTGTGCTTGAGGCAGGCTAGTTTACCAACCGCTGTGTAAAGCTTCATTTTGCCAGTGTTGTTTTAACAGCTCTGTGCAAGGTGTGTGTGTGACAGTGCAGGTGACGCTGCAGTTTGCTCTGCATCCACCGCTGTTTGTAGGCATCTGCACGTGTCACTGACTCTTTTTTTTTTAATTTTATTTAGTGGAATTGGTGCAGCTCCATTATATTAGAAAAAAATCAAATCTATTAGTGTGACGTGCTTCCATCCGTATACAATACATTGGTTGCAAACACTATAGAAGTACAGAAAGGAGCTTTTCACAGATAGTGAATAGTTGTGTTTCAGTGTTCACTGCAGTCTGTGAGGTTTTGATTTTTTGAGTGCAGATCACGCTCCAGTTAGTTCTTCAACCACTGCTGGTTGTAGTCTGCTGAGCGTGTGTCACTGCCTCATCCTTCACATTTTTCTCTAATTGGTGCTGCTCCATTTTAGTGGAAAAAAATCTAATCTATTAGTGTGACGCGCTTCCATCCGTATACAATACATTGGTTGCAAACACTATAGAAGTACACAAAGGGGCCTTTAACAGCTACAGAACAGTTGTGTTTCAGTGTTCACTGTAGTCTGTGAGCTTTTCATTTTGTGAGTGCAGATTACGCTCCAGTTTGTTCTTCAACCACTGCCGGTTGTAGTCTGCTGAGCGTGTGTCACTGCCTCATCCTTCACATTTTTCTCTAATTGGTGCTGCTCCATTTTAGTGGAAAAAAATCTAATCTATTAGTGTGACGCACTTCCATCCGTATACAACACATTGGTTGCAAACACTATAGAAGTACACAAAGGGGCCTTTAACAGCTACAGAACAGTTGTGTTTCAGTGTTCACTGTAGTCTGTGAGCTTTTCATTTTGTGAGTGCAGATTACGCTCCAGTTTGTTCTTCAACCACTGCCGGTTGTAGTCTGCTGAGTGTGTGTCACTGCCTCATCCTTCACATTTTTCTCTAATTGGTGCTGCTCCATTTTAGTGGAAAAAAATCTAATCTATTAGTGTGACGCACTTCCATCCGTATACAATACATTGGTTGCAAACACTATAGAAGTACACAAAGGGGCCTTTAACAGCTACTGAACAGTTGTGTTTCAGTGTTCACTGTAGTCTGTGAGCTTTTCATTTTGTGACTGCAGATTACGCTCCAGTTTGTTCTTCAACCACTGCCAGTTGTAGTCTGCTGAGCGTGTGTCACTGCCTCATCCTTCACATTTTTCTCTAATTGGTGCTGCTCCATTTTAGTGGAAAAAAATCTAATCTATTAGTGTGACGCGCTTCCATCCGTATACAATACATTGGTTGCAAACACTATAGAAGTACACAAAGGGGCCTTTAACAGCTACTGAACAGTTGTGTTTCAGTGTTCACTGTAGTCTGTGAGCTTTTCATTTTGTGAGTGCAGATTACGCTCCAGTTTGTTCTTCAACCACTGCCGGTTGTAGTCTGCTGAGCGTGTGTCACTGCCTCATCCTTCACATTTTTCTCTAATTGGTGCTGCTCCATTTTAGTGGAAAAAAATCTAATCTATTAGTGTGACGCGCTTCCATCCGTATACAATACATTGGTTGCAAACACTATAGAAGTACACAAAGGGGCCTTTCACAGATACTGAACAGTTGTCTGCAGGGTTCACTGTAGTCTGTGAGGAATAACCACACTTAGGCCTTATAACTTTTCTGACTTTCTTTATCAATCTACCAAGATGAAGAAGTCAGTGAGTAAGGCACGTGGTCGTGGTCGAGGCCGTGGATTTGCAGCAGGGAGAGGACGTGGGGATTCTGTGGCTGCTGCCGCACCCAGTGACACAGCATCCACCAGTTTTCCCCGTGAGCGTTCCTTTATGCGCACTTTTGTAGGAGCTCAGCGTACCCCCCTGCTGCGTGAAGAACAAATTGAAGCCGTTGTTGGTTGGATGGCAGCCAATGCATCGACTTCAATAGCTTCCACCTCCTCTCAGGACCACAGCACTGTTGAACAACCATCAGTCTCTTCACCGCCTGCCAAATTGCCCAGGCAGTCAGAGAGCTCTGTACAGGAGCCAGCTGAGTCTCTGCTTCTGTTCTCAGAATGTGTTGGCTTGGAAACAGGGGCCCAGCCAAGCAGCATTCTGGAATGTGAAGAAGAGGCAGTATGCAGTGATGCGCAACAGCTGTGTCTCTCTGAATCTGAAGAGGCGGGTGAGCCAGTGCCGATGGTCAGCACACCGCAGAACGCATCTGATGATGATGAGACTCAGTTGCCAGTTTCTGTTGAGCATGGTGCTGGCCAGACCACCCAACAACAGCAGGTGTTGGAAGAGGGTAGTGGTGGAGATGATGAGGTCCAAGACCCAACATGGCGTGAGGAACAGGAAGGTGGTGGGAGCAGCTCTGAGGAAGAGATTGCCCCAACGGTCCAAACAGTAGGGAGAGGTAGGCTGCAGACTCGCTTGCCTGTAGCATCCAGTTTGGCACCCGTTCGGAGCAGTTCTCTTCCAACAGCCAAACCGGGCGCTCCCAGGACTTGCTCTGCGTGGTCCTTTTTTGATACAGTTGCAGATGATATTTGCTATGTCAAATGCAAGCTGTGTAATCAAAAAATTAAAAGAGGTAAAAGTGTCAGTAACCTTAATACAACAAATATGTGGAAACATGTGCGGTCAAAGCACTTTGTTGAGTTACAAAGACACACTGGAGATGTAGGCCAACCTACAGCAGCACCTACATCTTCAGCTCGTGTTGGAGCCTCTTCCTCCAGTTCACACACAGCTGGTTCGGCTTCCTCAAAGGATCGCCATGGAAGAACCTCTGTCACTGTTGTCCAGAGACACAGTGTTATTCCACCCACAGCTGCAAGTTCCCTGTCATCCTCACACACCCAGGCCACAAAACAGCCATCGGTAGCACAGGCATGGGATAAAAGACGGCCATACTCGGCAAACCATCCACGAGCACAGGCTCTGAATGCTGGCATTGCAAAACTCCTGTCCCTTGAAATGCTGTCATTCAGGCTGGTGGAGACTGACAGTTTCCGTGAATTAATGGCATTGGCAGTCCCACAATACAATGTGCCCAGCCGATTTTATTTCAGCAGGCAAGCCGTCCCTGGTCTGCAAAAGCATGTTGAGGCAAAAATTAAACATGCGCTACTAAACGCCGTCAGTAGCAAGGTCCACCTGACCACCGATGTGTGGACCAGTACCATGGCCAGGGACGATACCTTTCACTCACTGCCCATTGGGTGAATGTTGTGGAGCGGGTACAGATCTTGCGAGTGGCGCTGTACGTGTTCTGCCAACTCCAAGGATTGCCGGAATCAAGTCTGTCCACATTGACTCCTCCTCCTACTCCAGTTCCTCAGAATCATCGCTGCAGGAGCCGTCACGGTCTACCTCCACATGGACCCGTGGACGCTTACCTGATGCGACCGATATGAGCACAGCCGTGGCCAAACGGCAACAGGCCGTTCTGAAATTAATTCCCATGGGGAATCGAAGCCACACAGCGCAGGAGGTCTGGAATGCCATCAAGCAGGAGAGCGACGTGTGGTTTTTGCCAGCGAATCTCCAGCCA
>JARQOD010000008.1:33743682-33846621 GCA_033576555.1 Oophaga sylvatica
AACCCTCTTTGCAGTCTACAGCTATTTAAAATCACCTGTGTAAAATGGGAGGATTGCACAACCGAAAATAAAGGACAGATCATGCAATAAGCTGAAAAAAGAGAATGACATATTTTTTCGGCAGTTCTGGCATTTGCATTGTTGTCCCCTCTTGTTTTTGTTTTACTTGGACCCACACTCCTCACATTTGGCCCAGGTGTTTTTAAGTTAGCAGGAGACTGCAAGAGGGGCTCTGCCTATTTTTTTCTCTCAGTACACTGTCTGAGAACATGTGGAAGATGAGGTTTTTAATCTATTCACCAGGTGTTTGGTGGTCTGTGGCGTTCATTGCTGCTGCGGTGTTGTGTCAATGTGGCCTGGAGTCATGGGGACTCAGTGTTGCAGCATGGATTCTATGAGGCCCCCAGGTCGCCCGCCCTGCTGGTGCACAGTCGCTATGATGGTGGTTGACATCAAATGCTTGACTGGTACTCCATACATATTTAGTTATATTTTTACCCATTTCAATTTCTCTCTTCCCCATGAAGTGGTGTAATCTCAATGTATTGTTTTTCCTTTCAAGCTGCAACATGTTTCCATTGAGGATTTGAAGCTTTCCCACTGTTTAAGTACTGCTCCTTAAGAACCATTGGTCTACGCAATAGAATTGTTTTTGGCCACCTATGGAACATTATGAAAGTGCAGTTTCAGATTGTAACCTGTCATGTTGAATGTCTCTGTTCTCTCCTAGTTGTCGAAGAAATATGGTGACATATTTACAGTATATGAAGGGACCCAACCAGTTATCATTCTTTGTAGTTATAAAGCCCTCAAAGAAACTTTCGTTGACAAAGCAGAAGAGTTCAGTGGTCGCGCCTATTATGCTTCATTCTACGATTTTACCAAAGGAGATGGTGAGTAGTCAGAGGAAGTTTACTATTCTTTGATCTCCGTGTATTATTCATTGGCTTTTTCTTCACACTTGTTGGCTATTTGGCTCCTTTTTTACTTATTGTGGTTCCAGGAGAATAAATTGGAATATTGATGGATCTAGACCAATAATCTACATTTGGAGGGGTGGCCTACCTTGAACAATATCACCGACAAGCTGTTACCACATTGTCCTACTCAGTTCCATGGTAACATTACAACAGGGGAAATTTGGTTTTACCCAATTCTAAAATGAATCAATAGGCTCTTTATGCAATTCAAATATTTAATGCGTCTGCCTTTAACGGTTGCATGGGTCAAGATGTGACGCTGCAACCTCAGACATCAGTGAAACGGGTTCCTTTGGGTGCATGTGTTACGGATTGACTCCAGCATTCTTCACTCAAGCCATATTCTAAAAAATGGTACAGAAACCACCAGCTTAAGTAGTAGACAAGGACAAGGAAGATCTCTGTCTATTTTATATATATATAAAACAGTCTTTACTGATGTAACATATATACAGTTGGTAGCAGGTACAAATCTTAGTATCAAAATCTTCATCTGTTTTGCACAGAGGCACAGACATATTGGCTGCAAGTAGCAGCATGGACTTTTCAAATACACGGCATACACAACTTGGACTTCCTATCTCCATATTAACTACTTTCTTGTGCTATATCCCACTTCTGTAGTAGTACCTGTGTCTATGCCTGGTTGGCCTAGTTTTATTTCTATGCTTACAGGACCAGCTTACACAGTGCCTCTTCAGCCCCACTCCTTCTGGCTACCATGGGCCCCTTAGGCCTCTTTCACACATCAGTTTTTCGCCGTCAGGCGCGATCCGGCAAGTTTTAAAAAAACGGATCAGTTTTTTTTTACCGCCGGATCCGTTTTTTTCTCATTGACATGCATTAGCGCCGGATCGCGCCACATGTCATTGCGTTTCGTCCGTTTTCTGCCGGATCCGTCATAGATTTTAATTCCGGTGGCTGGACAGGACGCATCAAGCAACTTTTTTTTTTGTGCCGGAAACAACGGATAGCGCCTGAAGCGGCACGTCAGGCTTAGTCATACAATACAAGTCTATGGGTGCCGGATCAGGCTTAGGACTAATCCGGCCACCAGACTCCGTTTTCTTCATCTACGCAGCCTGGAAGCCGAAAATCTCTCTCTCTCTCTTTCCCTCTCTCTCTCCCCTCTGTGCCAGACATGCATACAATACGTTTTCCGGGTTCAAAAGTTCACGACGGTTCCGGCTGAAAGCCGGATCCGGCACATCTGTTTTTTTACAATCTACGCTGGATCCGTCTTTTTAGAAATTGGACGGATTTTGCCTGATTGCAAAAAACTGATGTGTGAAAGAGGCCTTATTAACCCACAGAAATATTTCTGGCTTAGGCAGTACTCACTACAGTTGCCTCCTACCTGTAAGACTCACTCCTGAGTGCCAAGGCTTTTCTGGCTTCATTTCTGCCACTTGATTTAGTTAGTTACTCCAAAACTTTCTACCCCAGCAATCTTCCTTTAACACACATCTTAGTAATGCACCTATATCCTTCTTATCTCAGAACTATTCATTCACCCTGGCTTACTATACCCAGAAAGTAACCTTGCTTTAGGCCGGCATCACACTGAGGAGGAATATGGACGAGTGAGAGGCATGAAAACCACGCATTACACATGGACCAATATTGTCGCGTATTACGCCCATTGTATGCCAATGAAAATCTATGGTGCGAGAAAACAACGGATTACACACGGACCAGACGTGTGACTTGTGAGAAATACGCACCGGTGTCCTTTAGAAAAGCCGGCAGTTCATCCCCGGCTATACTGTAAAATCACACTGACAGGTTTAATAAAGAATAGAAAGAATAGATATATACACATAGAAAACATATATGTATATATATACAGTCATTGAGACATATATATATACATATATTTATAGTTCATACACTTCTACATAGTATAATAGCCGCTAATTCAATTGCCGGCTTTTGTGAAATTACAGAACCCGACATGAAATGACACATGGTTTATATACAGTTAACCATGTCATTTCATGTAGTTTGATATATGGTTTTCACTAACAATTACATGAGTGTATGTGTACAAAATTTCATACATGTAGGGGTTAATTAAATGTGTAAATTCGTTGAAAAAAAATGCGCGGGCTCCCGCTGTATTTTCTCCACCAGACAGGCAGAAGCCAGCAAGTGGGGGAAGATAATAATAGCCTAGGGAGGGTGCATTTATTTTGTGCCCCCCCTGGCTACTAACATCTGCCCCCAGCCACCGCAGAAAAGGCAAATCTAAAATTATATGCGCCCTTTCTGGCACTTAGCCCGTCTATTCCCATTGCCCTGTAGCGGTGGCTAATGGGTTAATAATGGGTTAAAGCCACCTTGCTATTGAAAGGTGACTTTAAGCCAGGTTAATAATTGAGAGTTGTCAATTAGACAACTCTCAATTATTAATCCTATTGTATGAAATGGTTAAAAAAAACACAGACACATTAATTAAAAATCATTTTCATGTCGGGTTCTGTAATTTCACAAAAGCCGGCAATTGAATTAGCGGCTATTATACTATGTAGAAGTGTTTGAACTATAAATATATATATATATATATATATATATGTCACAATGACATGTACAGTATATATATGTATTCTATGTGTATACAGTACAGACCAAAAGTTTGGACACACCTTCTCATTCAAGGATTTTTCTATATTTTCATGACTATGAAAATTGTAGAATCACACTGAAGGCATCAAAACTATGAATCAACACATGTGGAATTATACATTATGCTTTACAAAAAAGTGTGAAACAACTGAAAATATGTCTTATATTCTAGGTTCTTCAAAGTAGTCACCTTTTGCTTTGATTACTGCTTTGCACGCAGAAAAGGTGAACGGATGGACTCTACATGCCTGGCTCCCACCGTGAAGCATGGAGGAGGTGGTGTGATGGTGTGGGGGTGCTTTGCTGGCGACACTGCTGGGGATTTATTCAAAATTGAAGCGGTGAGCGGTCCAGCTCACCCCAAACCATCTCGATTGGGTTCAGGTCTGGTGACTGTGGAGGCCAGGTCATCTGGCATAGCACCCCATCACTTTCCTTCTTGGTCAAATAGCCCTTACGCAGCCTGGAGGTGTGTTTGGGGTCATTGTCCTGTTGAAAAATAAATGATGGTCCAACTAAATGCAAACCGGATGGAATAGCATGCCGCTGCAAGATGCTGTGGTAGCCATGCTGGTTCAGTATGCCTTAAATTTTATATAAATCCCCAACAGTGTCACCAGCAAAGCACCCCCACACATCACACCACCTCCTCCATGCTTCACGGTGGGAACCAGGCATGTAAAGTCCATCCATTCACCTTTTCTGCGTGCAAAGCAGTAATCAAAGCAAAAGGTGGCTACTTTGAAGAACCTAGAATATAAGACATATTTTCAGTTGTTTCACACTTTTTTGTAAAGTGTAATGTATAATTCCACATGTGTTAATTCATAGTTTTGATGCCTTCAGTGTGATTCTACAATTTTCATAGTCATGAAAATACAGAGAAATCTTTGAATGAGAAGGTGTGTTCAAACTTTTGGTCTGTACTGTATATCTATTCTTTCTCTTGTGATGTAAAAACTGTCATTGGGATCCATTATATGTCGGTTTTGCAAGCCGGCGAGAAATTCTCGCAGTACGGATGCCTTACGGATGACATACGGATGCTTACATGCGCAAAATACGCAGCCACACCTTGACAACGGATGAAATACAGATAAATGTGCCGGCAACATTTCTGCGTAATACGCAATACAGTCCGCAATTTTTCTGCGGTGAGTGTGACGCCGGCCTTACTCCCAAACACTAATCCCATCTGCATGGTTGGCTGACTGTTAACTGTTCCTTTCCCAGCTGTCAAATCTACTTTAGCTCTAATGGGAGATATTACATTAAATTCAGTATAAAACAGTCTTCATATAACAGCACATAAGTCTCCAGGGAGGGTTTCAGACAACTTCTCATTCCTTTACACAACCCACATCTTTAATGATTGCCACATCCTTGGCAATCCAGGACCTATAAAATATAAAAGAGCTCATGGCAACATATTTCTGCAAGAATTCTTTGGTTCATGGAAAGTCATGAAATATAATAATCACTCCTTTACATGCCGAAGCAAGAGACAATCAGGCCAATAAATGGCTTCTTACTGAGGCAAACTTTATCAAAGGTTCCAAGTATATAATTGAAATCATTAAGATCACATATTTTTATGCATGAAACAAAGCTAATAAGCAAAAAATTTACCTATCTTGCGAAACCCAGAGTTTGGGTAAATCACACGTAACCTAAAATAATTGAAAATTTGACGATGCTGCAGTTTTTTTTTTCCTACTGCAATGCAATTCTCGAGTATGTATTGAGCTCTAAGAGCCTATAAGGACTTTCTTTTGGAATTAACTATTTTATTATATTCAACAGATCTTGCATTTAGTACTGGTGAAAAGTGGAAAGAGTTCAGACGTTTTTCCATGCTAACGCTGGGTAATTTTGGAGTTGGAAAACGAAGCTTTGAGGAGAGGATACGAGAGGAGGCTATGTATCTGACTGAGGTGCTGAGAAAGGCTAATGGTAAGGTTTAATATTATTAACATACTTCATATATTTGTTTTACCTTTACATTTTTAACAAAAAGGAAGGAAAGGGAGGAAGATTTTATTTTTATTACCATGGATGTTAACGCTTTGTATTCCAATATACAGCATGACTTAGGAATAAAAGCAGTTAGAGCATTATTTAAAAGGCATTAAAGAAATGCCAGACTCTCAAAGGGAATTTTTATCGAAAGGCTTAAAATTTATTCTCGAACATAATGTTTTCAAATTTCAGGAACAGCTCTATATACAGCAGCTTGGTACAGCGATGGGGGCGCGGGTAGCCCCAAGTTTTTGCAAATTTATTAATGGGGCTATTCGAGTCCTCATCGCCAATTGCTCAACATGATTATGCTAATCACATTATCCTATATCATCGCCATATAGACAATCTTATTATTTGTAGGGGTAGTCAGGAGAAAGCGGAGCAGTTCATTTGTGAGATGAATGCTAGCCAATGGGGAATTACATTCACCGCTAAGATTAGTAATGAGAAAATAGATTTCTTAGACTTGGAATTGTCTCATAATAAAAAAGATATTATCAGCAAGACTTTTTTCAAAAAACCTGACAGTAATGGCTTCCTTCATTACAACAATGCGCTTTTATAAAAATGGAAAACAAATATTCCCTTCAGTCAATTTCACAGAATTAAAAAAATAATACATATACAGATGATTATATTGAACAGTCCAAAATTTTAATCAAAAAATTGCATGACAAAAAATACCCGAAAAAACAAATTCTGAGTGCTTATGACAAAACTTTGAAAAAAACACAAAATGAATGTTTATTTAAACGAAAAGAAGAAATGTACAAAAATGATGATGACATCAAGAAAAATAATAGATGGCAATATAATTTTATTACAGCATTTAATAGAAATAATAATGATATTAGGAGGATACTTAATAAATATTGGTATCTATTGAAGAAAAGATGTCTATTTGAAAAATTTTTTTACCAGAAAAACATAACATTACTTTTCGTAAGCCAGACTATAAGAGGCATCATTGCCCATAGTCCCCTAAAACAATTATCGCAGGGGGACCAGAATACTAATTTAATAAAAATAGATAAAAGGATTAAAGACTACAACATAAAAAAACTGGTGTCCTGCGATGTAATTCTAAAAAATGCTGCTGCTGTAAAATTATAGATCACAATGCTACTAGGATACATTGTAACAGCATGGGAGATTTGTTTCCCCTACCACAGAAATTATCTTGTGACAGCCAATTTGTGGTGTATGTCATCACATGTGCCTTTGGCATCCAATACAGTCCCTGAGAACACGTATGAATGGTCACAGGCACAAAGCGAAAAATGACTTCATGAAACGTAGTCTGTCTCGACATTTATGTTTGAAGCTCAACAAACAATTTAATATAAAAGTTACACCTGTTGAGTAAATTCCTGAGAATTCTCATAGCCGCTCTGATAAACTAAATTGCAAAGAATCCTATTGGATCTTTAAAATGGGTACTTTACATCCTGATGGACTAAATGAAGTCATCGAGGGCATATAAGAATTTAATAAGCTCTCCTTTATTTTTATCAGTACCTTTCTTATAACTGTGCATTTTTTTCCCATGTGTTTTAATTATTTTTTATTTCATGGTCACATATAATTATTTGCATTTGCTTCATTGCTCCAGCAATTTTATATTTATTAATATATTTTTATTTTATACATTATCTGTTATTTATCATATGGGTAATGCATTTTTTATTATTCCTTTTGTATTTAGTCTTTATGCAGACTTTAAGTTGGTATAGCAGCTATCTAATGGGCGTATGAGGAACTCCTTTTTCTTTCCATTTTTTTTCTTCTTTGTGATCTTCACCCTATTTAGCACAATACCACTTTCTATAAAATTCTCCACATTTTTGGAACATTCATTATAACATACCTGAGGAAGACATTCTATATTGTCGAAATGCGTTGTATGTACTTTGTTTTTGATATATAATAAAAATCCTTTCTTTGGATTATCTGGATTTTAAGAATTTCTGGACTCTACTACTACGGGAGTGCAAAAAGCCTGGTATCAAGTACATTTCATTAGTATACCTTTACATTTTTGTAATTTCAATATATGATTGCAGAATAGAATCAAGGGTAAGCCTGCTTTTGAATTGTGCCTGGTATGGTGCCTGCTTTTGACAACACCTCCCTTTTGATTTACTGCCATGCAGCTTACAAATGACTACATTAAACAGTGTCCATGTATGCAGACTGTACTGTACAGCAAAGTGCCCAATAACAGAACCATTCATTGGTGAACTGCCACCTGCATACAGTTGCTTAAACATCAATGTTTTACAGTGTCACCTCCACCACCATACGAGAAGTGCCTATTAGCAGTGCCCAGCCAAAAAATACCACCCAAACAGTACTTAGATAATACAAACATACAGTGAGAAAATAACAGAATAACTGCTTCACATATACATTAAGAGGAAAGATATTCAAGAACTAAGTAATATGACGGTACAGTGAAAATTAAGGTTGTGAGTCATCAAGAAGTTTTTGTGGCATGAAACTGCTTGAAATGTCACCTTTTTTTGTGCTACACTTGCACCAGTCCCGGCCACCTCAGCTAACTTTTTGAAAAGTGGTTTTGGCACCCCAGAGTCCGGTTGCCACAGTGACATTGCCTCCCTCTAAGGGGTGATGTCATGTCTCGAGGCAGGGGGGTCCCCATGTCAGGTAACACAGTGTACATGTCAATTCCTGCTCCAGGCAAGAAAGGGGAGCTTCCTTATAAGGTCTGGCCAGCAGATGGGGTTAGTGAGTCAGAAAGAAGTCGGCTGAGCGAGTAAACAGGAGAGTTGTCATGGAAACGGGAGCTGGAGCTATGACAGGACAGTGAGAGAGGAGAGTTGGCAGTTGGTCTGTGGAGAGGGAAGGGACAGGAGCAGAGACAAGAGCTCAGGTGAATAAAAACTGCGTATAGCTGACCCCAAGCGGAGCGCTGATAAAAAGGGACGCCAGAGTCCTTGGCTGAGTGGGTGCTGTACGCCCTGACAGTCGAATCTGAAGGGCAGGGGGACTTTAAGCTCCCTGGTCACAACGAACACCTGAAGGCACGGCAGCAGACCAAGAGCCTGGGTCTGACAGTGAAAAGGACAGTGCCCGTGATATAGGCTCACGCTGTCATACAGGTTAGAAATCATCACGCAGGAGAGGTCCGCAGCTTAGCTACAAGCAGCAGGGACCTGAAAAGAGAGCGCAGAAGGAAGGTCCCCAACCCCATCTGGCAGGGTGGATCCCCTGAATGCCTCCAGGCTAGCCAGACTCAATTAGTCATCTGTAATTGGTAAGCCAGATTGCATCTACTTTCAAGTAAAAGGTAAAGAAAACTGCACCTCTCTGTGTCCTTCACTTATTCTCTGCACCTCAACGTTCAACACCATCTGAACAATCAAATATATAATTGCCCTGGGGTCCCGCTCTACCCATGGGGAGCTGAACCATATTTGCTGTGTCACCAACTGCACCAGAGGATTTGAATCGCAGCGTCGGCCATCTTATTGCCGAACACCACGGGTGGCGTCACAAACTCTTTCCCTTTTTACTTTTATTTTTCCCTTTTCATCACCATTATTTTCAAACACCTTTTTATTGGATGCCCAGGGCCACAGACCAGGTCACTGCTGCCATGACACGTCCCCTTTAAGAACTGTGCAGACCCGGTACAGAGTACCCCACGGCCCTAGGGGCACTCCATGGTCAGGTTTTGGGCATGATGGGGCACGACCAAATACACCCAACAAATTCATTATAGTTAGAGTTGGTGTGAATTGTTTCAAACGACTTGGTTTATTGGACATGGCAGTAATCTGTGGCCATAGGACAGGAACTGTGAGAACTGCCCCTTACCTGTTTGCATCCACAATACTTCTTTTGATTAACCAGTATAGCATGACATCAGATATGTGTAATATGCCCAAGCGAGGTAGCTTCTGTCCCCACTCATTTGTCATACTACAGACAATTGTGGGTCCTGTCTGGGTGTTAGTGTTGTGAGGGCCTTCTGCCCATGCAGGTCACCGCTAGCCGATGGAATTGGCTGGCCAGGACCTCGAGTTCCACAAATTAGCAAAGGAGACTTCTGTTAAAACATGGGAACTTTATTGAACTTGATGAGGGTTATATATAAAATGGATAGTGAGTACACAGTCTTAAGCACTTTTCATTCACTGCAAAAGACGTTTCCCTGACATCATCCTTCCACTGCACTCTGCTCCAGGGCTGGTATAGCACACTGCTTTGCCCTACTTCACCACAGACTAGCTTGTCACCACAGTACAGTTCAGCAAGTTTCTCTACACCCGCTCAGTGGCTCTGCATCCTATCACTATGGACGCCCTGGATCCACCGCTCAGGACTCCCACTAGTCCCACATCTCAGTCCTCTTTAGGTCCATACCTTCGGCGTTTATCAAGCTCAGAGTTTCTTGTGACACGTTATCCTATCCAAGTACCACGTTAAGGTAGAAGGCCACTCTGCCTCTTCTGTCAGTTCCTAGTCACGCTTGTCCCGTCATCTCCTTTGCTGTAGTTCACCCAAACGGCAGCTTTGCACACTTGTCACTTCAGACTTAGGGTATGTTTCCATGGTCCGGATAGGCAGCACTTTGGACGCAGTGGATACCCTCCCCGTCCAAAGCACTGCTAGTTTTTGTACACGCGGTGAAACCGCATGTGTTCAATGAACACATGCGGAATCACTGCATCCTATAATAGAAAGGTGCTATTTATCTTGAGGAGACTATGCGTCTCCACAAGATAAATAGACATGCTGCGGTCTTTAAAGACGCACTGCATGTGAGTATACGCAGGTCTGCCCCCTGCCTGTTTGAACGCACAGTGGAGATGGGATTTCATAAAATCCCCTCCACTATGCTGTAACATCTGGAAGCTGCGGATTGGATGCTGCGGCGGTACGCTGCTTCCAATCCGCAGCAAATCCTGAACATGGAAACATACCCTAACTCTTCTCTGGCTAACTTTAGGAAGCAGGTCACTTGTCCTAGCACTAAGCCCTTCCCCTGTGTCTGTTGCTGGGGAATCCCCTTGTTAGGGTCTGCGGAACGTACCAAATATATGAGGTAGAGAGGTGCGTTCGCAGCCCGGGGTCCACCGTGCAGGCGGAACCTGCTGCTAGTAAAATGGCGCAAGACGCGAACTCTGTTATCCCGCAGAATCACCAAAATAAACACCGCAATGCGCTGTGGCAATATGTGCGAACTCTGTTATTTCACAGAGCCGCTAGAAGGAGTGCCGCAGCGCTATATGGCGATGTAGTGCGAACTCACTAAACACAACTGAGTCGCAAAATAAACACGCTAGGGCGCTGTTTAGGGTTGAAAGCGAACCCTGTTACGTCACAGGACCGCTGAGAAAAAGTTCTGTGTCTTGTCAGGCACCCAGGTACACAGTTAAGTGCTAAGCGAACATAGAACGTGATCATGCGCTAATGTCCTCACGGGAGTCACCCGCAATCTATGGCTCTGAATGCCAGGCCCTGAAAACGGCAATCAAACTCCTCACCGGTTATGGCGGTAATCTAGGGCATCTAGGACACCGACCCTGACCAGCTAGCATACCAAACTCTTCATCGATTAAGTCGATATTCTAGGGGCTTATTTCAGCCAGGCCCTAACCACACACACGCATGATCACACTGGCGCAAAGCATATAATGGTTGATATTAGCGCATGGCGGCCCAGCCATGCTACCCTTTTAGAGTAACAGCTACAGGACCTGCCAGAAACAAGGACCAATGAAACTTGTTCCAAAACACCAGTAGTCACAGGACCTTCCTGGCAGACCAATAGGAGCTGCTACAGTACCTGAGCATGTGACCCCTGATCTCCAATGAGAGATCTCACTCTTGGCATGCTCAGAAGGGGAAAACAAGGACTTTGTCCTAAAGACGTCTGCTCGCCGCTAACCAGTACTGGCCACAATAGCAGAGCCTGGAGGAACAGCAGTAATCCTCTGCACACTGTTAGACTGGGCGAGACGCTGGGACTGACGTCTAAGCTGAGCAGGCTCCACTGCAGATGGAGATGAATGGGGAACCGCAGCGGGACTGGTTCGAGACTCCCCTTGTGCAGCAGTGGGAACTCGAACCCTAACATTACCCCCCTCCTAGGGCCCCCCCGTCTTTGGGCCTCGCTGCGCTCAAAGGCAGCGATGAGCTGCGGAGCGTGAACATGCTCGGCAGGCTGCCAGGACCTATCCTCAGGCCCATAACCCCTCCAATCCACCAAATAAAATTTTTTGCCTCGTACCACCTTGCACCCAACAATGGCGTTCACCTCATGATCGTCGGTAGATTAACCCGACGTCCCGGCAAATGACTCGGAAAACCTGGAAATGGCCACGGGTTTCAGGAGGGACACGTGAAAGTTGTCAGTGATTCCAAGGCGAGGCGGAAGGGCAGGCGGTAAACCACCGGGTTCACCTGCTCAAGAACTTTAAAGGGGCCCAAAAAGCGAGGTGCCACTTGGTGGACTCTACACGTAGCCTGATGTTTCGGGCAGAGAGCCACACTAGGTCACCCGGAGCAAATGTAGGAGCGGGGCGCCGATGGGTATCGGCCAAAGACCTCATCCTCTCTTTGGAGGCCTGAATGGCATCCTGGGTGCGTCCCAAATGTCCCGTGCCTCCACAGCCCAGTCTGCCACCCTGGAATCGGCGGAAGACACGGGCATGGGCACTGGTACCCGCGGATGCTGACCGTAGTTCAGGAGGAATGGGGTCTGTCCGGTGGAGTCAGCCACAGCATTATTTAGAGCGAACTCAGCCCACGGTAGCAAGGATGCCCAGTCATCCTGCCTGGCAGAGACAAAATGTCGCAAATATGTGACCAAGGTCTGGTTGGCCCTCTCTACCAACCCATTCGTCTCGGGATGGTATGCAGAGGAGAGATTCAACTCAATGCTGAGTAAACGACACAGCTCTCTCCAGAACCGAGACGCAAACTGGGGACCTCGATCACTGACAATTTTGTCTGTCATACCGTGTAGGCAGAAAATATGCCTAATGAACTATGCTGCCAAGGCCCGTGCAGACGGTAACCATGGTAATGGCACTAAGTGCACCATTTTGGAGAAGTGGTCGGTTATCACCCAGATGATGGTGCAGCCCCGAGACTTGGGTAAGCCCACCACAAAATCCATCCCGACCATCTCCCAAGGCCTGTCTGCCACCGGTAAAGGGAAAAGTAGCCCAGCTGGCCGTTGTCGAGGGGACTTATACTTGGCGCAGGAGACGCACGCCTGAACATATTCCCTGACTTCACGGACCATATGTGGCCACCAGTATGTCCTCGCCAGCAACTCAGATGTCCTTTTTGCCCCAAAATGTCCACCCACCCTGGACGAATGTGCCCAAGAGAGTACCTCCGGTCGCAAATTGGTGGGCACAAAAGTCTTGCCCGGAGGCACAGACTCAAGCGAAACCGGGGCCACAGTTCTTAGGCTCTCTGTGGGGACAATCAACCGAGGCTCCTCCTCCACCTCCTCAGAAGGACACCACGGAGCGAGAAAGCGCATCGGCCCGAATGTTCTTCTCACCGGAGAGGAAATGGAGGGTGAAATGAAACCGGGAGAAAAACAGGGATCATCTGGCCTGACGAGAATTTAGCCGCTGGGCGGTCTGTAAATAGACCAAATTTTTGTGGTCAGTGAAAACTTGAAAGGGAAAGCGAGCCCCCTCCAGGAGATGTCTCCACTCGGAAAAGGCCAACTTCATGGCTAGCAACTCCCTATCCCCAATAGAATAATTCCTCTCCGCTGGTGTGAAGGTCTTGGAAAAGAAGAAACAAGGATGTCTCCGACCTTGAGCATCCTTTTGAAAAAGGACTGTTCCAGCACCAATGGACGAGGCATTGACCTCCAATAAAAAAGGCTTATCAACCTCGGGGCGATGTAAGATGGGAGCGCTAGCAAAATGGGACTTAATTGAAGTAAAGGCCTTGGAGACCTCCTCTGACCACAATTTGGGTTTGGCTCCCTTCTTGGTGAGGGCTACCAAGGGAGCTACCAAAGTGGAGAAGTGGGGAATGAATTGGCGATAGTAATTAATGAACCCTATAAAGCGCTGCACTGCTTTAAGAGAATGGGGTTCTTGCTAATCCATCACAGCCTGTAGTTTGGCAGGATCCATAGCCAATCCCTGGGCGGAGATGATATAGCCCAGGAAAGGTAAAGACTCCTGCTCAAACATGCATTTCTCCTAACTTTGCATAGAGGGAGTTTGCCCGTAACAGGTCGAAGACTTTGCAGACATCCCTCCGGTGAGAGTCAATATCTGGAGAAAAGATGAGAATATCATCCAGATAGACTACTACAGAGGTGGAAAGCATATCTCGGAAGATATCATTGACAAAGTCTTGGAAAACGGCTGGGGCATTACAGAGCCCGAAGGGCATCACCAGGTATTCATAATGCCCATCCCCGGTCTTAAAAGCCGTCTTCCATTCGTCCCCTTCACGGATGCGGATCAGGTTATAAGCACCACGCAGATCTAATTTAGTAAATACCCTTGCTCCCCGGAGCCTATCAAAGAGCTCAGAGATCAGGGGCAACGGGTATTTATTCTTAATGGTAATGGCATTAAGACCTCTGTAATCTATACACGGATGTAATTCTCCACTCTTCTTCTGCACGAAGAAGAACCCCGCTCCTGCTGGTGACACCGACTTCCTAATGAACCCTCTTGCCAGATTTTCCTGGATATATTGAGACATAGCCTCCGTCTCAGGAAGAGAGAGGGGATAGACCCTTCCCCGAGGAGGTTCTGCTCCAGGCAAGAGGTCAATAGGACAGTCGTACGGACGATGGGGCGGCAGAGTCTCCGCAGCCTTTTTAGAGAACACATCTGCATATGACTGATAACACTTGGGAAGAGGAGAAAGATCTGCTGGTATCTCTGTAGTGGTAACCTGAATGCACTCCTGACACATCTGTCCTTACATGACTCACTCCAACCCAGTATCCTACCGGAGGTCCACTCAATATGAGGGGAGTGGGAACGGAGCCAGGGTACTCCCAGTAGGATTTCATCTATTCCCTCGGGAAGGACGAGAAGGGAAATAATTTCCTGATGGGAAGGGGGTACACACAAAGTAAGAGGGACAGTCTGATGTGTAATTGGCGAGGGCAATGTCAACCCATTCACTACCCGGACAGTCACTGGTTTGTCGAGCGCTACCAGATGTATTGCGTGGCGACGAGCAAAGGTGGTTGACATGAAATTCCCCTCTGCTCCTTAGTCCACACAAAGCTCGACTGTAAGTGTGGAAGAGTCCACAGTGACTGTCCCTTTAAATGTCATCTTGGAGGAAAATGCCGCTGTCTCTAGTGAACCTCCTCCCAGGGCCACTAGACGCGATTGCTTCCCCGATCGCTGTGGACATTTGTTGGCATAGTGTCCTGTCTGCTGACAAAGGTTACAGACCACAGATACTCGGACGACTCGAGACTTAGGTCCTGCACGAGGAACCTCTGTGGCCTTTTGGGATTCGGACGCCAGATCGGGGGATTCGAGAGGTGTGGCAAAGGTGGGAGCCAACCGAATCCTCTGCCTACACTGGTCCCGCTCCAACCTCCGCTCGTGAAAACGGAGGTCGATGCGGGTAGATATGGAGATAAGCTTCTCCAGTGTGGCGGGAATCTCCCTGGTAGCCAAAGCGTCTTTAACATGATCAGCCAGTCCTCGCCAGTAGACTGGAATGAGAACTTTATCCGACCAGTCTAGCTCTGAGGCCAGAGTCCGAAACTGGATGCTAAACTGACTGACCAAAGACGAACCCTGTGCCAATGCCAGCAGCTGCAGTGCCGTATCGTGGGTGACCTGAGGTCCTAAAAAGACCTTTTTAAGAGCCTCCAGGAAACGAGGAGCACTCCGCACCACACGATCGTCGCGCTCCCACAGCGGCGTTGTCCACTCCAACGCTCTGCCCGAGAGTAGAGACAGTACAAAACCCACTTGTGCCCGATCCGTGGGGAAACGTGCAGCCAGAAGCTCGAGCTGTATAGAGCACTGACTCACGAATCCCCGACATTGCTGGCTGTCACCAGCAAACTTGTCAGGAGGCGGGAGGTGGGATAATGTAGGGGCAGAGGTGGCAGAGGACAAACTGGCTGCAGCCACGCTAGCAGCCTGAACAGCGACTGCGGTAACATCCACAGCTGAGGTTGTGTGCTCAAGAGCCGCCAACCTACCCTCCAGCTGTTGGATGTACTGCGGTAGACGCTGGTTATCTGCTATTTTACTAGCCAGACCCTGGCGCTAATATTATGTTAGGGTCTGCGGAACGCACCAAATATATGAGGTAGAGAGGTGCTTCGCAGCCCGGGGTCCACCGTGCAGGTGGAACCTGCTGCTAGTAAAATGCCTCAAGACCGAACTCTGTTATCCCGCAGAGTCGCCAAAATAAACACCGCAATGCGCTGTGGCAATATGTGCGAACTCTGTTATTTCACAGAGCCGCTAGAAGGAGTGCCGCAGCACTATAAGGCGATGTGTGCGAACTCACTAAACACAACTGAGTCGCAAAATAAACATGCTAGGGCGCTGTCTAGCGTTGAAAGCGAACCCTGTTACGTCACAGGACCGCTGAGAAAAAGTTCTGTGTCCTGTCAGGCACCCAGGTACACAGTTAAGTGCTAAGCGAACATAGAACGTGATCATGCGCTAATGTCCTCGCGGGAGTCACCCGCAATCTATGGCGTCTGAACGCCAGGCCCTCAATACGGCAATCAAACTCCTCACCGGTTTTGCCGGTAATCTAGGGCATCTAGGACACCGACCCTGACCAGCTAGCATACCAAACTCTTCACCGATTAAGTCGGTATTCTAGAGGCTTATTTCAGCCGGGCCCTAACCACACACACGCATGACCACACTGGCGCAAAGCATATAATGGTTGATATTAGCGCATGGCGGCCCAGCCATGCTACCCTTTTATAGTAACAGCTACAGGACCTGCCAGAAACAAGGACCAATGAAACTTGTTCCAGAACACCAGTAGTTACAGGACCTTCCTGGCAGACCAATAGGAGCTGCTGCAGTACCTAAGTATGTGACCCCTGATCTCCAATGAGAGATCTCACTCTGGGCATGCTCAGAAGGGGAAAACAAGGACTTTGTCCTAAAGACGTCTGCTCGCCGCTAACCAGTACTGGCCACAATAGTAGAGCCTGGAGGAACAGCAGTAATCCTCTGCACACTGTTAGAGTGGGCAGACGCTGGGACCAACGTCTAAGCTGAGCAGGCTCCACTGCGGACGGAGATGGATGGGGGACCGCAGCGGGACTGGTTCGAGACTCCCCTTGTGCAGCAGCGGGAACTCGAACCCTAACACCCCTTCACCTACATTTTATGCATACATTACCTTATGTCCTAAGTCTTAACCTATGTCTTTCATGCATATCACTATGCATTATAATACATTACACAGACAAACATCTTACACTTCACATGACATAACATGTACACAAGACACAGAATATTATTCATCACATTATAGACAGCGGTGATGTCTTCAATTGGGAGCAGGGCAATATGTCCATCTCCTTACATATGCTTAATGCTGCAACCATGATCTTGCACTAGGTTGGCTAGTCAATGTAAGATGCTGGTTTCTTAGCTCCTGTCCAGGGCCATAGATTACTGTCATGGGCTGTAGACCAAGTGCGATAGACAGCTTTGCGTTAATCGATTTGATTTAACTGTATTCATAACTTACTCCACAAATGTGGTGTAAATTTCGAATATAATGCACTCCAGTTGGAATGGTGGAAAGCCGCATTTTAAAGATTTATTAGAAGGTGCACATCTCTTAATGAATTTGTCACATCTTACTCCAGAACATACAGTTGTGCTCAAAAGTTTACATACCTCAGCAAAATTTTTGCTTTCTTGGCCTTTGTTTCAGAAAATATGAATGATAACACCAAATCTTTTCCTCCTCTCATGGTTATTGGTTGTGTGAAGACATTTAGTGTCAAACTACTATGTTTTCTCTTTTTAAACTATTTTTAAATTCTCTGTGAATTGGCCAATTTATGCACTAAGCATTCTCAATTTTTCATATTTCTAATGCATTAATGCAATTAAATTTTCATATTTCATATTTTATATTTGCATGCTATGGCGCTACAGAGTGCTTCCTTATTTGTTTGAGAACATGTTTATGTCATAGGTGTAATTATCTTTTCAAACCATAGATATCAGTGCATTTATGTAACAAGTTTTTTCCATCTTTATTACTAAAACTTTATTACTTTTGATTAGACCAATAATATGTAAGAATGTTTATCCATTAACCAAAATAAAAAATGAGTGAATGAATGAATGAATGAAAGAATTGTTGTATTTAACTCATAATTGAAACATTTTCTCCTTATAATGGAATCATAGCATCAGTATATTTAATGAAGCAATAGTCTTGTACTAGACATTACTTTATTAAATAGTAATGTTTTTCCTTGATTGAGAGAAAAAAATAAAAATTAAGAATTAAAAATAAAAATAAAGCAATAAAACTGAAAATGAAAAATAAAAATAAGAATAAAAATAAGAATAAGGCCTTTATATGTTGATGACAAATGCAGAATAGTTATGTTCTCAGTAACACATTAACCTTAATATTTCCATTATTTGGGTGATTTCTTTTTTGTCATAACCTTGTGTTAAGTTAAGTTATGCAACCTTGCATGTAATAACGTTAGTGTAAATAAATGACGATGTTATTATACCCAATAGTTATACCATTGTACCATATTTATATTTCTTCTTTATTAAAATGTGTGAAGAAGAGGTGTTGATGAAATGTGATGATGTAATCAGGATGAAAAAACACATTTCGCCTTAATACCAAAAAATATTATTTTATGAAAAAAATTATTATCAAAACCAAAATTAAAAATAATTAATTTTTTATAAATAATCTGTATAAATTATATATCAGCTTTATACCATAAATTTGTCTGAAGATGTGTACCCATCTATGTAACCATTAAAAAATAACATTGAATATTATAAAATTATCAATTGGAAGAAATGATTCTAAATGGTAGATTTTCTTGATAAACCATTTTGATGTGTGATTACACTTATCCACGATTAACTAAATGAAAAATTAATAATTACTAAAGAAATATAGAAATATATATTGAATAGATAATATTTTGTTATGTATCTTAATATTCTAATAATTAAACTAATTTGTATAATTTCCCCTAAACACAAGGTTTTTGTTTTTTCCAAGCATACCATGAGGCCTCTCATACATCACACATACCACGTTATTCTTACATTACATCCTCTCTTAGCAGCTGCTCATACACTCATCTGTCACCTGTCACTCAGACTGTGACACATATAAAAATCTACACCACAGATTCCACATACGAAGGTATGAATGCATGTATATTAATCCAATTTATTGTATTCTAATTATCAATGGACATTGTAAACTATTAAGTTTAATATCTTAATATTTCTTTGAATATTCCCCAAATACACATAACATAAAACTTTGTAAACCATTCTATAGATAAAAGGACTCATAATATAATTGGGCATGAGTTGAGTTGTAGCTATACTTGGTGCAAGGGTTTGCAATTGTATCCGAACCCTGGAACTTAAGAGGTATAAGGAATTCCATTGACTTGCAAAAGTTGAGGTCTCCCAGAAATTCTTTTCACTGAGGCTACAAGCTTTAAGTTACAAAAACTGAAATAGGAGTGTATGGTATCCTTATTATTAGTCCAAAGTTCAGATGTCACATGCTGTGTCTGTCATGTCATGCCATGCAATAAAGATATATTACCATGCAAAGGAATAACTGCAAAATTTTAGAACGTATTAGCAGCACACACAAAAATAAATTTAGATTCAGTAAGTTATATATTATTTCTTTTAAGTGTTAAATATATAAAATCATGCACTTATTACAACTTTCTGTGTAAATAAAGACATAAATCCTTGGCAGAGGTTTTTGATCAAATCTTGCTTTAAAATTAAAATTCTAAGGAAAAATAAAAGATAAAGTTAAATATCAAATTCATCCAGAAACAAAGCAATTGAAATATCTTATACATATATGTATTGGCTTTAATATAATTCTACGTATTATTATTACTGGAGTAAGTTTTAATTATATCACTATACATATATAAATACAGTTATACAATCTCTACTTATACGATTATACTATATATACTGTATGAATATATATATATATATCTACAAAAACTATGGAACTACAGAATTATAGTCTATAAAATAATTACACACAGCTGCATAATACATTGTATAACACTTTTACACAACATATAATTACATTTTTAGCTAATTCCTAAACCAAATCTTATTTCTATGTCAATAATGTCCTGAAAAGCTCTATTTAGCATTCCCATTTTAAAACTAACAGATTGTTTGAACAGCTCCTATAATAGAGTCTTTAATTTACTCCCCATTTTGTCACTCTCAGAAATCACCTGTTTCTGTCAGTTTCGTCATCTGTCTTTTTGCAGAGTGAAGGTCAGAACTTAGAATTTTTAACTCTTTCTGTGAAGTTCTTTCTGTGGACTTTTGGATAATTAGGTAGGGCTTATAACAAATATGTAATTTTCTACGTACTTCATAGATTTGATTATGAGGATAACTCAATTTAGGAGATTTTGATACTGGCTTCTGATAAGATTTTATCATGTCTGATTTTACAAAATTAGTACGATTTATTTCCCTATCATGATTCTGATGTTTTCTAGCAAAATCAAGGAATTGCGCACTTTAAATAAAGAATCTTTTCGTGACGCAATAACATGAGATACAGAATTTAGGAATGCAAATTTGTTTACAAAACTTTTTATCATTGATTGTGTTCTGACATTGTTAATGAGTTTTGTACAAGCGTTTAAATATGGACATGAATGTAAATGTACATTCTTTCTGACCAATCCTTAATTTTTGAAGAATATCAATATCTGGACAATTTTCATTCAAAGCACAGAAAATCAGAATTTTTAATCTGTCTTTGTCATTTAAATAATCATGTGACTCATTATCACAAGACATTTATAATGATAAGCGTCTAGAAAAAGTTACAGTAAGCCACATTTTAGACAACTGATTTTTCTACTCATTAGTTACATCAAACTTATTAGCAAAACTCTCAAATATCTCTGAATTTCTACACACATGGATTTTGTTATCATATGCAGGAAGAATTTTGCATAATTTTAACAAATTTTTCCTAACTTTAAGTTGGAGTTGGGCCTCTGAGTTGTCTTCCATTTTTAGTGGCCTTTGTACATCTGTGTTATGTTTAGGTAGCTGAGGAGAAAAAGCAAATGAGCAAATAACAGTGGCTACAGATAAACTGAGAGGAGCATCGGCCCCAGGAGGGGACCCGGCTGACCTCCACAAAAGTGCAGAAAATTATGCAAAAAGCAAGCACAAAAAGAAAAGCAGAAAATATCTTATCTGAAAGCAGCAGATGAATGCAGGACTCCTGCAGACTTCCAAATGAACCAGGAACCACAATTGAGACAAGAACAATTGATCACCGGCGACCATCATGGGAGGGAACCTCCCGTTCTTATATCAGTCCAGTCTGTGATCTCAGATTGCCATTCCTCGCTGTAAGGTTCAGTACTGTCTGCAACCACCAGAGGGAGCCTCTGCTCAGAAACCATCTCCATCACATTCATAACAGTACCCCCCCCTTGAGGAGGGGTCACAGAACCCTCACTTGTGCAACCAGGCCGATCAGGATGAGCTCGGTGATAGGCACGGATCAGTCTCCTAGCATGGATGTCCAAAGCAAACACCCAAGAATTGTCCTCCTGACCATAACCTCTCCACTTAACCAAATACTGGAGTTTCTGTCTAGAGAAACGAGAATCCAATATTTTCTCAACCACATACTCCAGATTGCCCTCAACCAAAACAGAGTCAGGAGGCGCAGCCATAGGAACCACTGGCTCGACAAACCTCTTCAATAAGGACTTGTGGAACACGTTATGGATCTTAAATGTCCCTGGAAGAAGCAAACGGAAGGAAACAGGATTAAGTATCTCCATGATCTTATAAGGTCCAATGAACCTAGGCTTAAACTTTGGAGATGCAACCCTCATAGGGATATTTCTTGAGGACAACCAAACCAAGTCCCCCACTTTAAACCGAGGACCATCAGTCTTATGCCGGTTGGCAAACCGTTGGGCCTTCTCCTGAGAGAGAGACAACCTCTCCACTACCTGGTCCCAAATCTGCTGCATACGCTCCACAACAGAGTCAACACCCGGACAGACAGAAGCCTCCGCCTGTCCCGAAGAAAATCGAGGGTGAAACCCAGAATTGCAGAAAAATGGAGACATCAAGGTGGCAGAGCTAGCCCTGTTATTAAGAGCAAACTCAGCCAAAGGCAAAAAAGAGACCCAGTCATCTTGATCAGCAGACACAAAACATCTCAAATAAGTCTCCAAGGTCTGGTTTGTTCTCTCGGTTTGTCCATTGGTCTGAGGATGAAATGCAGAGGAGAAAGACAATTGAACACCAAGTTTAGAACAAAATGTCCTCCAAAATCTGGAAACAAACTGGACTCCTCTGTCAGACACAATGTTCTCCGGAATGCCATGCAACCGAACCACGTGCTGAAGGAACAAAGGCACCAATTCGGTGGAGGAAGGTAACTTGGTAATGGCACAAGATGTATCATCTTGGAAAACCTATCACAGATTACCCAGATAACGGTCATTTTCTGAGAAACAGGGAGATCGGAAATAAAATCCATAGAGATATGGGTCCATGGCCTCTTGGGTACAGGTAATGGCATTAACAAACCACTAGAGCGAGAGCAAGGCTTGGAACGAGAGCAAGTCCCACAGGACTGCACAAAGTCCCTGACGTCACGAGACAAAGTAGGCCACCAAAAGGACCGACTCCCCAAGTCTCTGGTACCAAAAATCCCGGGATGACCAGCCAACGCGGAACAATGAATCTCAGACATCACACTCTTCTTCCACTGGTCTGGGACAAACAATTTCCCAATAGGGCAGCGCTCAGGTTTATCCTCCTGACATCCTTCCAGAGCCAACGAAAAAATAGGAACAGCATCCAATCCAGGTGAAGTATAACAAGTCTTTATTCAGCCACCATAAAATACGACGTTTCGGCCATTTTCAGGCCTTTATCAAGTATACAAAAACAGGCAAAATGGTGTCCTTAAATGGTATGGAGGAGCCAATCACCATCCAGGAACCGCCCATAATACAAATAGACATATATACAGAATATACAACGATAATCAATTTAAAACAGTGATCAAAGCTCAGAATAGTGACATCATAGAAAAATTTTTTCGTTGGACTGCTGTTCATTTGGATCCTTGAACGCCTGAACGTGCATCCGTGCTAACTCCCGAGTGCTGTCAGCTGCTTGAATCCTTCCAGAGCCAGTCTTAAATTGGGCGAGATGGCGGAAAGTACTACACCCTCTTTCAAAATAACAGCAGGATCAGATAACTCAGGAGAATCCGCAAAGAAACTCCTCGAGAGGGCATCCGCCTTAACATTCTTAGTGCCAGGAAGAAGAGAAACCACAAAATTAAAACATGTGAAAAACAAGGCCCGCCTGGCCTCTCTAGGATTAAGTCGCTTGGCTGATTCGAGATAAACCAGGTTCTTATGGTCCGTGAGGACCACCACCTGATATTTGGCTCCTTCCTGCCAATGTCTCCACTCTTCAAAGGCCCACTTCATGGCCAATAACTCCCGATTACCCACGTCATAATTACGTTCAGTTGGAGATAATTTTTGAGAGAAAAAAGCACAAGGGTTACTCTTAGAGGTCCCTGGATTTTTTTGGGACAAAACGGCACCTGCCCCAATTTCAGAGGCATCAACCTAATAATTATTTTTCACCTGGCACTTTTTTTCACATTTTTTGTTGGTTAGTCCTTTTTAAAGTTCCATTAAAAGTTATATTTTATCCATTGCTTTTTCACATTTTTTTTTTCGTTCCACACTATTTTTCCCTTCTGTGAGTACCATATAATTTTCAGTTTGGGCCGGTGATACTGTTATGTTTAGGTAGCTGAGGAGAAAAAGCAAATGAACAAATAACAGTGGCTACAGATAAACTGAGAGGAGCACCGGCCCCAGGAGGGGACCCGGCTGACCTCCACAAAAGTGCAGAAAATTATGCAAAAAGCAAGCACAAAAAGAAAAGCAGAAAATATCTTATCTGAAAGCAGCAGATGAATGCAGGACTCCAGCAGACTTCCAAATGAACCAGGAACCACAATTGATATAAGAACAATTGATCACCGGCGACCATCATGGGAGGGAACCTCCCTTATATCAGTCCAGTCCATGATCCTAGATTGCCATTCCTCGCTGTAAGGTTCAGTACTGTCTGCAACCACCAGAGGGAGCCTCTGCTCAGAAACCATCTCCAGCACATTCATAACACATCTGTCTCTCATACGACAGCTACGTCAGTTTCTAAATCTCTTCCTGTGTTTCTTCCTATATTAGTTGTGAAGTCTCCTCCCAAATTTCCCGCCATCTTTTTTTACATCATCAGACACAAGGTCACCTTCAGTAGCGTTACAGACACGTGTCTCCCAACTTGTTCAACCTCCACATTACAGTCAATCTAGGGGAACATCACTACTTTCCTTTGACACTATTTCTACACAGTCATTTTTGGATTTCTCTGACACAACCGTGTGAAATACATCAACCAACTGTAAAATATTCTTTAATTTCTCTTTTTCTCTGAAAGCACACCAGCTTAGAATCTATCTTTAGATTTTCCATTTCACATTCTGCATATAAGCGGGGCATAACACTAACTTCTAAGTTAGACTCGTCTAAAGACATAAATCTCAGTCTACTTTGCTTAGAAAAAGAAGCAATTACATCCTTTTTTCTTACCTTGAAATATCTCAGCTTGTAGTTCTTTTGTTGGACAACGCTGTGCTCTGGTTATCAGCACGTCTGGGCTCTGTCTGGCACTTGTAGTACATCTGGCACCTCCTAGTCCTCACTCGTAGGTTATGTCTGATCCTTGTGACTTGAAGTATCATAGCGGAATTCCTGACAACTTGGGTCATGTTATGTACATCCATCAGAGCACATGTTCTCTCTATATGGTGTTAACTATCCTGAACTAAATATGTCAGCGAAAGGCAATGTGCTCGGTACAGAATTGAGAATAAGAATAAATCAATAACCAATAATTAATATTTAACAAGAGTATACCCAGCCCTCAAGGGTGCGCAGCAGTGTGACGGCTGGTGCCAAGTGTGACCGACGCACTGCTCTTGCTGGCTAGCAATAGGTCATTTCACTATTACCCAGTATAACATTGTGAGGCACCATTAATGAGAGCCAGCTAATGAGCTCTGTGTGATCATCACAACTGACTACAACAGTAAACCTAGTTATGCCACACAACTAACCCTGTTTAAAAGCATGACATCTATTCTGTGAACCCTGGACTTTAACTTTTGATTTACCTATTTGTATGTGTCATTTTAGGATCCCCTATAGATCCCAATTACCACATATTACGCTCTATGTCCAATGTGATTTGCTCTGTGGTATTTGGTAGTCGGTTTGAATATCAAGATGAAAATTTCCAAAAGCTTGTAAAATGTGTTCAAGACAACTTCAAAATTATGAGCACACGCTGGGGAATAGTAAGTATAACCTTAGATTTAAGAATACATATCTTATACATTACATTTCCAATTAAAGAATCATGTGCTCAGCATGAGCATGTAGTTTATGATTTTGCACTATAGGTGCTCTGGGTGTCATATGTAAAGTTTGTCAAAAGCCTCTAGCTCAGTATGGCTACCTTGGACATACTGAGCACTAGTCAATCCACCTGTCAGAATCCAGAGGAAACCCCGTCTTTCACCCTTAATCTCCTATACGGGCATCTGGAATTACATTGGGGTCCTCTAGGTTACTTTCACGAAGTGGCTGTTGGCCACAGGAGAGAGCCCAGGGCTATTATAGTTAAATGGAGATTGATCAGATTCAGGAGGGAGAAAAGCAAAGAAAAAATTCAACTCAAGGGGGAAAACAGGGGTCAGATGCCATAAATTCAGTCCAAAGAGAAGTCAGACAAGCCGAGGTCAGAATCAAGAGGGAAATTAGAATGAGATGAAATCAGTGCAAGTCAGGACTAAATCTGTACAGGGAGTTTCCAGGCACAATAACTGGCAACTAAGGGTGAAAGCTTTGAGTTTATATAGAGTGTGGTCCTGCCCCATTGGCCATAGTGGACAGATGATTATACCTGAATGGCTGCTAGACAGCAGACACTCTCATTACCCTGGCTGAGTGGTACCACAGGTCTTGGCCAGGCTAATCCCTGGCTGGGCAGCGTGTGTGTTGTTCAAAGGTACACCACCTTTATCAGTAACGTAACTTGTAGTGGAACCCTAGTGACTAAAACAGATGTAGTCGGAGCAGAAAAGAGATGTGACAATATTACGGTATGTGAACACTATGTCTTTTTCTGGTGGGTTCTCTCAGAAGCCAAGAAAGGCACTTAATAAATGCTAAAAATAAGGAAGATTTACGCATCAATATTACAATGACTTGCTGTGCACACGTTCTGGCTTTTGAGCTTTTTTTAAGCAATTTAGGCTTTCAGAGCTGCAAAGCAGTTAAAAGAAGTGACCTGACAATTCTTCAGTCAGCTTTCACTACATTATATAAAAAAAAGTAAACAAAAATCTACTAACAGTGAAGACTATGCAAAAAAACGCTGAAGACACTACTGAAAAGGCTCTCCAGGATAAAAGACCCCAGCTTGTCCTGAAACATCTTCCTCCTGTAAAACTCGACGATTACACAGACTGTGTGCACATAACCAGGTACGGTTCTTTTATAGCAATGTTTCCTTACTACTCTTACTGGTTCATTGTTGGCCAAACTACATTGCAGAGTAGCTGACATATACAGGACACATGGCCCGTGACCTGTAGAAGAAAATTCTTTCTCTGAAAATAAGACAGGGTCTTATATTCTTGTTGCTCCAAAAGATGGTTTAGCGCTTATTTTATTTTTCCATGAACAACAGTCTATATTTATTTTTGAGTTAAAAAAAATAATTTATTTATTTATTTAAATGTAATCATGTTATCACATTCTGGAACATCAACATAATTCTCGAAAACTCTGAATTCCATCATGAATTTCTTGAGATCCTATTTTCTTTTTCCAAGTAGGTCATTGCACCTACAGCAATCGACTTTGTACACAGGCTGATGAAGAATGATGGTGTTAGAAGGCTCATTAAGGCCACGTTCACACGTTCAGTATTTTACATCAGTATTTGTAAGCCAAAACCAGGAGTGAACAATATAATAGAAACATGTCATCACTTCTACATTTATCACCCACTACTGGTTTTGGCTTACAAATATTGATGTAAAATACTGACCCAATACTGATTATGTGAATGTGGCCTAATAGATCATTCTGTCCCCATACAAGCAATGTTATCAGCAGTACATCTCTTGTTTGCACCAGGTGATGTGCTAACGAGAACAATGGCAGTGATTCCTTAATATTAGTGTTGTGCAGGCCAAACTTGATGAACGGGGTCGCTGGAGTATGATGCACCTAATGCATTAAAAGGCACACACCACTTAATACATTAGGAATCTTACAAGTGCCATGCTCCTCTGTAGAGATGAGCGGTGTTCGAAGCAAACTGTTCGCCAATTTCAAATTCGAGCTGTTTTGGGCGGTGTTCGAGTCGTTCGACGAACCTGAACGATTTGAAAAAATTCCGGCAGTTCGAGGATATGTTCGATAACTGTTCGTGCACCTAAATTGTCACTGGATTTTTTCTCAGTAATGCTGAGAATCACTGTTAATACACATTTTGAGTGTCCAGCGTGGCGGGGGAGGGGCATGGCATGGATCTCTGCAGAGATAATGAAGATCTCCATTTTTTTTCCCTTTCCCGCATTTCCAGTGGGCGGTGCAGTCTGTCAGCCTATCAGCAACGCACACACGGAGCGAGGTGCTTTTTTCACACAAGCAAGGGCATGTGTCATTGGCTGTGTATGTCACATGTCATTGCCCTATAAGATCCTGTCATTTCCCCCTCGCCACCATTTTCTCACTGCTGCAGCTCAGTGTTAGATGGCACTGCTGCTGTTAGTGCTATATTGTGTGTGCAATTTTAAAGCGAAATTGCTAGGAAATAGAGAGGAAGGTTTAGGAAGTAGGGACTAGTTAGTAATTGCAGCCCTTTTCAGGGCTCGGTTACAGCAGTTCCTAGCACTTTTAGCAGGCAGGTCTGTGCTCTATATAGACAGATACGTCAAGTCAAAGGTCAACTTGGGACAGTGACTATTTGTAATTGCTTCAGGGCTCGGTTACAGCAGTTCCTAGCACTTTTAGCAGGCAGGTCTGTGCTCTATATAGACAGATAGGTCAAAGGTCAACTTGGGAGTAGTGACTATTTGTAATTGCAGCCCTTTTCGGGGCTACGTTACAGCAGTTGCTATCACTTTTTGTCAGCTACACCAGCGTTCAAATCACTCCTAATTATTCGCTGCATCTATCCTGTTCAATAATTGTGTGCATAGTAGCAGTGTGTGCTACTCATTGTATTAGGCCATATAAACTAAGCAACACCAGCGTTCAAATCACTTCTAATTATTCGCTGCATCTATCCTGTTCAATAATTGTGTGCATAGTAGCAGTGTGTGCTACTCATTGTATTAGGCCATATAAACTAAGCGACACCAGCGTTCAAATCACTCCTAATTATTCGCTGCATCTATCCTGTTCAATAATTGTGTGCATAGTAGCAGTGTGTGCTACTCATTGTAATAGGCCATATAAACTAAGCGAAACCAGTGTTCAAATCACTCCTAATTATTTGCTGCATCTATCCTGTTCAATAATTGTGTGCATAGTAGCAGTGTGTGCTACTCATTCTATTAGGCCATCTATACTAAGCTACACCACCTGTGTATCTAATAAAATTTTATTTTACTGCTTCTAACCCAGCCAATCCTTTTGGGCTAGTACCACAAATTGGCCACTCAGCTCTGCTCGGTTTCCATCCATAGTTTTTGGGCAAACAACTACAGAGTTGTCAATTTGGTAACCACCAAAATGAGTGGCAAAAGGCCTGCTGCTGGTGGAAAGGAGAATAGGCGTGGTGGGAAGGGAAAAAAAGATTGTGTCCGTGGGTAGGTGTTAAAGCAACAGTAACATCTGCAGAAGAAAGACCATCTTCCAGCCAAACTAAGATGTCTACTTCTTTTAGTGGACAATGTGATACGATCCCTTTCTTACGTGCACGCCAATCACTACAAATTCCAGATGAGGCACAAAAAAAAGCAGGTGCTTCAACAGATATCAAGTGCTCCTTTAAGTCGGCTCTCCTCCACCTCAACTTCAACATCACAAAAACTCCAGTCCTCAGAGGTGTCACCCCAATCGCACTTGCTTCCTCATAGCTCCCAAGAAGTCTCCAGCTGCCCGTCTGAGTATGGGGTAGAACAGATGGTTGAGTCTGCAGAGCTGTTTACTCATACTATAGCCTGGGAATCAGAGGTCGGCTCTAGAGCTTCTATGAATCCAGACGAGGAAATGATGTGCACTGATGCCCAGAATGTTTATGAGTCGGATCCAGGACCAGATGAAGAAGGTTCTGAGCATAATGTAGACCCTGGTTCCCAAACTGTAACTCCTGTTGGTGGAGACAATGAGGAAGACGATGATGAGACTCAAATACCTGATGTGAGCAACAACTTGAGTTTGGTGTCAGGGCAGGAAGAGGTTGGCTCTGAGGACAACGGGGGTGAGAACACACAGGGTGATGATGACGAGGTTGTAGATCCCACTTACTGTCCACCCACAGTCAGACAGTCGATGAGGTCAGCAAATGAGGTGGCGGAGGATTCGAGTGACGACGAGGTCAGGGTGCGCCTTCCTGGACAGAGACGTAGTACTGGAAGCACGTCACCAACTGCATCCTCAACCACAACTCTACCTCTGACCACAAGTCAAGGTGGCTATTCAGGTCGCGTGGGTTCTAAGCCTTGCATAGACTGGGCATTTTTTAACATCGATAAGGATGACCCAACTCATGTTATCTGTAACATTTGTGACCAAAATCTAAGTAGAGGCCAAAAAATCCATAGTTTGAGTACTTCATGCATGAACCGTCACATGGATATGAAGCATAAGTTGCAGTGGCAAGCTCACTGTGCTACAATGCGGCCTAGCGGGCCGGCCCAACCACCGTCTGCCCCATCTTGTGCATCCGCGAACGTGGCCTCTTCATCCCCTGTGACTGGGGGGACAGCAGTCAGACCTGTTTTGAGACTCATACCTGGCACCTCTTTAGACACAACACCAAGTCAGAATGGCAGGTCATCAGTTCATTTGGAAGTGGAAACACCAACTGGTGTTGAACGGTCTCCGACATCGAGAGCACCACCTTTGGATCAAGGCAACCAAAATTTTGTGTCTGCATCTTCCTCACAGACCGTCAGTTGTCCGGGGACACCCTACTCAACCCCGTCTACGCACAACAGCCAGCCCTCGGTCCCTCAGATGTGGACAAGTAAAAGACCATTTCCTCCTAGCCATGAGAAAGCTAAGAGGTTGAATTTCACCATCTGCAAGCTCTTTGCTACAGAAATGCTGCCTTTCCGCCTTGTGGACACAGAGGATTTTCGAGACCTTATGTCCGCAGTGCCTCAGTACCAGATGCCCAGTTGGCACTACTTCTCAAAGAAAGGTGTGCCTGCGCTCCACCAGCATGTCGCACACAACATCACCGCTTCTTTGAGAAACTCAGTGTGTGTCAGGGTGCATTTCACCACAGACACTTGGACGAGTAGGCATGGACAGGGGCGTTACATGTAGCTGAATGGGCACTGGGTAACTATGGTGACAGCAGGACAAAGGGCTGCTGTTCAAGTCTTGCCGTCCCCACGAGTTGTGCGTCAATCCTCTTTATCTCGAAGTTCCTCCACTGCTTCTGCCTCCTCAACCTCCTCTCGGTCCTCCACCTGCACCAAAAGCCTGTCTGGTCATGCCACAGGCTTTCTAACTGCGCAGAAGGGATCCTGCACACCTCCTTGCTATGCTGGCATAAGGGCTCAACGTCATCAGGCGGTTTTTATGTTGAAATGTCTGGGAAATGTGAGTCACACAGTGGTGGAGTTGTGGTCAGCTCTGGAGAACCAGTTTCAGGAATGGTTGTCTCCACTGGACCTGCAATCAGGGAAGGCCGTGTGCGACAATACCGTAAACCTGGGTGCGGCCCTTCGCCGGGGCAATGTCACACACATGCCTTGTATGGCTCACGTGTTGAACCTGGTTGTCCAGCAATTTTTAGCCCACTATCCCGGACTACATGGCCTTCTGCAGAGGGCACGGTCGCTGTGTGCTCACTTCCGCCATTCGCATCCCGCAGCTCAGCGACTTACATCTCTACAGAAGTCGTTGGGCCTGCCACTTCACCGGCTAAAATTCGATGTGCCAACACGGTGGAATTCAACTCTGCACATGTTGCAGCCACTGTGGCAGCACCGACAAGCCCTGGTACAGTACGTTCTGAATTATAGCCTGGGCCAACGAGATCCAGAGGTGGGGCAAATCACTCTGGAGGAGTGGTCTCAGATCAGGGACCTATGCACCCTTCTGCACAGTTTTGAAATGGCCATGAAGATGTTTAGTGCTGACGATGCCATTATCAGCATGACTATTCCGGTGATTTACATGCTGGAGCACATGTTACACAGAATTCGGAGTCAGGTGGTGGGACAAGAGGAGGTGGAGGAAGTAGAGGAGGAGGAGTTGGATGCGGAAGGGCTAACATCTGCAAGGTCCAGACGGTCGGCAGCACCAAGGCGGCAGTTATGGGAGGGTGGGGGAGAGGGATTAACCAGGGCGCATGGTAGCAGCCAAACTAGTGAGGAAGGTGAAGGAGGCTAGGAAGAAGTGGCGGACGAACTGGCGATGGGCATGGAAGACTCATCAGATGTGGGAGACCTTGATGATATTTCTGTTGTGCGAGGTTGAGGGGAGAGGGCAGAGGAAGGAAGCATTTTTCATACCTCGCCACCAACACAACAGGGACTTGGTGCTCCTGGATGCGCAAGACACATGAGTGCCTTCTTGCTGTACTACCTGCAACATGACCCTCGAATTGTCAGAATTCGAAATAATCCCGAGTCAGACTACTGGGTAGCCACACTGTTAGATCCCCGGTACAAAAGTAAATTTGCCAAAATAATTCCTGCCATAGAAAGGGATTCACGCATGCAGGAGTATCAGCAGAGACTGTTGCAGAATCTTACATGTGCTTTTCCACAAAACACCAGTGGTGCACGTAGTGAATCTCACAGTACTAACTTGCCAACTGTGGGACTGTCGAGTCTTCAGCACTCAAACCGTGACAGAAACACAGTATCTGCTGGTGTTCACAGAAATTTTGCGGAATCCTTTCACCACTTTTTTAGCCCATCCTTTGCAAGGCCACAGGAGACAAGAATTCAGACACATAGTCAACGCCTAGAGACGATGGTACAGGAGTATCTCCAACTGAACATGGAAGCCATGACTGTGTCACTGGACTCTTGCTCTTTTTGGGCTTCCAATCTGGATAAATGGCTGGAGCTCGCCACTCACGCCTTGGAGATCTTGTCATGCCCCGCAGCCAGCGTTCTCTCTGAACGTGTGTTCAGCGCTGCTGGTGGTGTGCTGACAGATAAGCGCACGCGGCTGTCCACTGACAATGTAGACAGACTAACGTTCATAAAGATGAACAAATTATGGATCCACAAGGACTTTTCTACCCCTGTGTCATCCTGGGGAGAGTAAAAGCTTGAGGATTTGGTAAAATCACCTCACCAACCGTTTGTAAGCTTTCAAATTATTAATAATTTTTATCAGCATCTAGGCCGGAAAATTATTTTGGCCCTGTAGCAGTGTGTGGTACTCATTGTATTAGGCCATGTATACAAAGCTCCGCCAGCTTTCAAATTCATAAGAATGTTTAGCTGCATCTTGCCTGGAAACTAACTTTGGGCCTGTATCAGTGTGTGGTACTCATTGTATTAGGACATCTACACTAAGTTCCACCAGCTTTCAAATTCATAAGAATTTTTAGCTGTATCTTGCCTGGAAACTAACTTTGGGCCTGTAGCAGTATGTGGTACTCATTGTATTAGGCTATCTATACAAAGCTCCACCAGCTTTCAAATTCATAATCATTTTTAGCTGCATCTTGCCTGGAAACTAACTTTGGGCCTGTAGCAGTGTGTGGTACTCATTGTATTAGGCCATCTATACAAAGCTCCACCAGCTTTCAAATTCATAAGAATTTGTAGCTGCATCTTGCCTGGAAACTAACTTTGGGCCTGTAGCAGTGTGTGGTACTTATTGTATTAGGCCATCTACACTAAGCTCCACCAGCTTTCAAATTCATAAGAATTTTTAGCTGCATCTTGCCTGGAAACTAACTTTGGGCCTGTAGCAGTGTGTGGTACTCATTGTATTAGGCCATCTATACAAAGCTCCACCAGCTTTCAAATTCATAAGAATTTTTAGCTGCATCTTGCCTGGAAACTAACTTTGGGCCTGTAGCAGTGTGTGGTACTCATTGTATTATGCCACCTATACTAACCTCCACCATCTTTCAAATTAATCTTAATTTTTGTTCTCTCTGAAGGTGTGTTCAGCGCTGCTGGTGGTGTGCTGACAGACAAGCGCATGCGGCTGTCCACTGAGAATGTAGAAAGACTCACGTTCATAAACATGAACAAATCATGGATCCGCAAGGACTTTTCTACCCCTGTGTCATCCTGGGGAGAGTAAAAGCTTGAGGATTTGGTAAAATAACCTCACCAACCGTTTTAAGCAACTCTGGGGCAATTGATGCTACTAAAGTGGTGTCTGTGCCTCAAATTTTTGGAAAAAATGGAGACTCTTTTTGGAGTCCCCTTGCTGTATTTTACGTGACGTTGGCATCGTCAATTACAGGTGGGTTGGGTCTTCCCCCCCCCTTTTAACCGTAACATACACTATGGCTTGAGATAACACAGATGGTTGAGTGTGAAGAGCTGTTTAATCATACTATAGCCTGGGAATCAGAGGTCTGCTCCAAAGCTTGAGTGTCTGCTAGTCAGCGGAGTAGCCACCGCCGGCTGTAGATCTAATTGTTGAAAATTTTGAACTGCATCTAGCCCAGCCAATAATTTTAGGCCTAGCTTGAGTGTCTGCTAGTCAGTGGAGTAGCCACCGGCTGTAGATGTAATGACAAATTTTTAACTGCATCTAGCCCAGACAATAATTTTGAGCCTAGGTTGAGTGTCTGCTAGTCAGCGGAGTAGCCACCGGCTGTAGATCTATTACTAATTTTTAACTGCATTTAGCCCAGACAATAATTTTGGGCCTAGTAGCAGTGTCTGCTAGTCAGCGGATTAACCCAGCTGTTAAGCAAGCTACACCACCTGTCGTTTGGACACTTGATTTTTTTCAAAGGAAATGCTTCGGGCCCCCGGGACACTCACTGAAGAGCATCGGGGAGGAACCCCAAGGCACATGGGCTGGGACTGGCGTCAAGCTGGATCCTTATAAAAGCTTTTTAACTGCAGCAGCTTTAGTGGACGCTACTGGAGCTGGAATTACCGCGGCTTATGGCATGAGACTTGCCCTCCAATAGATCCTTGTAAAAGGATTTAAAGTGTACTCATTCAAATTAGAGAGACAATTTAAATAAAAAAGATTAGACTTGCCTCCACCGCAGGGGGGGCTCGCTCGACCCACCAGCGGACAGGCACCAGTATTGGGAGAGGGGGGCTGGCCGTCAGGGTCCACCGCAGCTCTGGCACAAACCCGTCGACACGCAGGTCGCACGGGTGGGAACGGACTGGCCCTTTTTTGGGTTTAGAAGGGCATGACATGCCTATTTCTGGGTCTCCCCCTACTTTTACTCCTCCACCTCTTTGCTTTTCGTATGACTATATGTACTTGTCACTTTTCCATGTGTTTGTTGTATCTTCTGAGCAATTTGCCAGCTTTTTGACACCTTTGAAGTGTTTTCTATGTGTTTCTATGTGTTTTTGTATGCCTGCCATTGGTTTTAACGGTGTTCGAGGTGTTCGACGAACAGTTCGACAAACAGTTCGTCAAACACATGGCTGTTCGTCGAACCGAACCGAACTCGAACACTACGGGGTGGCTCATCAGTACTCCTCTGTCAGAAATGTACATATAGTGTATATACACGCAGAAACTACATAAGTATTTACAAACCCTGAATTAATTAGACCTTTACTGAAATCATGATCATATGACTGTGAAGTCACCAAAGGTCCGTAACCCCTTTCCGACATCGGGTGTAAATGTACACCGATGTCAGACTCGCTCCCTTTGATGTCGGCTCCAGCGCTGAGCCCACATCTTTGCCAGCATATGTCAGTGTTTTGAACAGTTGACATTTAACTCTGACAGTGGCATTTAACTAGCGCTTCCCGTGCATCAGTGACCCCATCACGTCATAGCGGGTCACCAATGGGTTGGTGTGACAACTGGAAGTCTCCAGAAGACCTCTATGGTTGTCATTGCCGGATTGCTATGAGAGCCGCTCGGTGGTTGGTGCTCACAGCAAGTGAGCAATTCTGCTACATACAGGCGATCTGATCATCACCTGTATGTAGCAGTGCCGATCGGATTATGGCAGATTCTAGTCTCCCATGGAGACTATTGAAGCATGCTAAAAGTTAAAAAAATGTTTCTAAAAATATTAAAAAATGAAACAATTACCACAACATTGCATTAAAATGCAATAACAGGCGATTAGTGATGGGCGAGCACTAAAATGCTCGTGTGCTCGTTGCTCGGGTCGAGCAGATTGGAATACTCTGGTACTCGGACAGAACAACGAGCCCCACTGTAAGTCTATGGGAGACCCGAGCATTTTGCCGCAATCCCCTGCGGGGGTCCTTTTAAGGTCTAAATATGTCTTAAAATGATGGAAACACTGCTCAAATGACACAGGGACATCATGGGGATCGGCCCTGGAAGCATTCCTGACTCCTAGTTCACAGCTTTAAACAATGTCAGAGTTTCATGCCATTTTTACCGGTGCACAAAAAATCATACCAAAACGAAACCAAAATGGATCTTGCTGGGAAATATGTTAAGGTACATCCTTTCCAGGTTATTGACTTGTATATAAGGCAAAATAAATAACCCCAGACCAAAATGTTCTCCACCACTTGGGCTATGTTCAGATGCAGCGTTTTTAAGCGTTTTTCAACTTTAACATTGCTTTCAACCAAAACAAATGCATTCACTGGGAAATGTCATTGTAACATTTACCAACCCTAGCTGGCCATGTGGTGTGTGACACATAACCATACAGATCTTGTTTCATTTATGAAAGAATGACTCTTAAATTCACAGAGACAAATTTTACAGGGGCATTAGGCAGAATTAATCTGCTTAAAGGGCCATTATTAAACAGTGGGTCTCCTAAACTTTTATAGCCTATGCTGTGAGTGGATGGGCTGCCAAGAATTATGACACACCCCAACACCCCTTTCACGAGATGTCCAGGAGGGCTTCCATAAAAAATGTTGCATTGAATGCAAGGCCTGCCCTGCTATTAAGTCATATGCACCCCAATATGACTTTGAACCCAGGTACTGGATGGGCCCAGGAAAATCCACTTCACATTATTCATTTTGTCCTCCCATTCTGTTTTCTTATGCATTGACTGCAAGGCAAGCCCTGCTACCAAGTCATATGCAGCCCAATAAGCCTGTGAACCTACATACTGGATGGGAACAGGAAAATCCACTTCACATTATTCATTTTGTACTCCCATTCCCTTTTTCTTATGCATTGAGTGCAAGGCCTTCCCTGCTGCCAAGTCATATGCACCCCAATTAGCCTTTGAACCCAGGTACTGGATGGGCCCAGGAAAATCCTGTTCACATTATTCATTTTGTACTCCCATTCTGTTTTCTTAAGCATTGACTGCAACGTCTGCCCTGCTACCAAGTCATATGCACCCCAATAAGCCTTTGAACCTACATACTGGATGGAAACAAGAAAATCCACTTCACATTATTAATTTTGTACTCCTATTCCCTCTTCTATTATATAGCACTGTGTAATTACAATTGCTCATTTTGCCTTACTACCCAGCTAATTCTTCTCTTTTCCATTAGGTTTATGACATCACATGATTAAAAGCTGACTAGCTGAATCCTTCTAAGCTCTATGTAGAGCAGGAGGTCTATCTTCTCTGCACAAGTCAGGAGTCAATGCAAAAGTCCCTGGCAGGGGGAGAGGAAGGAGCAGCTGTGTAAGGAGGTGATGATACAATGATTCATACAGGGACTAGAGACTTCCTGTTTCTACATAGAGCAGAGAAAAGAGAAGAATTAGCTGGTAGAAAGGCAAAATGAGCAATTCTAAGAACACAGTGCTATATAATATGATGACTGCAATATACTTAGAGGATAAAAACTTTGATGGGAGGATCAGTGCTTCTTTCAATATTATTGGAATGATGTTCTCTTCCTTTTAGCAATTACAGTCTCCTGTTTAAATTTATAAGTTTGCTCCTAACTATAGAAGGGGGGCAGAATATGTTAACTATTGAGCATACAGAAATTCCTATGGGAGCCTTACATGGTTGTAGACGTGTCTGTTTTTTATTTACCGTAATCTAATTTGATCATTTTTCTTTTATTTCAGCTATACAACATTTACCCAAATGTCCTGAAGTACATACCGGGACCTCACCATAAGATTATGGAAAACTTTTCTTTCATGGCAGACTATATCAGGAAGAAAATGGAGATCAACATGAAAATTTTGGACATTAATAACCCAAGGGATTTTATTGACTGTTTCTTGACCAAAATTGAGAAGGTAACCCCCTACCAAACAAGAATATCCATCAGCTGTCCCATATACAATATATATATATATATATATATATATATATATATATATATATATATTGTAAGCTTTTCAGGGGATATAGCTCTGAGATCGCCGTCCGGGTAGACGGAATGGCATAGAAACAGTTTATTCAGAGACAGCAGTTCTGGTAAAAACTGGCCGCAACCAGCTTTATTAAAGTCCACAGCAAACAGATAAAACAAATCATAAACATAAGACCTGGGCTTGTCCAGCCACTTACTACACTTAGATAGATTTCCCTATCTATCCGGGTCCCGACTCTAACAGCCTGGGCCAAAACAACACATATGTTCAGCATTTACCAGCATGGAGTTTCACAGAGTCTCCTCCTTGTGTCTGAAGGCACCTTCAACGTCCAGACTTGAGAGAGCTCCCCTCCTATTCAGCAGCTATCCGCATGGATTCTCACAGAGACTACTCCTGTGTCCGGGGTACATCGAGCCCCAGACTGAGACAGCTCAAACTCCTGGAGACTCCTTCTTGTGCCTGGACTCCCTGTCCAGACTAAGCGAGCTCTCTGACTGTGTTCGGAGACACCTACTTCTGGTCTCCTAATTAACAGCTGAATGGTTTCAGGCCTGAGCTGCAAGTGTGTACTGAATGTAAGGTGTAGTGACCTTTCTCTACCACTAGGTTTACAAAGCCACACATTTCCCTTATACCATACAGCACAGTACCTAGGTGAAATGTACACCCCATTCGACACATATTCCTTCACTGTCTGACATATCCCCCCCTCTTCTCCAGACCGGAGGGCTGGTCATCCAGACCGGAGGGCTGGTCAACAATCCAAAAGAGACAGTGAACTCTGGACCAGTCATGGCCTTCATCAGCTTTCTCTTCATCTGAAGCATCCGCACTACCCTGTACCCTCCCAGGCCTATGCTCTCTGCAGGCCTCGGGTATCCTGCACGGTTTCATCTTGACCTTAGGGCCGGGCTCAGTTTCGACATAGTGCCTGGCCAGAGAAGTACGACCCGGCACATCAGAACACTTCTGCTGACTCTTCCTCAGAAACTCACGTACCTCCTGTCCTTGGTGCACTGACCATATGTCACCAACTATCACAGAAGGTATAGGGTTTTTTTTACTTTTCTCTAGTTCCCCTTGAACCCTCTTTAGCACATCTATTTTCTTGAATATCGGTGGACTCATAAAGTCTATTTCACAGACCTTAAGCTCCTCTGCCATGGTCTCTGACCATTTTAAGCTACTCTGTTCAAATGATTGGGACTGTAGAAGGAGCAGATCGTTTTTCTTTTGCAGTACACATAATTCATCCGCTAAGTCTCCAGCTGAATTGTAATGTTCTACCGTGACAACAGCATTCTTATATAGAGCCTTAGACTTATTGAGCAGCATTTGCTCTTGCAACAAAGAGATTCCCTGTATTCTTCCTTTTACTTCATTGACTTTCTCACGAAGATGCTCATGGCTTTCATCACACTCCTTCATCACAGTTTGGAGTTTTTTCTGAGAAGTAATCAATTTATCTGGTACCTGTTGGACGTCCTTTATGTCTTCGGCCCCTTCTTCAGGCTCTTCTGGTAGAACATGCTCAAAAGCCCTACCGTCAGTCTTACATTCTACCTCTTCAGTCACATCATTACGGTCTCCAATATCTCCATTTATTCCAGCTCTCAAGTTCTCCTTGATAGCTGCATCTGTATACTCAGAACCCACCGGATTCTTCTCTTCCACCACGTTCTGCATCCCATCTGAGCTCCCGTGTGTCTGCAGCGGCAACGGAGTGACACACCGCTTTTCCCATTTGTTGGGAGGTGGCTCCGATGTAGACTCCATGAAAGTGCGCTTGAGCTCACCAATGCCAGCCTGATGTCTCAAAATCTCATCTTGTGATTTATCCAGATCCTTGGTATCACTCGGGAACACTGCTGGGGCTCCGGGCGCCGAACTTCCAGCCTGAGCTTCACGAGTTGCAGCTACTGATCCGGACCGTAACCTGTCCACGCCGCTGTCTTCGGCAGAAACAGATTCCTGGACAGAGTCAGTCCCCATATCTTCAGTCTTGTTCCTCACAGCTTTACTTGAGACCTCAGCTTCTGATGAGGCATCTGGCTTGGTGACCACCACTTCCATGGCTTTTTCCACCTCTGCAGCATTACCTTCAGAGTCCTGGGCATGATGCAGCTCCATACCATACATTGATAACTTCTCATCTTCAACAGCATCCACTTGTGCTGTGTTCAGTTTCAGAGTCCTGCCTTTAAAGCTCAGCTCTCCTCCTTTCACCTTAGTCTTCGCCAAGGAACCGGCCAACTGTAAAACATCTTCAGATGCCATCTTCTGTCCGGCTGTAAGGTCAGCATCAGCTTTCTTCTCAGGACTCTCAACCTCCTCTGCTACCATGCCTTTCTCATTTGCACTGGTTGCTTTATGGTCATCAGATGATTCACTATCACTACCACTATCCCTGTCTGACCCCTTTTTCTCAGCCACATCTGGCTCACTTTCAGGGTTATACAATTCATTTTCATTCACATCCTGCTCACTGTCAGGGTTATACAATTCATTTTCATTCACATCCTGCTCACTTTCAGGGTTATACACTTCATTTTCATTCACATCCTGCTCACTGTCAGGGTTATACAATTCATTCTCATTCACATCTTGATCTGGAACCTTAGTTAACATGTCATCCACAACATTAACTTCACCATCTGGTCCCTGGTTTCCCTCAGGTGGTCCCTCAAGTATGTGACTATGTGACAACCCCAGCACTATACTTCCATATAGCTCAGGTACTAGGAGCTGGCTCACGACCTCTCCCTGGACTTCAGTGTCCCTATACAACAGGTGAGTGTTTATGGCAACATGAGGAAACCTCTCCTCAGAGCCAGGCTCTTGGGAAACCTCATTTAGAACATTTATATTTTCCTGTGCCGTTTTAAGAGAGGGGTCTCGCCACTGCTCACTCTCAAAATTGTCACAGGACACAGGTAAGTCAGGGACACTCGGTTCCCGAGAACCACCATCCTCGTCTCCCAACATCACCTGCAAGGTGATGAAAGGAATTTCATCACTATCACAGTCATCATTATTATCAATATCATTATCATGATTATGATCAGTATCATCATCACTATCATGATCATCATCATTATTATTATCAGCATCAGCATCATTATCATGGTCATCATCATTATCATGATCATCATCATCATTATCATTATCATCATCATCATCATTATCACATAAGTTTAATGACCCACTAGCATTGTGTTCCGCCCCTCGGGACTGCGCACCCTCAATAGGAGCTTCATCACACTGTCCATTAGAAACATTTTTCCCCCAGAGATCCTTAGACCGGGGAAAGTCATTACCCAATATAACGGGTTGCACCAGGTTCTTCACTACCCCCACTTCACATGAAACCTCCCCGCGTTTGGGGATCAAGTCCACGACAGTCTCGGGTAGACTTTGGTGTCTCCATGGATGCACACCACACTCAGGTGCTTATCAGGGAAGAAGTCCCTATCAATCAGGCTGTTACATACGGAAGTCACTGGACTCTCTGAGTCCAAGAGGGCCTGTGCTGGGCAGTCATTTACAACCACCGGGGACACCTGTGGTCCAGTCTCTTCAGCTGAGGTGGACACACACACAGGTTCTGCGCAGAGAGAGAGGGATCTGCCAACATCACAATACATAGGCTCCCCCTCTATTGGACAGTTGGCTGCAATTTCACGACATCTCCAACACTGTCCATCACACTTTTCCACCCACATGTCCCCTCGGGCCTGAACCCGCTTATCAGCATACCCCATGTCCCCAACAGCTGGAACGCTCTTACCGCGAGAGTTCAGCGTCCGGGAACTCTGAAGTGACGACCTCTCAGACAGCTGGTCACGGAGACAGTCTTTGCTGGCGAAGGCCTTCTCCATCAGGCTGACCAGACGACTGGCGTCCTGGTGGTCTCCTTGTCCGACCTCTGGCTGTACCTCAGGAGGACATGCTCGGGTGTAGCGGTTCACTATCACCTCTTCAACCATGCCGACACGACGGCCGACGTCAGGCTCCAACCGCTTCTTTACTGCAGGCAACGCAGGTGCCTTTACAACATTACTCGGTACGAGGTGCTGAGAGCTGCAATCTGCTCCCTCAGCAATTGGTTAAACTCCTGCTGCTGCTGCTGCCAGCTCTGCTGGGCTTGCTGCATGCTCTGCAGGTGTTTCTTAACAAGCTCCTCCATACTGCCGGACTTATCTGTCTCAATCACGGCAGTCTTATGTTGCACATTAACTTGCGCCATTTGTTCAAACAGCGCCTCCATGCTGTCATCCATGCTGTCAGACTTCTCTGTCTCAACAACGGCAGTCTTCACTCAAGACATACACACTCCACAGTCTTTTCCACAGAAAATTCAGCTCTGCTGTGCAGACACTTTTTTTTTTTTTTTTTCTCTGCAAACTCTATTAGGGCCACTGTCTCTTTAAGACTGCTCCAACAGACATTTCCTTTGCTGCTGCACACTCCACAGTCTTTTCCACAACAAGTTCAGCTTTGCTGTGCAGACACACTTTTTTTTTTTTTTTTTTTCTTTTGCAAACTCTATTAGGGCTACTGTCTCTTTAAGACTGCTCCAACAGACGTTTCTTTTGCTAACACACTTTTTTTTTTTTCTGCTGCTGCTTCAACAGACTTCACCTTTTATTGCTGTCTCTCGCCACTGTGCTGCACGCACATTCTAGCACTAATTGTATCAGCCACTGTGCTGCCCCAGCATTCTCCGCCAATTGTAAGCTTTTCAGGGGATATAGCTCTGAGATCGCCGTCCGGGTAGACGGAATGGCATAGAAACAGTTTATTCAGAGACAGCAGTTCTGGTAAAAACTGGCCGCAACCAGCTTTATTAAAGTCCACAGCAAACAGATAAAACAAATCATAAACATAAGACCTGGGCTTGTCCAGCCACTTACTACACTTAGATAGATTTCCCTATCTATCCGGGTCCCGACTCTAACAGCCTGGGCCAAAACAACACATATGTTCAGCATTTACCAGCATGGAGTTTCACAGAGTCTCCTCCTTGTGTCTGAAGGCACCTTCAACGTCCAGACTTGAGAGAGCTCCCCTCCTATTCAGCAGCTATCCGCATGGATTCTCACAGAGACTACTCCTGTGTCCGGGGTACATCGAGCCCCAGACTGAGACAGCTCAAACTCCTGGAGACTCCTTCTTGTGCCTGGACTCCCTGTCCAGACTAAGCGAGCTCTCTGACTGTGTTCGGAGACACCTACTTCTGGTCTCCTAATTAACAGCTGAATGGTTTCAGGCCTGAGCTGCAAGTGTGTACTGAATGTAAGGTGTAGTGACCTTTCTCTACCACTAGGTTTACAAAGCCACACATTTCCCTTATACCATACAGCACAGTACCTAGGTGAAATGTACACCCCATTCGACACATATTCCTTCACTGTCTGACATATCCCCCCCCCTCTTCTCCAGACCGGAGGGCTGGTCATCCAGACCGGAGGGCTGGTCAACAATCCAAAAGAGACAGTGAACTCTGGACCAGTCATGGCCTTCATCAGCTTTCTCTTCATCTGAAGCATCCGCACTACCCTGTACCCTCCCAGGCCTATGCTCTCTGCAGGCCTCGGGTATCCTGCACGGTTTCATCTTGACCTTAGGGCCGGGCTCAGTTTCGACATAGTGCCTGGCCAGAGAAGTACGACCCGGCACATCAGAACACTTCTGCTGACTCTTCCTCAGAAACTCACGTACCTCCTGTCCTTGGTGCACTGACCATATGTCACCAACTATCACAGAAGGTATAGGGGGTTTTTTACTTTTCTCTAGTTCCCCTTGAACCCTCTTTAGCACATCTATTTTCTTGAATATCGGTGGACTCATAAAGTCTATTTCACAGACCTTAAGCTCCTCTGCCATGGTCTCTGACCATTTTAAGCTACTCTGTTCAAATGATTGGGACTGTAGAAGGAGCAGATCGTTTTTCTTTTGCAGTACACATAATTCATCCGCTAAGTCTCCAGCTGAATTGTAATGTTCTACCGTGACAACAGCATTCTTATATAGAGCCTTAGACTTATTGAGCAGCATTTGCTCTTGCAACAAAGAGATTCCCTGTATTCTTCCTTTTACTTCATTGACTTTCTCACGAAGATGCTCATGGCTTTCATCACACTCCTTCATCACAGTTTGGAGTTTTTTCTGAGAAGTAATCAATTTATCTGGTACCTGTTGGACGTCCTTTATGTCTTCGGCCCCTTCTTCAGGCTCTTCTGGTAGAACATGCTCAAAAGCCCTACCGTCAGTCTTACATTCTACCTCTTCAGTCACATCATTACGGTCTCCAATATCTCCATTTATTCCAGCTCTCAAGTTCTCCTTGATAGCTGCATCTGTATACTCAGAACCCACCGGATTCTTCTCTTCCACCACGTTCTGCATCCCATCTGAGCTCCCGTGTGTCTGCAGCGGCAACGGAGTGACACACCGCTTTTCCCATTTGTTGGGAGGTGACTCCGATGTAGACTCCATGAAAGTGCGCTTGAGCTCACCAATGCCAGCCTGATGTCTCAAAATCTCATCTTGTGATTTATCCAGATCCTTGGTATCACTCGGGAACACTGCTGGGGCTCCGGGCGCCGAACTTCCAGCCTGAGCTTCACGAGTTGCAGCTACTGATCCGGACCGTAACCTGTCCACGCCGCTGTCTTCGGCAGAAACAGATTCCTGGACAGAGTCAGTCCCCATATCTTCAGTCTTGTTCCTCACAGCTTTACTTGAGACCTCAGCTTCTGATGAGGCATCTGGCTTGGTGACCACCACTTCCATGGCTTTTTCCACCTCTGCAGCATTACCTTCAGAGTCCTGGGCATGATGCAGCTCCATACCATACATTGATAACTTCTCATCTTCAACAGCATCCACTTGTGCTGTGTTCAGTTTCAGAGTCCTGCCTTTAAAGCTCAGCTCTCCTCCTTTCACCTTAGTCTTCGCCAAGGAACCGGCCAACTGTAAAACATCTTCAGATGCCATCTTCTGTCCGGCTGTAAGGTCAGCATCAGCTTTCTTCTCAGGACTCTCAACCTCCTCTGCTACCATGCCTTTCTCATTTGCACTGGTTGCTTTATGGTCATCAGATGATTCACTATCACTACCACTATCCCTGTCTGACCCCTTTTTCTCAGCCACATCTGGCTCACTTTCAGGGTTATACAATTCATTTTCATTCACATCCTGCTCACTGTCAGGGTTATACAATTCATTTTCATTCACATCCTGCTCACTTTCAGGGTTATACACTTCATTTTCATTCACATCCTGCTCACTGTCAGGGTTATACAATTCATTCTCATTCACATCTTGATCTGGAACCTTAGTTAACATGTCATCCACAACATTAACTTCACCATCTGGTCCCTGGTTTCCCTCAGGTGGTCCCTCAAGTATGTGACTATGTGACAACCCCAGCACTATACTTCCATATAGCTCAGGTACTAGGAGCTGGCTCACGACCTCTCCCTGGACTTCAGTGTCCCTATACAACAGGTGAGTGTTTATGGCAACATGAGGAAACCTCTCCTCAGAGCCAGGCTCTTGGGAAACCTCATTTAGAACATTTATATTTTCCTGTGCCGTTTTAAGAGAGGGGTCTCGCCACTGCTCACTCTCAAAATTGTCACAGGACACAGGTAAGTCAGGGACACTCGGTTCCCGAGAACCACCATCCTCGTCTCCCAACATCACCTGCAAGGTGATGAAAGGAATTTCATCACTATCACAGTCATCATTATTATCAATATCATTATCATGATTATGATCAGTATCATCATCACTATCATGATCATCATCATTATTATTATCAGCATCAGCATCATTATCATGGTCATCATCATTATCATGATCATCATCATCATTATCATTATCATCATCATCATCATCATTATCACATAAGTTTAATGACCCACTAGCATTGTGTTCCGCCCCTCGGGACTGCGCACCCTCAATAGGAGCTTCATCACACTGTCCATTAGAAACATTTTTCCCCCAGAGATCCTTAGACCGGGGAAAGTCATTACCCAATATAACGGGTTGCACCAGGTTCTTCACTACCCCCACTTCACATGAAACCTCCCCGCGTTTGGGGATCAAGTCCACGACAGTCTCTGAGTAGACTTTGGTGTCTCCATGGATGCACACCACACTCAGGTGCTTATCAGGGAAGAAGTCCCTATCAATCAGGCTGTCACATACGGAAGTCACTGGACTCTCTGAATCCAAGAGGGCCTGTGCTGGGCAGTCATTTACAACCACCGGGGACACCTGTGGTCCAGTCTCTTCGGCTGAGGTGGACACACACACAGGTTCTGCGCAGAGAGAGAGGGATCTGCCAACATCACAATACATAGGCTCCCCCTCTATTGGACAGTTGGCTGCAATTTCACGACATCTCCAACACTGTCCATCACACTTTTCCACCCACATGTCCCCTCGGGCCTGAACCCGCTTATCAGCATACCCCATGTCCCCAACAGCTGGAACGCTCTTACCGCGAGAGTTCAGCGTCCGGGAACTCTGAAGTGACGACCTCTCAGACGGCTGGTCACGGAGACAGTCTTTGCTGGCGAAGGCCTTCTCCATCAGGCTGACCAGACGACTGGCGTCCTGGTGGTCTCCTTGTCCGACCTCTGGCTGTACCTCAGGAGGACATGCTCGGGTGTAGCGGTTCACTATCACCTCTTCAACCATGCCGACACGACGGCCGACGTCAGGCTCCAAACGCTTCTTTACTGCAGGCAACGCAGGTGCCTTTACAACATTACTCGGGTACGAGGTGCTGAGAGCTGCAATCTGCTCCCTCAGCAATTGGTTAAACTCCTGCTGCTGCTGCTGCCAGCTCTGCTGGGCTTGCTGCATGCTCTGCAGGTGTTTCTTAACAAGCTCCTCCATACTGCCGGACTTATCTGTCTCAATCACGGCAGTCTTATGTTGCACATTAACTTGCGCCATTTGTTCAAACAGCGCCTCCATGCTGTCATCCATGCTGTCAGACTTCTCTGTCTCAACAACGGCAGTCTTCACTCAAGACATACACACTCCACAGTCTTTTCCACAGAAAATTCAGCTCTGCTGTGCAGACACTTTTTTTTTTTCTCTGCAAACTCTATTAGGGCCACTGTCTCTTTAAGACTGCTCCAACAGACATTTCCTTTGCTGCTGCACACTCCACAGTCTTTTCCACAACAAGTTCAGCTTTGCTGTGCAGACACACTTTTTTTTTTTTTCTTTTGCAAACTCTATTAGGGCTACTGTCTCTTTAAGACTGCTCCAACAGACGTTTCTTTTGCTAACACACTTTTTTTTTTTTCTGCTGCTGCTTCAACAGACTTCACCTTTTATTGCTGTCTCTCGCCACTGTGCTGCACGCACATTCTAGCACTAATTGTATCAGCCACTGTGCTGCCCCAGCATTCTCCGCCAATTGTAAGCTTTTCAGGGGATATAGCTCTGAGATCGCATCCGGGTAGACGGAATGGCATAGAAACAGTTTATTCAGAGACAGCAGTTCTGGTAAAAACTGGCCGCAACCAGCTTTATTAAAGTCCACAGCAAACAGATAAAACAAATCATAAACATAAGACCTGGGCTTGTCCAGCCACTTACTACACTTAGATAGATTTCCCTATCTATCCGGTCCCGACTCTAACAGCCTGGGCCAAAACAACACATATGTTCAGCATTTACCAGCATGGAGTTTCACAGAGTCTCCTCCTTGTGTCTGAAGGCACCTTCAACGTCCAGACTTGAGAGAGCTCCCCTCCTATTCAGCAGCTATCCGCATGGATTCTCACAGAGACTACTCCTGTGTCCGGGTACATCGAGCCCCAGACTGAGACAGCTCAAACTACTGGAGACTCCTTCTTGTGCCTGGACTCCCTGTCCAGACTAAGCGAGCTCTCTGACTGTGTTCGGAGACACCTACTTCTGGTCTCCTAATTAACAGCTGAATGGTTTCAGGCCTGAGCTGCAAGTGTGTACTGAATGTAAGGTGTAGTGACCTTTCTCTACCACTAGGTTTACAAAGCCACACATTTCCCTTATACCATACAGCACAGTACCTAGGTGAAATGTACACCCCATTCGACACATATTCCTTCACTGTCTCACAATATATATATATATACTGTATATATTGTGAGACAGTGAGAGTATGTGTGTTGAATGGGGTGTACATTTCACCTAGATACTTTGCTGACTGGTATAAGGGAAATGTATGGCTTTGTAAACCTAGTGGTAGAGAAAGGTCACTACACCTACATTCATTACACACTTGCAGCTCAGGCCTGAAACTACTCAGGTGTTAATTAGGAGACCAGAAGTAGGTGTCTGCAAACACAGACAGAGAGCTCGCTTAGTCTGTACACAGGAGGGGTCCAGGCACAGAAGGTGTCTCCAGGAGTATGAGCTGTCTCAGGAGACAGAGTAGTCTCTGTGAGAATCCATGCGGATAGCTGCTGAATAGGAGGGGAGCTCTCTCAAGTCTGGACATTGAAGGTGCCTTCAGACACAAGGAGGAGACTCTGTGAAACTCCATGCTGGTAAATGCTGAACATATGTGTTGTTTTGGCCCAGGCTGGTAGAGTCTGGACCCGGATAGATAGGGAAATCTATCTAAGTGTAGTAAGTGGCTCGACAAGCCCAGGTCTTATGTTTATGATTTGTTTTTATCTGTTTGCTGTGGACTTTAATAAAGCTGGTTGCGGCCAGTTTTCACCAGAACTGCTGTCTGAATGAACTGTTTCTGTGCCACTCCGTCTACCCGGACGGCGATCTCAGAGCTATATCCCCTGAAAAGCTTACAATTGGCGGAGAATGCTAGGGCAGCACAGTGGCTGATACAATTAGTGCTAGAATGTGTGTGCAGCACAGTGGCTTAGAGACAGCAATAAAAGGTGAAGTCTGTTGAAGCAGCAGTAGAGAAAAAAAAAGTGTGTCAGCAAAAGAAACGTCGTTGGAGCAGTCTTAAAGAGACAGTAGCCCTAATAGAGTTTGCAAAAGAAAAAAAAAAAAAGTGTGTCTGCACAGCAAAGCTGAACTTGTTGTGGAAAAGACTGTGGAGTGTGCAGCAGCAAGGGAAAGGTCTGTTGGAGCAGTCTTGAAGAGACAGTGGCCCTAATAGAGTTTGCAGAGAAAAAAAAAAAAAAAAAAAGTGTCTGCACAGCAGAGCTGAATTTTCTGTGGAAAAGACTGTGGAGTGTGTATGTCTTGAGTGAAGACTGCCGTTGTTGAGACAGAAAAGTCTGACAGCATGGATGACAGCATGGAGGCGCTGTTTGAACAAATGGCGCAAGTTAATGTGCAACATAAGACTGCCGTGGTTGAGACAGATAAGTCCGGCAGTATGGAGGAGCTCGTTGAGTACCTGGTCCAGGCCCAGCGAAGCATGCAGCAGAGCATGGAGCAGCAGCGCCTGCAGCACCAGCAGCGCATGCAGCAGGCCCAGCAGCAATTCCTGCAGCAGCAGGAGAATAATCGGTTGTTTTTTGAGCAGGTTGCAGCACTACAAAAGACTTGCAGCGCATCGTCCCAAAGTAATGTTGCAAAGTCACCTGCATTGTCCGCTGTAAAGAAGGCGGTAAGACGGTCCCTGAAAAAGATGACACCTCGTGATGATGTGGAGGTATATCTCACATAGGTTTGAGAGATTGGCAGAGAAGGAGAATCTGCCCCTATCTGAATGGGCCATGATGGTCGCACCCTATCTGATTGGAGAACCCCAAAGGGCCTATGCTGACCTGAGCAAGCAGGACAGCCAAGACTATGCCAAGCTGAAAGCGGAGATTCTTACCCGGCTGGGTGTTACGGTGACAGCCCGTGCCAGGGGAGTTCATGACTGGAGATGCAGTTGGGAGTCTGCAGTCAGCAAACTTGATTATGGAGTTGAAAAGGTGATAGTGAACCGCTACACCCGAGCATGTCCTCCTGAGGTACAGCCAGAGGTCGGACAAGGAGACCACCAGGACGCCAATCGTCTGGTCAGCCTGATGGAGAAGGCCTTCGCCAGCAAAGACTGTCTCCGTGACCAGCCGTCTGAGAGGTCGTCACTTCAGAGTTCCCGGACGCTGAACTCTCGCGGTAAGAGCGTTCCAGCTGTTGGGGACATGGGGTATGCTGATAAGCGGGTTCAGGCCCGAGGGGACATGTGGGTGGAAAAGTGTGATGGACAGTGTTGGAGATGTCGTGAAATTGCAGCCAACTGTCCAATAGAGGGGGAGCCTATGTATTGTGGTGTTGGCAGATCCCTCTCTCTCTGCGCAGAACCTGTGTGTGTGTCCACCTCAGCCGAAGAGACTGGACCACAGGTATGCACGGTGGTTGTAAATGACTGCCCAGCACAGGCCCTCTTGGACTCAGAGAGTCCAGTGACTTCCGTATGTGACAGCCTGATTGATATGGACTTCATCCCTGATAAGCACCTGAGTATGGTGTGCATCCATGGAGACACCAAAGTCTACCCAGAGACTGCCGTGGACTTGGTTCCCAAACTCGGGGAGGTTTCATATGAAGTGGGGGTAGTGAAGAACCTGGTGCAACCCGTTATATTGGGTAATGACTTTCCCCGATCTAAGGATCTCTGTGGGAAAAATGTTTCTGATGGACAGTGTGATGAAGCTCCTATTGAGGGTGCGCAGTCCCGAGGGGCGGAACACAATGCTAGTGGGCCGTTAAATTTATGTGATAATGATGATGATGATGATAATGATAATGATGATGATGATCATGATAATGATGATGACCATGATAATGATGCTGATGCTGATAATGATAATGATGATGATCATGATAGTGATGATGATACTGATCATAATCATGATAATGATATTGATAATAATGATGACTGTGATAGTGATGAAATTCCTTTGCAGGTGATGTTGGGAGACGAGGATGGTGGTTCTCGGGAACCGAGTGTCCCTGACTTGCCTGTGTCCTGTGACAATTTTGAGAGTGAGCAGTGGCGAGACCCCTCTCTTGGAACGGCACAGGAAGATATGGATGTTCTAGATGAGGTTTCCCAGGAGCCTGGCTCTGAGGAGAGGTTTCCTCATGTTGCCATAAACACTAACCTGTTGTATAGGGACACTGAAGTCCAGGGAGAGGTTGTGAGCCAGCTCCTAGTACCTGAGCTATATAGAAGTATAGTGCTGGGGTTGTCACATAGTCACATACTTGAGGGACCAGATGGTGAAGTTAATGTTGTGGATGACATGTTAACTAAGGTTCCAGATCAGGATGTGAATGAGAATGAATTGTATACCCCTGAAAGTGAGCAGGATGAGAATGAGAATGAATTGTATAACCCTGAAAGTGAGCCGGATGTGGCTGAGAAAAAGGGGTCAGACAGGGATAGGGGTAGTGATAGTGAATCATCTGATGACAATAAAGCAACCAATGCAAATGAGGAAGGCATGGTAGCAGAGGAGGTTGAGAGTCCTGAGAAGAAAGCTGATGCTGACCTTACAGCCGGACAGAAGATGGCATCTGAAGATGTTTTACAGTTGGCCGGTTCCCTGGCGAAGACTAAGGTGAAAGGAGGAGAGCTGAGCTTTGAAGGCAGGACTCTGAGACTGAACACAGCACAAGTGGAGGCTGTTGGAAGTGGGAAGTTGTCGACGTGTGGTGGGGATCTGCATCATGCCAGGGACTCTGAGGGAGATGCTGCAGAGGTGGAAAAAGCCATAGAAGTGGTAGTCACCAAGCCAGATGCCTCATTAGAAGCTGAGGTCTCAAGTGAAGCTGTGAGGAATAAGACTGAAGATATGGGGACTAACTCTGTCCAGGAATCTGTTTCTGCCGAAGACAGCGGCGTGGACGGGTTACGGTCCGGATCAGTAGCTGCAACTCGTGAAGCTCAGACTGGAAGTTCGGCGCCCGGAGCCCCAGCAGTGTTCCCGAGTGATACCAAGGATCTGGATAAATCACAAGATGAGATTTTGAGACATCAGGCTGGCATTGGTGAGCTCAAGCGCACTTTCATGGAGTCTACATCGGAGCCACCTCCCAACAAATGGGAAAAGCGGTGTGTCACTCCGTTGCCGCTGCAGACACACGGGAGCTCAGATGGGATGCAGAACGTGGTGGAAGAGAAGAATCCGGCGGGTTCTGAGTATACAGATGCAGCTATCAAGGAGAACTTGAGAGCTGGAATAAATGGAGATATTGGAGACCATAATGATGTGACTGAAGAAGTAGAATGTAAGACTGACGGTAGGGCTTCTGAGCATGTCCTACCAGAAGAGCCTGAAGAAGGGGCTGAAGACATAAAGGACGTCCAACAGGTACAAGATGAATTGATTACTTCTCAGAAAAAACTCCAAACTGTGATGAAGGAGCTTGATGAGAGCCATGAGCATCTTCTGGAGAAGCTCAATGAAGTAAAGAAGGTTCAAGGGGAACTGGAGAAAAGTGAAAAACCCCTTATACCTTCTGTGATAGTTGGTGACACATGGTCAGTGCACCAGGGACAGGAAGTACGTGAGTTTCTGAGGAAGAGTCAGCAGAAGTGTTCTGATGTGCCGGGTCGTACTTCTCTGGCCAGGCACTATATAGAAACTGAGCCCGGCCCTAAGGTCAAGATGAAACCGTGCAGGATACCCGAGGCCCGCAGAGAGCATAGGCCTGGGAGGGTACAGGGTCGTGCGGATGCTTCAGATGAAGAGAAAGCTGATGTTGGCTATGGCTCAGGTGAAGATACAGATGACAGTAGTGAAGATGAAGCTGATGAGGGCCATGACTGGTCCAGAGTTCACTGTCTCTTTTGGATTGTTGACCAGCCCTCCGGTCTGGATGACCAGCCCTCCGGTCTGGAGAAGAGGGGGGGGGATATGTGAGACAGTGAGAGTATGTGTGTTGAATGGGGTGTACATTTCAACTAGATACTTTGCTGACTGGTATAAGGGAAATGTATGGCTTTGTAAACCTAGTGGTAGAGAAAGGTCACTACACCTTACATTCATTACACACTTGCAGCTCAGGCCTGAAACTACTCAGGTGTTAATTAGGAGACCAGAAGTAGGTGTCTGCAAACACAGACAGAGAGCTCGCTTAGTCTGGACACAGGAGGGGTCCAGGCACAGAAGGTGTCTCCAGGAGTATGAGCTGTCTCAGTCTGGGTGCTCGATGTACCCCGGACACAGGAGTAGTCTCTGTGAGAATCCATGCGGATAGCTGCTGAATAGGAGGGGAGCTCTCTCAAGTCTGGACGTTGAAGGTGCCTTCAGACACAAGGAGGAGACTCTGTGAAACTTCATGCTGGTAAATGCTGAACATATGTGTTGTTTTGGCCCAGGCTGGTAGAGTCTGGACCCGGATAGATAGGGAAATCTATCTAAGTGTAGTAAGTGGCTCGACAAGCCCAGGTCTTATGTTTATGATTTGTTTTTATCTGTTTGCTGTGGACTTTAATAAAGCTGGTTGCGGCCAGTTTTCACCAGAACTGCTGTCTGAATGAACTGTTTCTGTGCCACTCCGTCTACCCGGACGGCGATCTCAGAGCTATATCCCCTGAAAAGCTTACAATATATATATATATATAATATATATATATATATATATATATTTATATATATATATATATATATATGTATTAAGAAGTACTTTCTATCATTTTATAAACTATTTTCTCTTATCTGCACACAGGAAGGGAAGAATAAACCAGATATCTACAATTCAAATACTTTGGTGATGAACACTTTGCTCATGTTCTTTGGTGGGACAGAAACAGTAAGCGCTACTGTGAGATATGCATTATTGCTTCTTATGAAATACCCCAGTATAGCAGGTATGTAACTAGTATCAGACATATCTTTAAAAGCCTGGTGAGAACTTAAAGGAAAGCTATCATCAGAAATTGACAAATCGTTTAAATCAGTATTTTTTAAAAAAAATTTGATCAATATTCTTTATTCCATAAATCTTGCAATTTTCACATCGGCCACTGGGGCTTTTTTTTTAGACTCTATCTTCTTTTTTTTCAAGAAACAACACATGCACATAACCACAATATGCATATTCAAGCCCTATCTTTTTGTATTGAAGTATGTAATGAGTATGGGCCAAAGTTTTTGTGAAGGGATGAGTAGCATGGTCAGACATGACATCAGATAAGCACAAAATACCAAGTTCCCCAGCTCCTGTAGATTGGCTGTGAAGATCTTTGGCATAAAAAGTGAAAGCCTTTGCTTAGCTTGAAGGCAGACAGAGCAAACATAGGCATCCAGCTGTTTGTATATAAAACTCTACCAATTTATTAGTACAGTTTATGTCATTCCAGGTACATTAAAAAATATTGCATCAAGGCAATAAAACGATGCGTTTCAGGCATAAAACTGTCATTAATCAAGGTAATAATATGACATAATTTGCTTATAGCGGTGTTACTTTTCATTATAATACTGCCGTGATAATCTGGAACCTTCTGATAAACTCTTCCTGAAAGGACAGGAGGTTCCAGTGTAGGAAAACCCAAGTACCGCGAAAAATGCAAAATTACAACTTCTACCCCTTTAACACCCAAGTGTGGTTTGCACATTAATGACCGGGCCAATTTTTACAATTCTGACCACGGTCTCTTTATGAAGTTATAACTCTGGAACCCTTCAATGGATCTTCGCAATTCTGAGAATGTTTTCTCGTGACATATTGTACTGCATGATAGTGGTAAAATTTCTTCGATATAACTTGTGTTTATTTATGAAAAAAATGGAAATATGGCAAAAATTTGGAAAATTTTGCAATTTTCAAACTTTTAACTTTTATTCCCTTAAAACAGAGAAATACGTCACACAAAATAGTTACTAAATAACATTTCCCACATGTCTACTTTACAAGAACCAAATTTTTTTTTCTTAGGAAGTTATAAGGGTTAAAAGTTGACCAGCAATTTCTCATTTTTACAACAAAATGTACAAAACAATTTTTTTTAGGGATCACCTCACATTTGAAGTCACTTTGAGGGGTCTATATGGCAGAAAATACCCAAAAGTGACACCATTCTAAAAACTGCACCCCTCAAGGTACTCAAAACCACATTCAAGAAGTTTATTAACCCTTCAGGTGCTTCACAGGAGCTGAAGCAACATGGAAGGAAAAAATGAACAGTAACAAAATGTAACAAAAAGTAAAAATGTAACAAAAAGTAACAAAAATGATCTTTTACAAACTTATTCTTATTTTAACAAGGGTAAAAGAAGAAAATGGACAGAAAAAGTTGTTGTACAATTTCTCCTGAGTATGCGATACTCCATATGTGGGGGAAAACCGCTGTCTGGGCACACGACAGGGCTCGGAAAGGAAGTAATGACGTTTTGGAATGCAGGATTTGATGGGTGTCATGTTCAGTTTGCAGAGCCCCTGATATGCCTACACAGTGGAAACCCCCCACAAGTGACCCCATTTTGGAAACTAGACATCCTAAGGAACTTATCTAGATCTGTGGTGAGCACTTTCAACCCCCAAGTGCTTCACAGAAGTTTATAACGCCCAGGCGAGAAAATAAAAAAATCATATTTTTTCCACAAACATGATCTTTTAGTCCCCAGTTTTTATTTTCCCAAGGATAACAGGAGAAATTGGACCCCAAAAGTTGTTCAATTTGTCCTGAGTACGCTGATACCCCATATGTGGGAGAAAACTACTGTATGGGCACACGTCGGGACTCGGAAGGGAAGTAGTGACGTTTTGCATTGCAGACTTTGATGGAATAGTCTGCGGGTGTCATGTCGCATTTGGAGAGCCCCTGATGTGTGTAAACAGTGGAAACCCCCACAAATGACCCCATTTTGGAAACTAGACCCCCAAGGAACTTATCTAGATGTATGGTAAGAACTTTGAACCCCCAAGTGCTTCGCAGAAGTTTATAACGTAGAGCTATAAAAATAAAAAATCATATTATTTTCCACAAAAATTATATTTTCGCCCCCAATTTTTTATTTTCCCAAGGGTAACAGTAGAAATTGTACCCCAAGAGTCATTGTGCAATTTGTCCTGAGTACGCTGATACCCCATATGTGGGGGTAAACTACTGTTTAGGCGCATGGCAGTGCTCAGAAGGGAAGGAGCACCGTTTGACTTTTTCAACGCAGATTTGGCTGGAATTGAGCTCAGACGCCATGTCACGTTTGGAGAGCCCCTGATGTGCCTAAATAGTGGAAACCCCAACAATTCTAACTCCAATCCTAACCCCAACACACCCCTAACCCTAGTCCCAACCCTAACCATAACCCTAACCACAAACCTAACCCTTACACACTCCTAACCCTAATCCCAACCCTAACCCTAATCCTAACTTTAGCCCCAACCCTAACCCTAACCCAATGGGAAAATGGAAATCAATACATTTTTTTAATTTTATTATTTTTCCCTAACTAAAGGGGTGATAAAGGGGATTTTTTGCATCACCACATTTTGAGAGCTATAATTTTTCCATATTTTGGCCCACAGAGTCATATGAGGTCTTATTTTTTGTGGGACGAGTTGACGTTTTTATTGGTACCATTTTTTGGCACATGACATTTTTTGATCACTTTTTAATACGATTTTTGGGAGGCAGAATGAACAAAATCTAGCAATTCATGAATTTCTTTTGGGGGGCATTTATACCGTTCCGCGTGTGGTAAAATTGATAAACGTGTTTTATTCTTTAGGTCAGTATGATTACAGCGATACCTCATTTATTATCTTTTTTTATGTTTTGGCGCTTTTATACAATAAAAACAATTAGATATAAAAAATAATTATTTTTGCATCGCTTTATTCTGCGAGCTATAATTTTTAAATTTTTTTGCTGATGATGCTGTATGGTGGCTCGTTTTTTGCGGGACAAGATGATGTTTTCAGCGGTACCATGTTTTTTTATATCCGTCTTTTTGATCGCGTGTTATTCCACTTTTTGTTCGGCGGTATGATGATAAAGTATTGTTTTTTTGCCTTGTTTTTTTTTTAAGGTATTCACTAAAGGGGTTAACTAGTGGGACAGTTTTATAGGGCGGGTTGTTACCGACGCGGCGATATTAAATATGTGTACTTTTGTTTTTACTTTTTTTATTTACATAAAGAAATGAATTTAATGGGGAATATTTTTTTTTTCTTTATTTAGGAATTTTTTTTTACACATGTTTATTTTTATTTTTTTTACTTTCTTACTTTGTCCCAGTGTGGGACATCACTGTATAGTGTCAGATCACCGATCTGACACTATGCAAAGCACTGTGTCAGATCTGTGATCTGACAGGCACTGCAGGAGGCTTTCTCAACGCCTGCTTTCAGCAGGCACTGAGAAGCCACCTCCCTGCAGGACCCTGCAGGACCCGGTGGCCATCACGGATTCGGGGTCCTGCAGGGAGGAGGCCCTCGGAACAGTGCGATCACATTGCGTTGTTCTGAGGGTCTCAGGGAAGCACGCAGTGAGCCCTCCCTGCGCGATGCTTCCCTATGCCACCGAAACACTGCGATCATGTTTGATTGCAGTGTGCCGGGGTTTAAAGTGCTGGGAGCGGTCCTTGATAATCAGCTGACACCCGCCGCAATCAGCTGCGCTCCCCCCGTGAGCGCAGCTGATCGCATATACATAATATTCTGTCCTTGGGAATTAAGTCCCAGGGCACATGGATGAAATAGTACGTCAAATGGAAGACAGGGGTTAAAAAAAGAAATAATGATAGTGACATGAAACAAAAAACATTTCCAAAATTATATTACAAATACATGTAACCAAGAACCTGATTTAAACATTAGGTATTTTTTTGATAATAGCTCCCCTTTAGACAACATATAAAAATTATATAATTTTTTTTGTTTTCCTCAGAGAAAGTCTACAATGAGATAGACAACGTAATTGGCCAACGTTTACCAAATTTTGAGGACAGATTCAAAATGCCGTACACAGACGCTTTAATACATGAAGTCCAGAGATTTGGTGATGTGGTTCCACTGGCTCTTCCCCATGAATTGAACATGGATACTGAGATTCGCAATTATAAATTCAAGAAGGTAAACTCAATTAGACTAAAGAAAATATTAAAATGAAAAAAAAAAGCATTAAAAAATGTTAATAGTCACATTTCTAATTATTTTCCAAATCACAGGGAACAGTTTTCACTCCAGTTCTTACAGGTGTGCACAATGACAAGACACAGTTCAAGAACCCTGAAAATTTTGACCCAGAAAACTTTTTGGATGAAAATGCAAAACTAATGAAGAACGAGTCCTTGCTGCCATTTTCTGCTGGTGAGTGTTAGGGTCTGCGGAACGCACCTAATAAATAATGTAGAGAGGTGTGTTCGCAGCCCGGGGTCCACCGTGCAGGCAGAGCCTGCTGCTAGTAAGATGGCATAAGTAGCGAACTCTGTTATCCCGCAGAGTCACTAAAATAAATGCCGTAGTGCGCTGTGGCAGATAGTGCTAACTATCCACAGAGCCGCTAGCGGGAATGCCGCAGCGCTATATAGCGATATAAGCGAACTCTGTTACACCACAGAGTCGCCGAGGTAAAGACGCAGAGATAGGTACTGTGTCCTGTTAACACAACAGGGATACAATGAAAAATGCTGTGTGGATAGCAGTCCGTGATCATGCAGACAGCAACGCAATCAAGCAATCTCCTTACCGGAGAAGCCGGTATTCTAGGGGCTTATTTCAGCCAAGCCCTAACCACGTGCACTCAAATCTCCTCACCGGAGGTGCCGGTATTCTAGGGGCTTATTTCAGCCGAGCCCTAACCACATGCGTGCATGATCACACTGGCGCAAAGCACATAATGCAATTGATCCTAGCGCACGGCCATGCGGTAAGGACAGCCTTTTATAGCAGCCACGAGAAAAAGACCTTCCAGGAAAGATCAATGGGAAGCTACTTCAGAACATCAACAGCCGGAGGACCTTCCTGAAGGACCAATAGGAGTGGCAGCTGTATCTGAGCATGTGACCCCTGATCTCCAATGGGAGATCTTGCCCTGGGCATGCTCAGATGAAGCAACAAAGGACTTAGACCTAAAGACGTCTGCTCGCCGCTGACCAGTAGTGGCTATAATAGCAGAACCTGAAGAGGCAGCAGCAAGTCTCTGCACAGTATTAGACCGGGCGAGACGCTGGGACCGATGTCTTTGCTGAGCAGTAATAGGTATATTGGTGTGCACTCAGTCAAATGGTAAGGTGCTGGTGTAGAGGACTAGTGTCCTACATACAATAGTATACAAATATACACCGCACACTATCAGGTATGTATGCAAAAGAAGAACAAATATTATTATCACAATAATCAAATATGTGGGAGCCAACAAATATATGTGAGGCGACTAAAATAAAGGGACGTTTCGACCCTCCCGGGTCTTTTTCAACACAGTCGCTGAAGAAAATATAAATAATAAAAAAACAGTAATTTACATGAATGACATAATCAAAAACAGAACAAAACAATATAATTAAGATCCTGTGAAATAAACCGGAAAATAGGAGGAGGAAACTATATGGTGAAAAAAAGGGGGAGGGGGAAAAAATTAAAGCATAAATCCATGGAGTTGAGAGGCACCAATTGTGTGTATAATAATTATAGTGAACAAAATCAGAAAAAACACAAGTGAAGATTAAAGAACAATTACTTCAGCAATAATGTGAGAGAAATTAATCACAGGCTTTTTCAAGGTACAATAGAATAGCTGTGGAAGATAATGTAATACTATGAGAAATAGCAAATATATAACCAAATAAATAATTTATGGAGATATAACAAATACCTGTATAGCGTAGACATAGTGAATGAAATAGGGAAGTATTTCAAAGGCAAGAGGACCTGAAATTATGAAGTAGAAAGAAATTATGGTAATTTATAGGACTAGGTATATGTAATATAAGAAGGGGCTAATCATGATGTGGAACAATATTCTGTAGAAAATTGCCCAGTTTTGAATGACGTGGTCATAGATATTAAGGACTAAGTGTGCCAGAATGTAATATACACAAGAAAATCGTCGGCGCTATATAATTATATGAGATCCCAAAGTTAGGGTGTATAGAGGAACAAGCAGCGTGGTCTAATATAGTGTTACCTTATTTAGTTTCCTGGATCAGCGGCGCTCCCGCGCCAAGCTTGGTGTGGCGTGCAGCTGCTATGTTACATACCTCTATTAATAGCGCTGTGTCGTTCCAGACCGGAAGTACGTCATCCGGCCCGGAAGTGACACAGCTAGGTGAAGGGGAGGTGAATTGTGTATGTTCTGTGTTGCCAGGGTAACCCTGCGCAAGCGCAGAGATAAAGAAACGGCTAATGAGCTGCTGTATTGTAGGAAAAGAAATTAAGGCATATTAGTTAAGTTATGATGCGGAAGCGCGTAGAAAAAACCTGATAAAGCGCTATGTGATGAGAAAAGAAAGATAATAAAATTGGGGCATTGTAAAGAAATGTTAGGGACCTTGAGAAGGGGGGGGGGAAGGGGAAAAACATAGATATGCAGTAAAATGAGGTAATTGATACAAATAAGTAAAATTGGGCTATTCATGTCATAGAACTCACCAATGACATAATAATTCAGCGAGTCTGGGAAACAAAAGAAAGAAAATTAGAGACAATACACCAGTTAGACTAACCAGTCTATCTCCCTGTTGAGGCCCCTAGGTGAGAGGGTGTCGAGGGTGTGGATCCAGTAAGTCTCCCTGGATTTGAGTAATTTAATATGATTGCCCTCTCTCCTAGGGCGTGGGACATGCTCAATGATTTGAAATTTGAGTTGGGCCACCGAGTGTCTGGCACTGATAAAGTGGTCCGGAAGTGGGAGCCAAGTTTTGCCACAGCGGATTGTGGACTTGTGGCTAGCTATTCGATCTTTTATATGTTGTGTGGTCTCTCCTACATAGAGGAGACCACAAGAACATTTCACAATATACACAACAAAGTTGGAATCACATGTGTAGTGCCCACGTATAGGGTACGTCTTGCCTGTCCTTGGGTGAGTGACACAATCGGCCTTAATGACATTTGAGCAGGACGCGCAGCTAAGGCATGGGAAAGTGATTAAAATTTCAACGCGATAACGAGGACTATTCCAACGATCGAGTATTGTTGTGAATGTTTTAGAAATTAATTCTGAGCAGAAGCTCCCTCTGGTGGTTACAAACAGTACTGAAACATTCAATGAGGATTGGCAATCAGGAATCACAGACTGGCTGGATATAAGGGAGGTTCCCTCCCATCATGGTTGCCGGTGATCAATTGTTCTTGTCTCAACGTTGTTTCCTGGTTCACTTGGAAGCTTGCTGAGTCTTGCCTCTTCTCCTGCTCTCAGATAAGATATTTTCTGTTTTTTGTTTTTGTGCTTTCCATTTGCATATTTCTCTGCATTTCTGTGAGGTTGGCCAAGTTCCCCTCCCCGGGGGGCTTGGGCTCCTCTCGGTTCCTCTGGAGCCACTGTTGTTTGTTCATTTGCCTTTTCCAGTTTTTTCAGTGGCTGCGGCTTAGTTTTGTTACACCAGAGAACTAATTTAGGTGGTAGAGGTCGTGTGATCTCAGGTGTTTTTGCAATTAGTAGCGTTGGCTTTTTTTAGGGTTTTTTTGGATTGCAATAAGTATCCTTCCTATCCTTTTCTGTCTAAGCAGATTGGGCCCCAGTGTTTGCTCATACTATTTTCTGTCTGTGTCTGTATTTCCTCTTGTCTAACCGCCATTATATGTTTGGGGACTTCCTATGTTCTTTGGGGATCTGCTCCGGGGCAGATAGCTTTCCTCTTTCTGTCTTTAGGTGTAGTTAACCTCTCAGGCTGTGACGAGGCATCTAGGACCAACGTAGGTACGCTCCACGGCTGCCTTTAGTTGTGGTGGTTAGTCAGGGTACTGCAATCCAGTAGATTCCAACCTCTCTGGTGTATTGCCGTTTTTGCCTGCTCTCCTCAGCTACCAAAACATAACAGAGTATATAGATGGAGCGATTCCTCAGGAAGGACCCCTTGGCAATGGGACAGATATCCACGAAGACTTTGCTCATTCAGTTCTGGCAGTGACTCATCCACAGGACCCAACAGATCCCGTTTTTTACCCAAGGACCGCAAGGGAGGACATCATACCGCAAACCCACCAGAAGAGCGCGGAGAAAAAATGACTACTCGATCCCAGGTGAGTCACCCAACCTGGTGATTAACATTTCCAGCTACACCCTCTCCCCTGCGGAACTTGAGGTACTTCAAAAAGGACTTTCCTTTTGTCCAACCCCCCAGTGGAACTCATTTCAACTAGAAAAGGATCTACAACGTTTTTATCGTATGATCAAATTAAAAACTCACTTTGGATCCTTATCCGCTAACAGTGGAACTCCTATTAGAGATACCACCTTACCAGAGTTGTCTATTTCATCTTTGGGACTCCACAATCCGAGCACATTTTCTCCTCCTCACACCTACCATGCTAGTGAAACTTTCATTTCTATTGTTGAACGCGAGGTCAAATCACTTTCTCACCAGCAACGCTTGGGCATTTTTCCCACACATAAAAATCTCTCTTGGGAAGAAAAACAGGCCTTAACCACATTACTTAACAACAGTGGGATTATTATTAAGCCAGCAGACAAGGGGGGTGCTACAGTAGTTATGGACCGTTCCCTATACTGCCAGGAGATTAACCGACAACTCTCTGATCCTGATACCTACAGTATTATCCCTCGTGATCCTACCTTTTCCATTAATCAGAAAATTCAAGAGATCATAAAACGATACTTGGGTACTCATACCACTGATCAGAAAACAGCCTCATTCCTACACAACCCATATCCAATCTCTCCAGTATGCTATATTTTACCCAAATTTCATAAATGTCTGTACAACCCCCTGGCAGGCCAATTGTTGCCTCAACGGACTCTATACTCTCATCTTTGTCAGTTTTCTTAGAAAAAATCTTGACTCCCTTAGTGAAAAAAACAAAATCATTTATATTGGATACCGGACATTTTCTCAACATCATTCAACAACTTCATAAGATACCGGTCCATAGTCTTCTTGTAACCCTTGACGTTAATAGTCTTTACACCTCAATAATACACGAAAAAGGTATCTCAGCTACCAAATCTCTACTAGAGAGTTCTACACTACCCCCAAGTTCCATTAACCTATGCCTTGATCTATTACAATTGGTTCTCTATGAAAACTTTTTCTGCATGAGGATACATACTATATACAGAAACGCGGGACTGCAATGGGGTCTAATGTAGCGCCGGCATACGCCAATGCATTCATGAACACATTTGAGACTGACCATATCTACAATCAGGAGCTTTTTCAATCTTATGCCACTAGTTATCATCGCTATATTGATGACATTTTCATGATCTGGACAGGAACCACTGAGTCACTCAATGAATTCTTCTCACATCTTAATTCAGTTTATCCTGAATTACAATTTACCATGCACTCTGATATCCAACAAGTTTCATTTCTAGATACTTTGGTTCAAAAAGACACTAATGGTCTGCTTATTCTCTAAACCTTCAGACTGTAATAGCTTATTACATTTTTCCAGCTGCCATCCAAAATCCACAAAAGACAGCTTACCATATTCACAATTCAAAATGATCTCCCGAATTGTCACTAACCCGGAAAAACGTCTCATGAGATTGGATTCCATGTCCAATAAATTCCAGGAGAGACACTATCCGAAAAAATTACTTGACCAAGAACTCACACGGTCAATTATAAAAGAATATCCGCTTCCCAGACAACAACCCAAGGACAGGATCCCTTTTGTCCACACGCACCACCCCTTTAAGCCTAGGATTCATTCCATAATCAGGAAACATTGGTCAATCTTAACTAGAGCTTACCCTGACATCCCATCCTTTCAATCACTCGCTCTCATGAGTACTAGACGTCCATCCAACATTAGAGACCACCTCATAAGGGCTGATATTGGTAGCGCACGCCCAAACTCTACACAAAAATTACTTAGCACGAGCCGCAACGGCACTTTCCCATGCCTTAGCTGCGCGTCCTGCTCAAATGTCATTAAGGCCGATTGTGTCACTCACCCAAGGACAGGCAAGACGTACCCTATACGTGGGTACTACACATGTGATTCCAACTTTGTTGTGTATATTGTGAAATGTCCTTGTGGTCTCCTCTATGTAGGAGAGACCACACAACATATAAAAGATCGAATAGCTAGCCACAAGTCCACAATCTGCTGTGGCAAAACTTGGCTCCCACTTCCGGACCACTTTATCAGTGCCAGACACTCGGTGGCCCAACTCAAATTTCAAATCATTGAGCATGTCCCACGCCCTAGGAGAGGGGGCAATCATATTAAATTACTCAAATCCAGGGAGACTTACTGGATCCACTCCCTCGACACCCTGTTGCCTAGGGGCCTCAACAGGGAGATAGACTGGTTAGTCTAACTGGTGTATTGTCTCTAATTTTCTTTCTTTTGTTTCCCAGACTCGCTGAATTGTTATGTCATTGGTGAGTTCTATGACATGAATAGCCCAATTTTACTTATTTGTATCAATTACCTCATTTTACTGCATATCTATGTTTTTCCCCTCCCCCCCTCTTCTCAAGGTCCCTAACATTTCTTTACAATGCCCCAATTTTATTATTCTTTCTTTTCTCATCACATAGCGCTTTATCAGGTTTTTTCTACGGCGCTTCCGCATCATAACTTAACTAATATGCCTTAATTTCTTTTCCTACAATACAGCAGCTCGTTATCTCTGCGCTTGCGCAGGGTTACCCTGGCAACACAGAACATACACAATTCGCCTCCCCTTCACCTAGCTGTGTCACTTCCGGGCCGGATGACGTACTTCCGGTCCGGAACGACACAGCGCTATTAATAGAGGTATGTAACATAGCAGCTGCACGCCACACCAAGCTTGGCGCGGGAGCGCCGCTGATCCAGGAAACTAAATAAGGTAACACTATATTAGACCACGCTGCTTGTTCCTCTATACACCCTAACTTTGGGATCTCATATAATTATATAGCGCCGACGATTTTCTTGTGTATATTACATTCTGGCACACTTAGTCCTTAATATCTATGACCACGTCATTCACAACTGGGCAATTTTCTACAGGATATTGTTCCACATCATGATTAGCCCCTTCTTATATTACATATACCTAGTCCTCTAAATTACCATAATTTCTATCTACTTCATAATTTCAGGTCCTCTTGCCTTTGAAATACTTCCCTATTTCATTCACTATGTCTACGCTATACAGGTATTTGTTATATCTCCATAAATTATTTATTTGGTTTATATTTGCTATTTCTCATAGTATTACATTATCTTCCACAGCTATTCTATTGTACCTTGAAAAAGCCTGTGATTAATTTCTCTCACATTATTGCTTAGGTAATTATTCTTTAACCTTCACTTGTGTTTTTTCTGATTTTGTTCATTATAATTATTATACACACAATTAGTGCCTCTCAACTCCATGGATTTATGCTGTAATTTTTTCCCCCCTCCTCCCTTTTTTTCACCATATAGTTTCCTCCTCCTATTTTCCGGTTTATTTCACAGGATCTTAATTATATTAGTAGTATAGGAACTGTAGTATTCGTCAAACTCAATTTGACAGGTCGACACGCCCCCTATCATTTAATCCGTCTCCCTGTCAGATTGATACAGGTCGTCATGTCCCCTGGCTGAACTTTGCTCAGGCTGGGAAATCTGGTCTGCTGGATTTGTGAATTTCATTAAGGACCCAGTAAATGTAAAGCTATTTTCTAGCAGAGTCTGTAGTACAGACTCCAGTATATAAGAATTTTTAGTGAAATACAGACTCTTAGTGAAATACAGGCACCAGATCAAAGACTTGTTTACATCCATATGAGGAGCTATATTAAAAAAGCAACGATTATTCTATAGTACCTGGGTAGATGCTTTTAAGGACCCAGTAAATGTATAAGGAGTTCTAGTTAAATACAGACTTCTGTATATAACTAGTATATAATGATTTTTAGTGAATTAAAGAGTGAATCTTGATCTTTTTTGTGGTGAGAAACTTTTAAGGACCCAGTAAATGCATGTAAAACACTATTGTGGTGGAATTTGGAATTATGACGCTCAACTTATAGTTTTATTCAGTATATATATTTTTAGCTTGGCAGTGTATCTACACTTATACCAGGACTGGGAAGAATGTACTTTTGTTACAGATCGGTAAGCTATTACTACATGGTACATAGATATACATCTTTACTGGCACATAGAAATGTAGTACAACAGTGTTGACATGAATTGTCAGAATGAGTGAAGGTCGATGCTACGGTAATTCAGGCAAACAGTAAATAGTATTGCATTGTGTATAGTCAGTGGGATCTTTTAAAACCAACACATTTATGTGTATTCTGATAGCAGTGCCCATAGAATGGGTGAAGGTCGATGCTATTGTGACATGTTAGAAACCACATATACTAAATAGCCCTGTATTGTGTCATGACCTGTAAGTACAATGAGAGAAGGTCGCATGCATTCATGAATTCATTTGTGTCTATTTACCTGTAAATGTGTGTAAAGGGGAAAGTCATGGCGAGATTGAAATAAATTGAAAAAGGAAGCTTTTGCAGTATAAAATACAAATTTTATTAAGGTCTAAAATACATTATCATGGATAAAAATCCAAAGAGTGGGATATACAGCATGCAGAAAAAAATAACCAAAGTGTTGACATGAAGTTACAGCTCAAAGACATATACATTATCATGAATAAAAATCCAAAAGAGTGGGATATACAGCATGCAGAAAAATAGCCAAATGCAGACAGGTATGAACTACATTCAAATCAATATATAATAGTGCACATCTCCATATCTTATATGTTATAACGATAATAGACTAATCCATGGCTAAACAATAATAACCTACATATATTTGTCCATATATATGCAGTCTATGTAACTCACAATATCCCCCAATAGGCAGACATATATGCACTATATATAGGATTATAAGTATCTCAATGAAGCATGTATATCAATAAAGTAACTTCCCCATCACAGATGCTAATATAATGATGTTAGCATGCAAGTGCAGGGATCACAATACATACTGTGCGTGCATATGAAGTCAATTAGCACATCCATATGAGGAGCTATATTAAAAAAGCAGTTGTGTATAGTTGGCCAATCAAATATTAGTTATGCGTTCGCTACCACTGTCAACCATAGCAGCTCTCATGATGCTAGCTATTCTGATCAGCTTATCATATCAACCATGAAGCCTCTTTTAACCCCTTCACAATAATGTACAGAGGAGTTTTTATGTTTTAATACTGATAGACATATTGTGAACGGACATATAGGGTCCATGTGAGATACCATATTTTTCAAATATTAGTTAAGCGTATATTTCAACATTTTGCTCCTTCACAGATTTATTTTACATTATTTTTTTATTTTGCTTAAGGATCGTGTACAGAGGAGTTTTTATGTTTTAATACTGATAGACATATTGTGAACGGACATATAGGGTCCATGTGAGACATGTCTGGACAAGTCCGGGCATGTCTGGGCATGCCTGGACAAGTCCTGGTCACGGGACAGCCGTGGAAAAAACAATACTGAAATTCAAAAACTATGTGCTGGCCGTTAACACGCGCACAGTCATCTAGAAAATATTGAGCGAGTTGCTTCACAAACCCTCTCAAGGCATGTTGAATGTTAACGTTCCCACTATGAGCTACACACATGACCAACTGTATAGCCTGGGATGCGTAGCGTTCTTGCAGCGCAAGCCTATTTTTAAAGACGCTAAGCCCATCAGATATAAAAGACAGGCATGTTGAGACGTGTCCCGGCCTATTTTGGTACATACCCACTCCTATGCAGCGATATTGAGTACCGTTCAACAAAAAATCAGGTACAAACTTTTTAACATACCTGTGTTTCGGACCCTCAGACCATGCCAGAAGCACTCTGTGCCATGTACTCTAACTCATAATATTCGATTTTGATCAGCATTCAACAAAAAATTGGGTGCAAACTTTTTTAGCATAGCTGTGTTTCTGACTCCCATGTCGTACCAGAAAGACCTATTTTGGCACAGGCCTACACCTATGCAGCGGTTTTGACCACTACTCAACAAAAATGGCTACAAACTTTTTAACATATCTGTGTTTCGGACTATCATGTCATAGCAGAAGCACCCTGTGCCATGTACTCTAGACCATAATATTCGTTTTTGATCACCATTCAACAAAAAATTGAGGCATGTTGAGACGTGTCCCGGCCTATTTTGGCACATGACAAATGTTTCTGACTATCATGTCATAGCAGAAGCACCCTGTGCCACGTACTCTAGACCATAATATTCGTTTTTGATCACCATTCAACAAAAAATTGAGGCATGTTGAGACGTGTCCCGGCCTATTTTGGCACATGACAAATGTTTCTGACTCCCATGTCGTACCAGAAAGACCTATTTTGGCACAGGCCTACACCTATGCAGCGGTTTTGACCACTACTCAACAAAAATGGCTACAAACTTTTTAACATATCTGTGTTTCGGACTATCATGTCATAGCAGAAGCACCCTGTGCCATGTACTCTAGACCATAATATTCGTTTTTGATCACCATTCAACAAAAAATTGAGGCATGTTGAGACGTGTCCCGGCCTATTTTGGCACATGACAAATGTTTCTGACTATCATGTCATAGCAGAAGCACCCTGTGCCATGTACTCTAGACCATAATATTCGTTTTTGATCACCATTCAACAAAAAATTGAGGCATGTTGAGACGTGTCCCGGCCTATTTTGGCACATGACAAATGTTTCTGACTCCCATGTCGTACCAGAAAGACCTATTTTGGCACAGGCCTACACCTATGCAGCGGTTTTGACCACTACTCAACAAAAATGGCTACAAACTTTTTAACATATCTGTGTTTCGGACTATCATGTCATAGCAGAAGCACCCTGTGCCATGTACTTTAGACCATAATATTCGTTTTTGATCACCATTCAACAAAAAATTGAGGCATGTTGAGACGTGTCCCGGCCTATTTTGGCACATGACAAATGTTTCTGACTATCATGTCATAGCAGAAGCACCCTGTGCCATGTACTCTAGACCATAATATTCGTTTTTGATCACCATTCAACAAAAAATTGAGGCATGTTGAGACGTGTCCCGGCCTATTTTGGCACATGACAAATGTTTCTGACTCTCATGTCATACCAGAAGCACCCTGTGCCATGTACTCTAGACCATAATATTTCACATCGGGTATGGGAACTACATAGCTTTGTTTTCTCAGGTATTTAAAAAAGTGTGGAAAACTGAAAATCCCGCGACCTGTGGTAATTTAGTGAGAACCATATAGACAAATCGGGTATCGTCACACACGAGACCACGACACCTCGGGCTATCACATTTACCATTAGTTTTCAAAAATCAGCTCCTTAACAATAAAGTAAGAATCGTAGTGTCCTGCATTGTGGTCTATAAATGTATAGTTTGAAAATTTACCGTTGCTAAAGAACAGTAAAAAGTCGTGCGTACAACTATCAACCCAAAACTCTCACCACTATCACAAACATCTATAAATGTATAGTTTGAAAATTTACAGTTGCTAAAGAACAGTAAAAAGTCGTGCGTACAACTATCAACCCCAAAACTCTCACCACTATCACAAACACTATTGCCTACAGAGGCGCCCCCGCGAGAATTTCCGTATGTGTGTATCAAGATGCTCCCTGCTATGACCGAATGTTTGCTCGTGGATGCTGGCATTTCCAGTGACATCATAGTTGTGTAAATGCGCAGGGGCACGCGTATCGATCCCCTAGGGTGTAATGCGTGATCATTTTAATTATTTTTCAATTCATAACCACACGTTCTCAGGCAGACAGGTTTATTTCACAGAAGTTGACTGTACAGTTGCATAATCTTTGTTTAAAATCATACATTTGCATAATTTTGTTTAAAATCGCACAGCTCTGCAATAATGTCGGGTGTTGGACATGCACTTATCAGTCTTTCATACGTGTCGCAGAAAGATTTTAGTCTGTTCTGCGAGAGTTTATTATGCACGTACTGTGCAGACATGTCAAGAAACATTTTGGTGTGTTCACCAGTCCATACGGGTGTTGGTGTGTAAGGCGATCGACCATCATCCTCTGCTTCTTACTTACACGCCGGCGCGATACCGCGCGTTTCTTTGGCGCTAATGCATCGGCTGAATTGGCAGCTGCTGCTTCCGCGTTGCTATTTGCAGATTCTGTAGCTTGACACAGACGTATATTCTTAAGCCGACTACTCTCAACATTCCCGGGGTGATCGGTTGGCGCGTCGTTTTCTTCACGATCTGCGACACACCCGTGTGAAAGAGGCTCAGTTCTCACCTCCGTTCTGTTCTCAAATCCATAATTGCGCTGCTGCAAAACTCGCGAATGACGATCCTCCGTAACTAAAGAAAAGACACGTGGTGTAGTTAACCGCTAAGTGGGGGAGATATAGGAAGAGCTACATGAGCCACATGGCTCTGATTCAACGCGATATTTGTAAAGCTACTAGCACCGATTATCTGTGAAACCGATGCATGATTGTTTGTATAAGTACAGTATAGAGCGGCCTAGACATATATACTTACAAGTATGCCCCGGGTACTGATCTACAGAGAATGCTGAATTAACAGACATCTCGCTGCTCGGACGCTGCCGTATGGGGCTGTTTTCTCCCTCAAACTGCAACCTCACGGGCGATACTCTAGCAGCTGTAAATAAAATATAGCATACATGAATGCGCACAACACACTCACAAAGCTAACTTGACACAGGTAAATAAAACCAGTTACCGCAGAAATTTTTATCTGCGTGTATAACTACACTATAGAACTGCGTAGACATATATGCTTACAAGTATGAGACGCGTAGTGTAGTTCAGAGATTGGTGAATTAAACGGTGTGGAGGTGCTCGGACGTTTTCGTATGGGTGTGTTTTCTTTTTCAAGCTGCAGCCTCCTGCTCGTTAGTTTAACATCTGTAAATAAAATATAACTATTACTCGCCACAGAGATTATATCTACGCGTGCCACACGCACAAAGCTAAATTCGCAAAGCTATCGTAACGTGCGTAAATAAAATATATCCCCTAGTTATTGGTGGCGTCACAGGGTACAGAGGGTACAAACACATATCACCCTGGGTTCATGGACCCGCTACCTTTTCTATTCCAGAGCCGTGTGCTTAGCGAATCACCCCATCTTTTAGGAGCGTTGGGAGGATTATAGTCCGGTTCTACGAACTCGACATCTGAATCCTGGGGATCCTCCACGATCTCAACATCGGAATCGCGATGCTCGAGCGGCTCAGTCGCCACAGGGTTACCAACCGTCCAGTCCGCTACAGCTGTATCTGTATGAGAAAATGTTTATATTATTAAAACATGTCTAGCTAACGACCCAGTCAGCTAAAATAAAATTAACTGTATGGATTTTAACGGCAGTCTATATTAATTATTAATATTAATAGTAGACGTTATAAATTTACAGCTACCACGTTTACCCGTCTAGATACATAGGTTTAAAACATATGATATAGCTATAGGTTTCTTGCCTGTGACAGACTGGTGAGAGCTTGAAGCTCGTCGCCCGCTAGCAGAGTTGCCTTCCTCTAACAGGTTCTGCGTAATGAACCGGTTCTCGTAGGAGTAGTCTGAATGGACTCCCTCTTCTTAAATAAGAATGAAATATATCGTTTATATATACAAAGCGCAGACTCAGACAGCCCGACACAATACGACGTACACTATATACGGTGTAAAATTTACCGATTGTTCTGGTGAAAGCAAAGCAGAATATTGAACGCGAGAATATCTGGACTCCATCTTGAATAAAAAGGGTCCGCTATTAAATTAAAGCAAATAAAGATCAAGTATGAAAACACGACTAAGCTGTTCATGCAAATACTACACAAACTTAAATATAATTGAAACAAACGTGGATATTCACGAGACATAAAAATACGCACTTTAGCTCTAAAGATCAACTATGAAAACACGCTTAACCTATTCATGCAAATACTACACAAACTTAAATATAGCTGAAACAAAAGACATAAAAATACGCACTTTAGCTCTAAAGACCAACTATGAAAACAGGGATAAGTTATTCATGCAATTACTACACAGACTTAAATATAATTGAAACGAAATCCGTAAAAATACTCACTATAGTCCTGTTCAGAATGGAGTTGTGTTCTGTGAGGTATGAAGTCTTACAGCTGAGCGTTGTATTGCTTGTGAGCTGCCTGTATTTATTAGGGGCTAACAGAGAGAACACGCCCTCTGTCAATACCATGAACTGCTAGATAGAAAAAAATCTATTAATGTTTTACAGAGACATCATGCCTGCTAAGGGTCCTGAAGCAATATTAAAGAAGCAATATTTCACACCCGAAGCGTCACCATCATGTAATAGTTATATTTTATTTACAGATGTTAAACTAACGAGCAGGAGGCTGCAGCTTGAAAAAGAAAACACACCCATACGAAAACGTCCAAGCACCTCCATACCGTTTAATTCACCAATCTCTGAACTACACTACGCGTCTCATACTTGTAAGCATATATGTCTACGCAGTTCTATAGTGTAGTTATACACGCAGATAAAAATTTCTGCGGTAACTAGTTTTATTTACCTGTGTCAAGTTAGCTTTGTGAGTGTGTTGTGCGCATTCATGTATGCTATATTTTATTTACAGCTGCTAGAGTATCGCCCGTGAGGTTGCAGTTTGAGGGAGAAAACAGCCCCATACGGCAGCGTCCGAGCAGCGAGATGTCTGTTAATTCAGCATTCTCTGTAGATCAGTACCCGGGCATACTTGTAAGTATATATGTCTAGGCCGCTCTATACTGTACTTATACAAACAATCATGCATCGGTTTCACAGATAATCGGTGCTAGTAGCTTTACAAATATCGCGTTGAATCAGAGCCATGTGGCTCATGTAGCTCTTCCTATATCTCCCCCACTTAGCGGTTAACTACACCACGTGTCTTTTCTTTAGTTACGGAGGATCGTCATTCGCGAGTTTTGCAGCAGCGCAATTATGGATTTGAGAACAGAACGGAGGTGAGAACTGAGCCTCTTTCACACGGGTGTGTCGCAGATCGTGAAGAAAACGACGCGCCAACCGAGCACCCCGGGAATGTTGAGAGTAGTCGGCTTAAGAATATACGTCTGTGTCAAGCTACAGAATCTGCAAATAGCAACGCGGAAGCAGCAGCTGCCAATTCAGCCGATGCATTAGCGCCAAAGAAACGCGCGGTATCGCGCCGGCGTGTAAGTAAGAAGCAGAAGGATGATGGTCGATCGCCTTACACACCAACACCCGTATGGACTGGTGAACACACCAAAATGTTTCTTGACATGTCTGCACAGTACGTGCATAATAAACTCTCGCAGAACAGACTAAAATCTTTCTGCGACACGTATGAAAGACTGATAAGTGCATGTCCAACACCCGACATTATTGCAGAGCTGTGCGATTTTAAACAAAATTATGCAAATGTATGATTTTAAACAAAGATTATGCAACTGTACAGTCAACTTCTGTGAAATAAACCTGTCTGCCTGAGAACGTGTGGTTATGAATTGAAAAATAATTAAAATGATCACGCATTACACCCTAGGGGATCGATACACGTGCCCCTGCGCATTTACACAACTATGATGTCACTGGAAATGCCAGCATCCACGAGCAAACATTCGGTCATAGCAGGGAGCATCTTGATACACACATACGGAAATTCTCGCGGGGGCGCCTCTGTAGGCAATAGTGTTTGTGATAGTGGTGAGAGTTTTGGGGTTGATAGTTGTACGCATGACTTTTTACTGTTCTTTAGCAACTGTAAATTTTCAAACTATACATTTATAGATGTTTGTGATAGTGGTGAGAGTTTTGGGTTGATAGTTGTACGCACGACTTTTTACTGTTCTTTAGCAACGGTAAATTTTCAAACTATACATTTATAGACCACAATGCAGGACACTACGATTCTTACTTATTGTTAAGGAGCTGATTTTTGAAAACTAATGGTAAATGTGATAGCCCGAGGTGTCGTGGTCTCGTGTGTGACGATACCCGATTTGTCTATATGGTTCTCACTAAATTACCACAGGTCGCGGGATTTTCAGTTTTCCACACTTTTTTAAATACCTGAGAAAACAAAGCTATGTAGTTCCCATACCCGATGTGAAATATTATGGTCTAGAGTACATGGCACAGGGTGCTTCTGGTATGACATGAGAGTCAGAAACATTTGTCATGTGCCAAAATAGGCCGGGACACGTCTCAACATGCCTCAATTTTTTGTTGAATGGTGATCAAAAACGAATATTATGGTCTAGAGTACATGGCACAGGGTGCTTCTGCTATGACATGATAGTCAGAAACATTTGTCATGTGCCAAAATAGGCCGGGACACGTCTCAACATGCCTCAATTTTTTGTTGAATGGTGATCAAAAACGAATATTATGGTCTAAAGTACATGGCACAGGGTGCTTCTGCTATGACATGATAGTCCGAAACACAGATATGTTAAAAAGTTTGTAGCCATTTTTGTTGAGTAGTGGTCAAAACCGCTGCATAGGTGTAGGCCTGTGCCAAAATAGGTCTTTCTGGTACGACATGGGAGTCAGAAACATTTGTCATGTGCCAAAATAGGCCGGGACACGTCTCAACATGCCTCAATTTTTTGTTGAATGGTGATCAAAAACGAATATTATGGTCTAGAGTACATGGCACAGGGTGCTTCTGCTATGACATGATAGTCCGAAACACAGATATGTTAAAAAGTTTGTAGCCATTTTTGTTGAGTAGTGGTCAAAACCGCTGCATAGGTGTAGGCCTGTGCCAAAATAGGTCTTTCTGGTACGACATGGGAGTCAGAAACACAGCTATGCTAAAAAAGTTTGCACCCAATTTTTTGTTGAATGCTGATCAAAATCGAATATTATGAGTTAGAGTACATGGCACAGAGTGCTTCTGGCATGGTCTGAGGGTCCGAAACACAGGTATGTTAAAAAGTTTGTACCTGATTTTTTGTTGAACGGTACTCAATATCGCTGCATAGGAGTGGGTATGTACCAAAATAGGCCGGGACACGTCTCAACATGCCTGTCTTTTATATCTGATGGGCTTAGCGTCTTTAAAAATAGGCTTGCGCTGCAAGAACGCTACGCATCCCAGGCTATACAGTTGGTCATGTGTGTAGCTCATAGTGGGAACGTTAACATTCAACATGCCTTGAGAGGGTTTGTGAAGCAACTCGCTCAATATTTTCTAGATGACTGTGCGCGTGTTAACGGCCAGCACATAGTTTTTGAATTTCAGTATTGTTTTTTCCACGGCTGTCCCGTGACCAGGACTTGTCCAGGCATGCCCAGACATGCCCGGACTTGTCCAGACATGTCTCACATGGACCCTATATGTCCGTTCACAATATGTCTATCAGTATTAAAACATAAAAACTCCTCTGTACACGATCCTTAAGCAAAATAAAAAAATAATGTAAAATAAATCTGTGAAGGAGCAAAATGTTGAAATATACGCTTAACTAATATTTGAAAAATATGGTATCTCACATGGACCCTATATGTCCGTTCACAATATGTCTATCAGTATTAAAACATAAAAACTCCTCTGTACATTATTGTGAAGGGGTTAAAAGAGGCTTCATGGTTGATATGATAAGCTGATCAGAATAGCTAGCATCATGAGAGCTGCTATGGTTGACAGTGGTAGCGAACGCATAACTAATATTTGATTGGCCAACTATACACAACTGCTTTTTTAATATAGCTCCTCATATGGATGTGCTAATTGACTTCATATGCACGCACAGTATGTATTGTGATCCCTGCACTTGCATGCTAACATCATTATATTAGCATCTGTGATGGGGAAGTTACTTTATTGATATACATGCTTCATTGAGATACTTATAATCCTATATATAGTGCATATATGTCTGCCTATTGGGGGATATTGTGAGTTACATAGACTGCATATATATGGACAAATATATGTAGGTTATTATTGTTTAGCCATGGATTAGTCTATTATCGTTATAACATATAAGATATGGAGATGTGCACTATTATATATTGATTTGAATGTAGTTCATACCTGTCTGCATTTGGCTATTTTTCTGCATGCTGTATATCCCACTCTTTTGGATTTTTATTCATGATAATGTATATGTCTTTGAGCTGTAACTTCATGTCAACACTTTGGTTATTTTTTTCTGCATGCTGTATATCCCACTCTTTTGGATTTTTATCCATGATAATGTATTTTAGACCTTAATAAAATTTGTATTTTATACTGCAAAAGCTTCCTTTTTCAATTTATTTCAATCTCGCCATGACTTTCCCCTTTACACACATTTACAGGTAAATAGACACAAATGAATTCATGAATGCATGCGACCTTCTCTCATTGTACTTACAGGTCATGACACAATACAGGGCTATTTAGTATATGTGGTTTCTAACATGTCACAATAGCATCGACCTTCACTCATTCTATGGGCACTGCTATCAGAATACACATAAATGTGTTGGTTTTAAAAGATCCCACTGACTATACACAATGCAATACTATTTACTGTTTGCCTGAATTACCGTAGCATCGACCTTCACTCATTCTGACAATTCATGTCAACACTGTTGTACTACATTTCTATGTGCCAGTAAAGATGTATATCTATGTACCATGTAGTAATAGCTTACCGATCTGTAACAAAAGTACATTCTTCCCAGTCCTGGTATAAGTGTAGATACACTGCCAAGCTAAAAATATATATACTGAATAAAACTATAAGTTGAGCGTCATAATTCCAAATTCCACCACAATAGTGTTTTACATGCATTTACTGGGTCCTTAAAAGTTTCTCACCACAAAAAAGATCAAGATTCACTCTTTAATTCACTAAAAATCATTATATACTAGTTATATACAGAAGTCTGTATTTAACTAGAACTCCTTATACATTTACTGGGTCCTTAAAAGCATCTACCCAGGTACTATAGAATAATCGTTGCTTTTTTAATATAGCTCCTCATATGGATGTAAACAAAACTGCCAAGCTAAAAATATATATACTGAATAAAACTATAAGTTGAGCGTCATAATTCCAAATTCCACCCACAAAAAAGATCAAGATTCACTCTTTAATTCACTAAAAATCATTATATACTAGTTATATACAGAAGTCTGTATTTAACTAGAACTCCTTATACATTTACTGGGTCCTTAAAAGCATCTACCCAGGTACTATAGAATAATCGTTGCTTTTTTAATATAGCTCCTCATATGGATGTAAACAAGTCTTTGATCTGGTGCCTGTATTTCACTAAGAGTCTGTATTTCACTAAAAATTCTTATATACTGGAGTCTGTACTACAGACTCTGCTAGAAAATAGCTTTACATTTACTGGGTCCTTAATGAAATTCACAAATCCAGCAGACCAGATTTCCCAGCCTGAGCAAAGTTCAGCCAGGGGACATGACGACCTGTATCAATCTGACAGGGAGACGGATTAAATGATAGGGGGCGTGTCGACCTGTCAAATTGAGTTTGACGAATACTACAGTTCCTATACTACTTATATTGTTTTGTTCTGTTTTTGATTATGTCATTCATGTAAATTAATGTTTTTTAATTTTTTTATTTCTTCAGCGACTGTGTTGAAAAAGACCTGGGAGGGTCGAAACGTCCCTTTATTTTAGTCGCCTCACATATATTTGTTGGCTCCCACATATTTGATTATTGTGATAATAAAATTTGTTCTTCTTTTGCATACATACCTGATAGTGTGCGGTGTATATTTATATACTAGTCTTTGCTGAGCAGGCCGGAGATGGATGGGGGACCGCAGCGGGACTGGTTCGAGACTCCCCTTGTGCAGCAGCGGGAACTCGAACCCTAATATTACCCACCCTCCTAGGGCCCCCCTTCTTTGGGCCTCGCTGCGCTCAAAGGCTGCGATGAGCTGCGGAGCGTGAACATGCTCGGCAGGCTCCCAGGACCTATCCTCAGGCCCATAACCCCTCCAATCCACCAAATAAAATTTTTTGCCTCGTACCACCTTGCACCCAACAATGGCGTTCACCTCATGATCGTCGGTAGATGAACCCGACGTCCTGGCAGATGACTCGGAAAACCGGGAAATGGCCACGGGTTTCAGGAGGGACACGTGAAAGGTGTTGGTGACACCAAGGCGAGGCGGAAGGGCTAGGCGGTAAACCACTGGGCTCACCTGCTCAAGAACTTTAAAGGGACCCAAAAAGCGAGGTGCCAACTTGGTGGACTCAACACGTAGCCTGATGTTTCGGGCAGAGAGCCACACTAGGTCACCCGGAGCAAAAGTAGGAGCGGGGCGCCGATGGGCATTGGCCGAATACCTCATCCTCTCTTTGGAGACCTGAATGGCATCCTGGGTGCGGTCCCAAATGTCCCGTGCCTCCACAACCCAGTCTGCCACCCTGGAATCGGCGGAAGACACGGGCATGGGCACTGGTACCCGCGGATGCTGACCGTAGTTCAGGAGGAATGGGGTCTGTCCGGTGAAGTCAGCCACAGCATTATTAAAGCAAACTCAGCCCACGGTAGCAAGGATGCCCAGTCATCCTGCCTGGCAGAGACAAAATGTCGCAAGTATGTGACCAAGGTCTGGTTGACCCTCTCTACCAACCCATTCGTCTCGGGATGATATGCCGAGGAAAGATTTAACTCAATGCTGAGTAGACGACACAGCTCTCTCCAGAACCGAGACGCAAATTGGGGACCTCGATCACTGACGATTTTGTCTGGCATTCCGTGTAAACGGAAAATATGTCTAATAAGATACGATACACTTTATTGATCCCGGGGGGAAATTACAGTAATAAATAATAATAAATAATGCTGCCAAGGCCCGTGCAGACGGTAACTGTGGTAAGGGCACCAAGTGCACCATTTTGGAGAAGTGGTCGGTTATCACCCAGATGATGATGCAGCCCCGAGACTTGGGTAAGCACACCACAAAATCCATCCCGACCATCTCCCAAGGCCTGTCTGCCACGGTAAAGGGAAAAGTAGCCCAGCTGGCCGTTGTCGAGGGGACTTAATCTTGGCGCAGGAGACGCACACCTGAACGTATTCCCTGACGTCACGGACCATATGTGACCACCAGTATGTCCTCGCCAGCAACTCAGATGTCCTTTTTGCCCCAAAATGTCCACCCACCCTGGACAAATGTGCCCAAGAGAGTACCTCCGGTCGCAAATTGGTGGGCACAAAGTCTTGCCCAGAGGCACAGACTCAAGCGAAACCGGGGCCACAGTTCTTAGGCTCTCTGTGGGGACAATCAACCGAGGCTCCTCCTCCACCTCCTCAGAGGACACCACGGAGCGAGAAAGAGCATCGGCCCGAATGTTCTTCTCACCGGAGAGGAAATGGAGGGTGAAATGGAACCGGGAGAAGAACAGGGACCATCTGGCCTGACGAGAATTTAGCCGCTGGGCTGTCTGTAAATAGACCAAATTTTTGTGGTCAGTGAAAACTTGAAAGGGAAAGCGATCCCCCTCCAGGAGATGTCTCCACTCGGAAAAGGCCAACTTCAGGGCTAGCAACTCCCTATCTCCAATGAAATAATTCCTCTCCACTGGTGTGAAGGTCTTGGAAAAGAAGAAACAAGGATGTTTCCGACCTTGAGCATCCTTTTGAAAAAGGACTGATCCAGCACCAACGGACGAGGCATCGACCTCCAATAAAAAAGGCTTATCAACCTTGGGGCGATGTAAGATGGGAGTGCTAGCAAAATGGGACTTAAATGAAGTAAAGGCCTTGGAGACCTCCTCTGACCACAATTTGGGATTGGCTCCCTTCTTGGAGAGGGCTAACAAGGGAGCTACCAAAGTGGAGAAGTGGGGAATGAATTGGCGATAGTAATTAATGAACCCGATAAAGCGCTGCACCGCTTTAAGAGAATGGGGTTCTTGCCAATCCATTACAGCCTGTAGTTTGGCAGGATCCATAGCCAATCCATGGGCGGAGATGATATAGCCCAGGAAAGGTAAAGACTCCTGCTCAAACATGCATTTCTCCAACTTTGCATAGAGGGAGTTCGCCTGTAACAGGTCGAAGACTTTGCAGACATTCCTCCGGTGAGAGTCAATATCTGGAGAAAAGATGAGAATATCATCCAGATAGACTACTACAGAGGTGGAAAGCATATCCTGGAAGATGTCATTGACAAAGTCTTGGAAAACGGCTGGGCATTACAGAGCCTGAAGGGCATCACCAGGTATTCATAATGCCCATCCCGGGTATTAAAAGCCGTCTTCCATTCGTCCCCCTCACGGATGCGAATCAGGTTATAAGCACTACGCAGATCTAATTTAGTAAATACCCTTGCTCCCCGGAGCCTATCAAAGAGCTCAGAGATCAGGGGCAACGGGTACTTATTTTTAACGGTGATGGCGTTAAGACCCCTGTAATCTATACACGGAGGTAATTCTCCACTCTTCTTCTGCACGAAGAAGAACCCCGCTCCTGCTGGTGACACCGACTTCCTAATGAACCCTCTTGCTAGATTCTCCTGGATATATTGAGACATAGCCTCCGTCTCAGGAAGAGAGAGGGGATAGACCCTTCCCCGAGGAGGTTCTGCTCCAGGCAAGAGGTCAATAGGACAGTCGTAGGGACGATGGGGCGGCAGAGTCTCCGCAGCCTTTTTAGAGAACATGTCTGCATATGACTGATAGCACTTGGGAAGAGGAGAAAGATCTGCGGGTATCTCTGTAGTGGTAACCTGAATGCACTCCCTGACACATCTGTCCTTACATGACTCACCCCAACCCAGTATCCTACCGGAGGTCCACTCAATATGAGGGGAGTGGGAACGGAGCCAGGGAACTCCCAGTAGGATTTTGTCTATTCCCTCGGGAAGGACGAGAAGGGAAATAATTTCCTGATGGGAAGGGGGTACGGACAAAGTAAGAAGCACAGTCTGATGTGTAATTGGCGAGGGCAATGTCAACCCATTCACTACCCGGACAGTTACTGGTTTGTCGAGCGCTACCAGATGTATTGCGTGGCGACGGGCAAAGGTAGATGACATGAAATTCCCCTCCGCTCCTGAGTCCACACAAAGCTCGACTGTAAGTGTGGAAGAGTCTACAGTGACTGTCCATTTAAATGTCATCTTGGAGGAAAATGCCGCTGTCTCTAGTGAACCTCCTCCCAGGGCCACTAGACGCGATCACTTCCCGATCGCTGTGGACTTTTGTTTGCATAGTGTCCTGTCTGCTGACAAAGGTTACAGACCACGGATACTCGGACGGCCCGAGACTTAGGTCCTGTACGAGGAACCTCTTTGGCCTTCTGGGGTTCGGAAGCCAGATCGGGGGATTCGAGAGGTTTGGCAAAGGTGGGAGCCAACCGAATCCTCTGCCTACACTGGGCCCGCTCCAACCTCTGCTCGTGAAAACGGAGGTCGATGCTGGTAGATATGGGGATAAGCTTCTCCAGTGTGGTGGGAATCTCCCTGGTAGCCAAAGCGTCTTTAACATGGTCAGCCAGTCCTCGCCAGTAGAATGGAATGAGAACTTTATCTGACCAGTCTAGCTCTGAGGCCAGAGTCTAAAACTGGACGGAAAACTGACTGACCAAAGGCGAACCCTGTGACAATGCCAGCAGTTGGAGAGCAGTATCGTGGGTGACCTGAGGTCCTAGAAAGACCTTTTTAAGAGCCTCCAGGAAACGAGGAGCACTCCGCACCACACGATCGTCGCCCACTCCAACGCTCTGCCCGAGAGTAGAGACAGTACAAAACCCACTTGTGCCCGATCCATGGGGAAACATGCAGCCAGAAGCTCGAGCTGTATAGAGCACTGACTCACGAATCCCCGACATTGCTTGCTGTCACCGGCAAACTTGTCAGGAAGCGGGAGGTGGGATATTGTAGGGGCAGAGGTGGCAGAGGACAAACTGGCTGCAGCCACGCTAGCAGCCTGAACAGCGACTGCGGTAACATCCACAGCTGAGGTTGTGCGCTCAAGAGCCGCAAACCTACCCTCCAGCTGTTGGATGTACTGCGGTAAACGCTGGTCTTCCGCCATTTTACTAGCCAGACTCTGGTGCTAGGATTATGTTAGGGTCTGCGGAACGCACCTAATAAATAATGTAGAGAGGTGTGTTCGCAGCCGGGGTCCACCGTGCAGGCAGAGCCTGCTGCTAGTAAGATGGCATAAGTAGCGAACTCTGTTATCCCGCAGAGTCACTAAAATAAACGCCGTAGCGTGCTGTGGCAGATAGTGCAAACTCTGTTAATCCACAGAGCCGCTAGCGGGAATGCTGCAGCGCTATATAGCGATATAAGCGTACTCTGTTACACCACAGAGTCGCTGAGGTAAAGACGCAGAGTTAGGTACTGTGTCCTATTAACACCACAGGGATACACAGATAACTGCTGTGCGGATAGCAGTCTGTGATCATGCAGACAGCAACGCAATTAAGCAATCTCCTCACGGGAAAAGCCGGTATTCTAGGAGCTTATTTCAGCCAAGCCCTAACCACGTGCACTCAAATCTCCTCACCGGAGGTGCCGGTATTCTAAGGGCTTATTTCAGACTAAGCCCTAACCACATGCGTGCATGATCACACTGGCGCAAAGCACATAATGCAATTGATCCTAGCGCAGGGCCGTGCGGTAAGGACAGCCTTTTATAGCAGCCACGAGAAAAAGACCTTCCAGGAAGGACCAATGGGAAGCTACTTCAGAACATCAACAGCCGGAGGACCTTCCTGAAGGACCAATAGGAGTGGCAGCTGTATCTGAGCATGTGACCCCTGATCTCCAATGGGAGATCTTGCCCTGGGCATGCTCAGATGAAGCAACAAAGGGCTTAGACCTAAAGACGTCTGCTCGCCGCTGACCAGTAGTGGCTACAATAGCAGAACCTGAAGAGGCAGCAGCAAGTCTCTGCACAGTATTAGACCGGGCGAGACGCTGGGACTGATGTTTTTGCTGAGCAGGCTCCACTGCGGCCGGAGATGGATGGGGGACCGCAGCGGGACTGGTTCGAGACTCCCCTTGTGCAGGAACTCGAACCCTAACAGGTGAGGGTGACTTGAAAGTAGTTTCTGACACGTCTATTTTAGTGAAAAATTGGATTTTGGACCAAACAGGGCATCGTATTCTGGAGACATTCCACTTGGAAATGTATAAATTAAATGACAGCTGGGTGTTACCATCCATGTAACATTCAGCTGAAAGAAGGCAACGGAGCAGCTTTTCCTCTTCCGGGCTGCTCTGTTTCATGGGCTGTGACTGCCCATGTAAAACTGATTGCCAGCCAGCTTTTCGAAGTTATGTAGTGCTGAGAGGCTGTCAATCAGCATGACTTCGGCAGTCATACTCCATCAACAGAGCAGAGCAAAAGAGAATCCGCTGCTCTATCGACAAGCCGTCTTTGGTAGCTGCTGAATCGCCGGCAGCAGCAGTCTGTGACTGCTCTGCGCTGGTAGAGATCTGCACCAGTCACAACAAGCAGGTATTTAGCAACAACCTGCCTGTTAGTTCTTAGGCCCATAGTAAAAAAAAAAAAATCCTGGATAAACCCTTTAAAATGAATGTGTATGTAATATAAAGCTGAATATGTCTCCTATTCTAGATGTTTTTTAAATTACCCGATTTTTTTTTCCAGGTAAAAGAATTTGCCCGGGCAAGAGCTTGGCGGTTATGGAGCTTTTCATTTTTATCACCACACTTCTGCAGAACTTCACAATCAAGTCACCAGTGCCCACCGATAAAATCTCAGTTGCTTCGGTGGGATGTGGGCTAGGACATATTCCTCCCACTTTTGAGATATGTCTTATACCCCGAACATGTTCTCAAGAAGAACAATAATATGTTGTAAGAACCTAAGAGATTAGGCGATTAGTGAAATGTTCATGAGTGTGGGAACCAATTTGATTTTAGGGAAGAAAGATAACATTCCAAATATTACTCATTTGTATCATTAGCTTATGGAATATATAATAATTCACAGAATGGAAGTGAACTGCATTACCAGGTACAGCACTTGAGAAGAGCATTGCTATCAAAAAAATAAAACAATAAATACAAAATGTTATTTTTAGGGTCTTTAATACCACTTTAGGAATTTACTAACATTTGGTAAAAGCTGAGGATATCTTACATTCAAAGAACGTAATGTAAAAACATTCCTTTAAAAAAAGCAGCAGACCGACCCTGCTACAAGTATATACCACTGGAGTATGCAATGCTGGTTAAAACAGAATGCCAGAAGTGGTGGTGCTCAACTGTGCAGCAGTACAATCTTCAAAAATGATGAAAAGAAAAATAAATGGCATTCACCACTGGCGCATTTATGCTTTTTTATTCCAAGATCACATGGGAATACAGAGTGAAGACACAGACTGGCAGGACTTGACTGGGACAAAAAAGTAGCCCTGCCACACTAATCCCACCAGCCCACAAACTATAACACTCCCCAATCAATGAATTTTGCTTTGCTTAGTCATGCTCCTCAACATTCTCTTATAGGAGTTACTTGAAGAGCCACAGGTAAAATGGTGCAACAGTGATATGATCGACTACAGATCCATTTACATGGTGTAATTCAGAGGTCGGATCCCCAGCAGTTGGAAAGTTAGCCACTATCCAGAGGATAGGGTATAACCTTCAAACTTGCGATAACCCTTTTAAACAGGTTTTCAAGATTTTGTTTTATTTGCCCATAGGAATATAGAAAATAATAAACCAATACGGATGCATATACAGAATAATATAGATACTGATAATTACACCCAGTATATAGGACAGGAGAAATGGTACTGTGCAGTGTATATATACAGAATAATACAGATATTACATTCAGTATACCGGACAGGAGAAGTGGTACTGTGCAGTGTATATATACAAAATAATACAGATACTGAGAATTAGACACAGCATACTGTACAGGACAGGAGAAATTGTACAATGGCCACGCATTGGAACTCTACACTGCATATGTTGCAAAGGATTTGTGAGCAGAAGAGGGCAGTTGTCGAGTACCAGCTTCAACAAGGCCGCCAATATTCAGGTCAGACTCCACACACAAGACCTCAGGAGTGGATATGGATGTCAGACATATGTACCATCCTCCAGAACTTTGAGGAATGCACCAAGATGGTGAGCGGCGATGATGCCATAATTAACATCACCATCCTGCTTCTTAGCATTCTGAAAACCTATCTGCTCACAATAAAAGAGGATGCATTGCAGGAAGAGCACAAGGACATTGAGCCAGGAAACATACCGGGTGATTACACTTAGCCCAGACTCATGTCGTTGCAAGGTGGATTGGTAGACAGTGAAGAGGAGGAGGAGGAAGAACAGGAGCTACTTTCATGTGCTGTAGACGGTACTGCAAGCACAGCTGTCATACTGTCTGTTCACCGGGGATGGCCTGAGGACAGGGAGGAGGAGTATGAGGATGAGGAGGAGTAGGACACCATGGTCAGTCGTACTGTTGGTGAGGACATAGAAGGCATGCCTGTTAGTAGTCTGGCACGCCTGGCTGACTTTATGCTGCCTTGCGTTTCCTGTGACCCTTGCATTATAACAATTTTCGATGACACTCATTACTGGTTGGTGACACTTTTAGACCCACGCTACAAGGAAATTTTTCAATCTCTTATTCCTGAGTCAGACAGGGGTCTAAAAATGGTGCAATACCATATGGCCCTTGTATCAGAATTAGTGAAAAAATTCCCATGTGAGAACGCTGGCAGCAGACTTCAGAGTTTGTTGTACAGCCAAGGAGTCCAAGCAAGAAAGACAGAAGTACAATACAGGTCAGGCAAGGGAACAATGGCTAAGTTCTGGGAAAATTTTCTCAGACCCTCCCAATGTGCCGCCACAGAGGCAAGGGGTGCTGTCACAAGAAGTTCAATGTTTGGGAAGATAGTGAGGGAGTACCTTGCAGATCGTACAAACATCCTCCAGGATTCCTAGGTGCCTTTTAATTATTGAGTATCCAAGCTGGACACGTGGCATAAACTGGCTCTCTACGCCTTGGAGGTCCTGGCCTGCCCTGCTGCTAACGTTCTGTCAGAGCAGGTTTTTAGTGCTGCTGGGGGAATTATAACAGATAAGCGCATCCGCCTGTCAACTGGCAATGCAGACAGGCTGACTCTTATCAAAATGAACAAGGGCTGGATTGTGCAAGACTTCTGTACACCTCCAAATGAAAACATTGAAATATAACCTTAAATGCATTGTCTTTTTTGCAGAGGTGTATTCTCAGGCACTTCTTCACAACCACACATGGGTATCCGCTTCCTGAGTTGGTTTGTTTACTGTTAGCCTCCACCTTATCCTCATCATCCACAACCAGTAGAACACCAGGCCGAAGGGATTGCGTGATACAAAAGTAACTCAATTTTTGGCAATGGTATTTTATAATATTTCTATTTATATCACTGTCTCTGAGGTGTTGCTAGGGATAAACATATCTCGTCAAACACATTCTGGCTTCATATCTATGAACCTGTGTTCGCCCCTCCCGTTTGTTATTTTCTTTCATATGTGGCTTCACATTTGTAATTTAGTTGTTTAATTTCAGTATGATTTCTCATTATGTGTCCTCATTGTCCACGGCTACATGCCCAGGGTTAACGTGTTCTGTACTGTTATAGGCCGGTGATTTTTGGCCAAGGGGGGCTGTGATGGCAATAGTTTATTTATTAAAAAAGATACCCCCCATTGGGGAAATGCTTGTCAGCCTATGCATTACATTACAAGTTTCATAGACCCACATCCCTACATTGGGCCTACTTCATAACTCGGTTTCCTGCAATGTCTCTTCCTTATCTCCGACTACATGACATGGGTGAACGTGTTTTGTACTGTTATAGGCCGGTGAATTTTGGGCAAGGGGGCTGTGATGGCAATAGTTTAGTTATTAAAAAAGGTACCCCCCATTGGGAAATGCTTGTCAGCCTATGCACTCCATTACAAGTCTCATAGACCCACACCCCTACATTGGGCCTGCTTCTTAACTCGGTTTCCTGCAATGTCTCTTCATTATCTCTGACTACATGACATGGGTGAACGTATTCTGTACTGTTATAGGCCGGTGAATTTTAGGCAAGGGAGGCTGTGATGGCAATAGTTTATTTATTAAAAAAGGTACCCCCCATTGGGGAAATGCTTGTCAGCCTATGCACTCCATTACAAGTCTCATAGACCCACACCCCTACATTGGGCCTACTTCTTAACTCGGTTTCCTGCAATGTCTCTTCATTATCTCTGACTACATGACATGGGTGAACGTGTTCTGTACTGTTATAGGCCAGTGAATTTTGGGCAAGGGAGGCTCTGATGGCAATAGTTTATTTATTAAAAAGGTACCCCCATTGGGGAAATGCTTGTCAGCCTATGCACTCCATTACAAGTCTCATAGACCCACACCCCTACATTGGGCCTACTTCTTAACTCGGTTTCCTGCAATGTCTTTTCATTATCTCTGACTACATGACATGGGTGAACGTGTTCTGTACTGTTATAGGCCAGTGAATTTTGGGCAAGGGAGGCTCTGATGGCAATAGTTTATTTATTAAAAAAGGTACCCCCCCATTGGGGAAATGCTTGTCAGCCTATGCACTCCATTACAGGTCTCATAGACCTACACCCCTACATTGGGCCTACTTCTTAACTCTGTTTCCTGCAATGTCTCTTCCTTACCTGCCACTAGATGACCAGGGTGAACGTGTTCTGTAATGTTATAGGCCCCTCCCGTTTGTTATTTTCTTTCATATGTGGCTTCACATTTGTAATTTAGTTGTTTAATTTCAGTATGATTTCTCATTATGTGTCCTCATTGTCCATGGCTACATGCCCAGGGTTAACGTGTTCTGTACTATCATAGGCCAGTGATTTTTGGCCAAGGGGGGCTGTGATGGCAATAGTTTATTTATTAAAAAAGGTACCCCCAATGAAGAAATGCTTGTCAGCCTATGCACTCCATTACAAGTTTCGTAGACCCACACCCCTACATTGGGCCTACTTCTTAACTCGGTTTCCTGCAATGTCTCTTCCTTATCTCCGACTACATGACATGGGTGAACATGTTCTGTACTGTTATAGGCCGGTGAATTTTGGACAAGGGGGGCTGTGATGGCAATAGTTTATTTATTAAAAAAGGTACCCACCATTGGGGAAATGCTTGCAAGCCTATGCACTCCGTTACAAGTCTCATAGACCTACACCCCTACATTGGGTCTACTTCTTAACTCAGTTTCCTGCAATGTCTCTTCCTTATCTCTGACTACATGACATGGGTGAGCGTGTTCTGTACTGTTATAGGCCGGTGAATTTTGGGTAAGGGGGGCTGTGATGGCAAAAAGGTACCTCTCATTGGGGAAATGCTTGTCAGCCTATGCACTCCATTACAAGTCTCATAGACTCACACCCCTACATTGGGCCTACTTCTTAACTCTGTTTCCTGCAATGTATCTTCCTTATCTCCGACTACATGACCTGGATGATCGTGTTCTGTACTGTTATAGGCCGGTGAATTTTGGGCCAGGGGGCTGTGATGGCAATAGTTTATTTATTAGAAAAGGTATCCCCATTGGTGAAATGCTTGTCAGCCTATGCACTCCATTACAAGGCTCAGAGACTCACACCCCTACATTGGGGCTACTTTTTAAATATTTTTCCTACAATGTCTCTTCCTTATCTCCGACTACATGACCTGGGTGAACGTGTTCTGTACTGTTATAGACTGGTGAATTTTGGGCAAGGGGGCTGTGATGGCAATAGTATATTTTTTAAAAAAGGTACACCCCATTGGGAAATGCTTGTCAGGCCATGCACTCCATTACAAGTCTCAGAGACCCACACCCCTACATTGGGCCTACTTGTTAACTCTGTTTCCTGCAATGTCTCTTCCTTACCTGCCAGAAGATGACCAGGGTGAATTTGTTCTGAACTGTTATAGGCTGGTGAATTTTGGGCAAGGGGAGCTGTGATGGCAATAGTATATTTTTACAAAAGGTACCCCCCATTGGTTAAACCACATTGTTATTGGCGAAGACTTCATAACATTTGTGTACCTTAAAGAGCTCACTTGAAAAGCTCCTTTTTGTGTTGCCTGGTTGCTCACATTGGACAGAATGCACTTCATATAAATTTGATAAAGCAATGCTGTTAGTTTGGCTCCGTAGTTCATTACAAATATTTCTTTGTCCACTATATCTGTTTCTCTCCTTGATAGCCATAACTTTGTCTGCATCAAATTGTAAGAGTTCAATACAAAAATTGATGGCCGAATGCTTGTAGATGCAGAGGACTTAATCAATTTTTGAAGCGATAACTTCTATGAGTGAGACTGCATGTTCCTTCTTTACTGGATTATTATCTCTAAATTAGTTTGTTGAAAGCCTCTGTGATCATCTATGATGTCTCCAATATTTACTCCACAGTAGTGTTGAGCGATACGATACCGCAAGTATCGGGTATCGGCCGATATTAGCTCTATCGGCCTTTCGATACTTAGTTTCGATATTTTCCATATATCGTATACCGGAATCGGAAGTTCCCATAATTCTTTGAGAGGCAATGTGATTTTAGTCAGCCAATGAGGAATCCTAAGAAGTGTGGGCACATCCTGTACTGCTGCGGTCATGTTAACTAATGGCATGGCTGTGATTGGATGCTGAAATGATGTCAGAATGCACTATAAAAGGCGCCGCCGCCATTTTAGCGTCACTGTGCTGTGAATTCAGTAAGGGACAGAACGCTGCTGTGCTGACTCTGAGGGACAGTTAGAGATTGCGATTTAGTGTACTGTGCTGTAGGCAGGCTAGCACCAACCGCTGTGTAAAGCTTCCTTTTGCCTGCAGTGTTGTTTTAACAGCTCTGCAAGGTGTGTGTGAGTGCAGGTGACGCTGCAGTTTGCTCTGCATGCAACGCTGTCTGTAGGCATCTGCACGTGTCACTCACAGACTCTTTTTTTTTTTTTCAGTGTAATTCTTGCAGCTCCATGCAATTTAACTATTAGTGTGACGCGCTTCCATCCGTATCCAATACATTGGTTGCAAACACTATAGAAGTAGACAAAGGAGTAGCCTTTCACAGATTGTGAACAGTTGTGTTTCAGTGTTCACTTCAGTCTGTGTTTTTTATTTTTTGAGTGCACATCACGCTCCAGTTACTTGTTCAAGCACTGCTGCTTGTACTCTGCTGAGCGTGTCTCAGTGCCTCATCCTTTTCATTTATCTCCAATTGGTTCTGCTCCATTCTATTTAAAATATAATCTATTAGTGTGACGCGCTTCCATCCGTATCCAATACATTGGTTGCAAACACTATAGAAGTAGACAAAGGAGTAGCCTTTCACAGATTGTGAACAGTTGTGTTTCAGTGTTCACTTCAGTCTCTGCGTAATAACCACACTTAGGCCTTATAACTTTTCTGACTTTCTTTATCAATCTACCAAGATGAAGAAGGCAGTGAGTAAGGCACGTGGTCGTGGCCGTGGAGTTTCAGCAGGGAGAGGACGTGGTGATTCTGTGGCTGCTGCCGCCCTCAGTGACACAGCATCCACCATTTATCCCCGTGAGCGTTCCTTTATGCGCACTTTGGTAGGAGCTCGGCGTGCCCCCCTGCTGCGGGAAGAACAAATTGAAGCCGTTGTTGGTTGGATGGCAGCCAATGCATCAACTTCAATTCCTTCCACCTCCTCTCAGGAACACAACACTGTTGAGCAACCATCTGTCTGTTCACCGCCTGTCAAATTGCCCAGGCAGTCAGAGAGTTCTGTACAGGAGCCAGCTGAGTCTCTGCTTCTGTTCTCAGAATCTGTTGGCTCGCAAACACGGGCAGAGGCAAGCAGCATTCTGCAATTTGAAGAAGAGGGAGTATGCAGTGATGCGCAACAGCTGTGTCTCTCTCAATCTGAAGAGGCGGGTGAGCCAGTGCCGATGGACAGCACACCGCAGAACGCATCTTATGATGATGATGAGACTCAGGTGCCAGGTTTTGTGGAGCATGGTGCTGCCCAGACTATCCAACAGCAGCAGGTGTTGGAAGAGGGTAGTGGAGATGATGAAGTCCGAGACCCAACATGGCGTGAGCAACAGGAAGGTGGTGGGAGCAGCTCTGAGGAAGAGATTGTCCCAACGGTACAAAGAGGAGGGAGAGGTAGGCTGCAGACTCGCTTGCCTGTAGCCTCCAGTTTGGCACCTGTTGGGAGCAGTTCTCTTAGAAATGTCAAAATTGGCGCTCCCATGACTTGCACTGCGTGGTCCTTTTTTGACAGACTTGTAGATGATATTTGCTATGTTCAATGCAAGCTGTGTAAGCAAAAAGTTAAAAGAGGTAAAAATATCAGTAACCTGAATACCACAAATATGTGGAAACATGTACGGACAAAGCACGTAGCTGAGTTACAAAGACACACTGGAGATGTAGGCCAACCTACAGCAGCACCTACATCTTCAGGTCGTGTTCGAGCCTCTACCTCCAGCTCACACACACCTGGTTCGGCTTCCTCACAGGATCTCCATGGAAGAACCTCGGTCACTGTTGTCCATAGACAAACTGTTATTCCACCCACAGCAGCAAGTTCACAGTCATCGTCACACTCCCAGAACAAAAAACAGCCATCGGTACCACAGGCATGGGATAAAAGACGGCCATACTCGGCAAACCATCCACAAGCACAGGCTCTGAATGCTGGCCTTGCAAAACTCCTGTCCCTTGAAATGCTGTCATTCAGGCTGGTGGAGACTGACAGTTTCAGGAACTTTATGGCATTGGCAGTCCCACAATATAATGTGCCAAGCCGATTTTATTTCAGCAGGCAAGCTGTCCCTGCTCTGCAAAAACATGTCGAGGGAAACATTAAACATGCGCTACTAAACGCCGTCAGTAGCAGGGTCCACCTGACCACCGATGCGTGGACCAGTACCCATGGCCAGGGACGATACCTTTCCCTCACTGCCCATTGGGTCAATGTTGTGGAGCCGGGTACAGATCTTGCCAGTGGCGCTGTACGTGTTCTGCCAACTCCAAGGATTGCAGGAATCCAGTCTGTACACATTGATTCCTCCTCCTACTCCAGTTCCTCAGAATCATCGCTGCACGAGCCGTCACGGTATACCTCCACATGGACCCGTGAACGCTTACCTGTTGCGACCGATATGAGCACAGCCGTGGCCAAACGTCAACAGGCCGTCCTGAAATTAATTTCCATGGGGAATCGAAGCCACACAGCGCAGGAGCTCTGGGATGCCATCAAGCAGGAGAGCGACGTGTGGTTTTTGTCAGCTAATCTCCAGCCAGGCTTGGTAGTGTGTGACAATGGCCGAAATCTGGTGGCAGCTCTGGGCCTTGGCAACCTCACTCACATACCATGTCTGGCACATGTGCTCAACTTGGTCATGCAGAGTTTTTTGAGGGACTATCCGGATCTTGATGCACTGCTGCACAAGGTCCGCCTAGAGTGCGCTCACTTGCGACGTTCCAGCATGGCCAGATCGCGCATTGCAGCTCTGCAAGTCAGATTTCGCCTTCCTGAACATCGCATCATATGTGACGCACCCACCAGGTGGAATTCCACGTTACATATGTTGGAGCGGTTGTGTGAGCAGCAGCCAGCAGTAATGGAGTATCAGCTGCAACAGGCGCAATCAACTCGCAATTTGCGCCGTTCACACTTCACCACTACTGAGTGGGCCTCTATGAAGGACATCTGCGATGTTTTGCGTGCGTTTGATGTCTCAACGCGGATGGCGAGTGCAGATGATGCACTAGTCAGCATGACTGTCCCCTTATCTGCCTGCTTCAGAAATCACTGAAAGCACTAAAGGAAGAGGTTTTGGAAGAGGTGGAGGATGAGGAGTCACAAATTCAATTACCTTCAGGACAGTCAGCGCAACGTGGTTCCTCACAAAGGGCTGGGCAGGGCTCACTTTGTGAGGAGGATGAGGAGGAGGAGGAGTCAATGGAGGAGGAAGAAATCCCTACAGATGGAGGTACACAACGCTCTAGTCAGTATGTAGAGCGAGGGTGGGGTGATGCAGAGGAGGCAGAGATGACGCCTCTTCCAGAGGACAGCCTTTGTTGGCCAGTTGGGAGTCTGCAGCACATGGTTGATTTCATGCTTCAGTGCCTGAGAAACGACCACCGCATCGCCCACATTCTCAGCACGTCAGATTATTGGGTGTACACCCTCCTAGACCCTCGCTACCGGGTCAACTTACAAACGCTCACACACCGGTGAACCGGGACTGTAAAATACAGGAGTACCAAGACACACTGGTGCAATCCATACTGTTGTACATTCCAGCCGAGAGAGCTGCTGCTGCTGCTACTGCTTTACAAAGCAGCTCTGTGCGTCGAGGCAGTGTAGACACCTCTACAACAAGAGGGAGCAGAAGCAGCGCCTCTGCACAGGGCAAGAGCTGTATGTTACAAATGTGGCAAAGTTTTGTGACAGCGCCAGCAAGGTCTACACCATCCGAGATGGCTCCAGTCACCAGGAAGAAACGTTTCCGTAAGATGGTGACAGACTACTTGGCTTTCCCTCTAAGTGTACTCCCAGATGCCTCTTCCCCTTTCAAATTTTGGGTCTCTAAGTTGGATACATGGCCAGAGCTTAGCCAGTATGCATTGGAGGTGCTGGCTTGCCCTGCTGCCAGTGTATTATCTGAGCGTGTCTTTAGTGCTGCAGGTGGTGTAGTAACAGACCGTCGCATGCGACTATCCTCAGAGAATGTAGACCGGCTTACTTTTCTGAAAATGAACAAGGCATGGATCTCACCTGAATTTGCCTGTCCGTTTTCAGATTAAATAACTGTTTGGCAACGTTTTCCATGTCTCCTGTTATGTTCATCTTTCTACCACCTGAACTCTACTCCCTGGGCTACAACACCGCCATTTGTTGCTCGTAAGTAATTGGCAGGGGTACTGACTCCTGGCCAGCCTGGTTACAGCACGACAGCTGTTTCCTGGCAGTGTGAACGTCAATTATCCTCCAATAAGTTGTGCTGTCGTGTTGCATTCGGGTTAGCCGACTCTATGGTGCCTGCAGTTTAGGTGATTCCTATGTGTGCTGTGGGATATGTAAATAAAGGCGGTTTCCATTGTGACAATAGGACAAGCACCCACTGTAGGACTGTGTGATTCGGTAACTGCGGACGGCTTGCGTCCTGTCAACTTACATTTTCATGGGTGCGTTCTTCTACCCGTCCGGGGTCCAGTACCGTCAACTGGTTCTCCCCAGTGCCTTTGGCCTAGGTGCTTCCATCTCCGTATCCGAGTTCCACCAACGTCTGCTGGTCCTTGGTAGTGCTTTGGAGCACAGGTACCTCCTGCTTAGTAACCGTGTCACAGTAACGTCAGCTGGTACTCGGTTGTGACATTGCCTCTTTTCCTTCTGCTACCCGTCCGGGGTCCAGTACCGTCAACTGGTTCTCCCCAGTGCCTTTGGCCTAGGTGCCTCCATCTCCGTATCCGAGTTCCACCAACGTCTGCTGGTCCTTGGTAGTGCTTTGGAGCACAGGTACCTCCTGCTTAGTAACCGTGTCACAGTAACGTCAGCTGGTACTCGGTTGTGACATTGCCTCTTTTCCTTCTGCTACCCGTCCGGGGTCCAGTACCGTCAACTGGTTCTCCCCAGTGCCTTTGGCCTAGGTGCCTCCATCTCCGTATCCGAGTTCCACCAACGTCTGCTGGTCCTTGGTAGTGCTTTGGAGCACAGGTACCTCCTGCTTAGTAACCGTGTCACAGTAACGTCAGCTGGTACTCGGTTGTGACATTGCCTCTTTTCCTTCTGCTACCCGTCCGGGGTCCAGTACCATCAACTGGTTCTCCCCAGTGCCTTTGGCCTAGGTGCCTCCATCTCCGTATCCGAGTTCCACCAACGTCTGCTGGTCCTTGGTAGTGCTTTGGAGCACAGGTACCTCCTGCTTAGTAACCGTGTCACAGTAACGTCAGCTGGTACTCGGTTGTGACATTGCCTCTTTTCCTTCTGCTACCCGTCCGGGGTCCAGTACCATCAACTGGTTCTCCCCAGTGCCTTTGGCCTAGGTGCCTCCATCTCCGTATCCGAGTTCCACCAACGTCTGCTGGTCCTTGGTAGTGCTTTGGAGCACAGGTACCTCCTGCTTAGTAACCGTGTCACAGTAACGTCAGCTGGTACTCGGTTGTGACATTGCCTCTTTTCCTTCTGCTACCCGTCCGGGTTCCAGCACAGTCAGCTGGTCCTCGTTACTTCCATTGTCTCTTGCTCCATCTGATACCCGTCAGGGTTCCAGTAACGTCAGCTGTTTCTCGGAAATTAGACGACCTTAAAGACCACCCAGAAGAAGATGACGACAACAAGGACGACGAGGATGAAGCCAACCAGCCTGAACACCATCACAAAGAAAAAATAAAAGATTACCCAGAAGAAGATCATCAACAGGACAAAGAAGGTTAAGACAAACTACAAGATACAGAACAAGAGACAGAAGAACAATAAGCAGAAGATCAAAAAGCAGAAGAACATGAAGTATAAGACCAAAATGAAGAGCAAAATATATGCTCTAAATTCTAAGCAGAAGAAGACTAAGCAGTGTATGGGGGTGAGTCCGTTCCTCCTCGTGGTGCCCCTGGAAAATGCCTGCTGCTGCAGGCTAAACTGAACACGGACAAATACTGTTGTAATTTAAATCTTTTGTGACAGCAAGAACGGAAGGATGAACAATTCATACTTTTACAGATTACAAGTACAGGAATCTCTGTCACAAATAAGAATATGATGAAGAAGATGAAGAGGAAGAAGATGAAGAATTTGAATATGAAGAAGATTAATTAGTTTAATAATAACAATATGAGTAATGTAAACAAAAACATGAATAGCAAGAAGTTTAAGAAGAAGATTAAGAAGGTGAAGATGAAGAATAATTTGATGAGAAAGATGATGCTGCTGCTGAAGATTATGAAGGAGAAAGTGTGGCACTGGCAAAAGTTAAAAAGGTGAAGAGCATGGAAGTTGTGAAACATACATATTTGCCAAAATAGAAAAAAGGTTAACAACATTGTCAATTTGTTAGTCAATCCAAACGTATTTCCAAAAAAAAATATATTAATGCTATTCCAATGCATTGGGTTAAACATGTATGCCTTTATTGTCTCCTCAACCTCCCCCAATACATTCTACATTAGTCTTTGTTGTTTTCCTTCATGTACAATTAACCAACAAGGCAAGAATGGTTTTTTTTAATGTCGATATTTGGTTCCCATAGACTTACATTGGACTTCCGGTATCGGAATCGGATATCGACGATATTTAGTGATATCGGCGATACCATTCCGATCCGATATTTTTAGATATCGAGCAGTATCGCTCAACACTACTCCACAGCTGAAAGGAACAGTTACGGAAAATTTAGCATGGTCACAGTTATGTTTTCGAACATCTTCACATTTGTGCACTTCTCTCTTGTATTTCAGGAATACATAGTAGCAGCTGTTTTTTACATTAATTGCCTGTAGATCCAGGGAAAGTTGATTGTAATGATTCTCCTGAGTACTCAATGGGTTAAGCTTGTTTTTCTTGAAAGGCTGAATAAACATATGATCGCTGTTGATCGTCACATTCTCCTAAAATTAATTCTTCATAGAGAGTCCTATCATACCATAAAAAATGATGAAATGTTTGTCATCCAACAATATATTGCATCCTACACTCAACATATTGTCGGGTTTCCATAACCATTTGCAATTACAGGAAGGCTTTGACAGCTTGAGGTTTCAGGGTACACTTTAAAAATGTTTTTAGATTTTTTTAAACTGTCTACTGTCCACAATCACGTTATTCAGACTGTATTGTTACTTCATCTCAAGAGCTTTAATGAAAGCATCCATAATTTTCTTGCACATTAGTTTACAGATTTGCTACGATTTTAAGGAATCAGTATCACTATTTTTTTGCCCAATTTAGATGTTTTATTTCGGCAACAGTTCTGAAGTGTTATCAAATTTTGTTGGAACAGATGCAGATTTTTTGTTTCTTTTTCCTTACAGGCAGTCCAATTTTTGACAAAGGTGTCTATGATGCCCAGAGTATAGTATTTAAAAATGTGTACCCCCCATTGGGAAATGGTTGACAGCCCATGCACTGCATGTATGGGCATTATAAGTCTAAGAGACCCGGTCCTTTACCTTGAGCACATTTTTTACTGAGCCATTTTCAATATCTACCTCTTATCTGCAACTACATGACCATGGTAAACGTGTGTTAGGGATCGAGTTCCCACTGCTGCCCAAGGGGAATCTCGAGCCATTCCCGCTGCGGTCCCCCATCTGTCTCCGGCCGCAGTGGAGCCTGCTCAGCAGAGATGTCGGTCCCAGCATCTCGCCCAGTCTAACACTGTGCAGAGGATGACTTGTGCCTCTCCAGGTTCTGCTATTGTAACCAGTGCAGGTCAACGGCGAACAGACGTATTTGGGACTAAAGGTACTGTCACACTAAGCGAGATCGCTAGAGATATCGCTTAAGCGACACCGATTTTATGACGCAGCAGTGACATCGTTAGCGACGTCGCTGTGTGTGACATGTAGCAGCGATGTGGCCCCTGCTGCGATGTCGCTGATCGTGCACGAACGGTTTGGGCCGTATTTTGATCGTTGGCGTCCCAGTGGTGAGCCTGAATCGCTGTGTTTGACACCTTTTATGAACGACATGCGACCTCGTTGGCGACTCATATGTCAGCGGCGCAGGCGGGACTAGGTTTTCTTTAGTAGCGCTCCTCAGCTCCGATTGCTGGCCACAGCATCAGCTCAGCAATAAATGAAAATGGAAAAAAATTAATCGGGGCAAACGCAATAGCGGCACAGACTGTATCGCAGTAGCTGCAAAGCAGAAGCCTAGCAGGACGCAGTATGGAAAAATTCTGGAAATTCGTATGAACCACTTGCGCTCGAGAACAATGGAAGGGAGCACTAATACGTCATCTTTTATGACGTGGTCATCCAATCACAAAGCGAGAGCTGTGACATAAGCAGTCATGTCAATACAGTGACCACCAATCTGTGCTGAGGGGCGTGGAAAAGGTTGCGCTCAATACATGCTGTGTGACAGGTCCCAACGACCGCCGAGGTTGTTATACAGATCGCTGATCGCTGATGTGTCTTTCTGTTTGGAAGCTACTAGCGACCAGATAGTGATCACACCAATGATCTCACCAAGTCGTGTCGTTGTCGTGATCGCTGGTGCGATCGCTTAGTGTGACAGTACCTTAAGTCCTGTGTGTTCCCTTCTGAGCATGCCCAGGGTAAGATCTCTCATAGGAGATCAGGAGTCACGTGCTCGGGTACTGCAGCGACTCCCATTGGTCCTCCAGGAAGGTCCTGAAGCTGCTCTAGTTCTGGGACAGCTTTCCATTGGTCTTTCTGGGAAGGTCCTGTACTTGCTGCAGCTATAAAAGGGTTGCATGGCCACACGGCCATGCGCTAGTATCAATGGGCACTATGAATATCTAGTGATGCCCTTCGGGCTCTGTAATACCCCAGCCGTGTTCCAAGACTTTGTTAACAATATCTTCCGGGTATGCACTCCACCTCGGTCGTAGTCTATCTGGATGATATTCTCATCTTTTCTCCAGATATTGACTCCCACCGGAAAGATGTCTGCAGAGTCTTCGACCTCTTACGGTCAAATTCTTTGTATGCCAAGTTGGAGAAATGTGTGTTTGAGCAGGAGTCCTTGCCTTTCTTGGGCTATATCATCTCCGCCCAAGGATTGGCTGTGGATCCTGCCAAACTACAAGCGGTGTTGGACTGGCAAGAACCCCATTCTCTTAAAGCGGTGCAGCGCTTTATGGGGTTCATTAATTACTATCGCCAGTTCATCCCTCACTTCTCTACCTTGGTATCTCCCTTGGTAGCCCTCACCAAGAAGGGAGCGAATCCCAAATTGTGGTCGGAAGAAGTCTCCAAGGCTTTCACTTCCATTAAGTCTCATTTTGCTAGTGCTCCCATCCTACATCGCCCCGATGTAGATAAGCCATTTATATTGGAGGTGTACGCCTCATCCGTTGGTGCTGGAGCAGTCCTCTTCCAAAAGGATGCTCAAGGTCGGAAGCATCCTTGCCTCTTTTTCTCCAAGACCTTCACACCAGCAGAGAGGAATTATTCCATTGGGGACAGGGAGTTGCTAGCAATGAAGTTGGCCTTCTCTGAGTTGAGGCATCTGTTGGAGGGGGCTTGCTTTCCCTTCCAAGTCTTCACCGACCACAAAAACTTGGTGTATTTACAGACAGCCCAGCGGCTAAATTCTCGTCAGGCTAGATGGTCCTTGTTCTTCTCCCGGTTCCATTTCACCCTCCATTTTCTCTCCGGTGAGAAGAACATTCGCGCCGACGCTCTCTCGCTCCATGGTGTCTTAGCAGGAGGTGGAAGAGGGCCTCGGCTCATTGTCCCCACAGACAGCATAAGAACTGTCGCCCCGGTTTTGCTTGAGTCTGTGCCTCCGGGCAAGACTTTTGTGCCCACCAATTTGCGACCGGAGGTACTATCCTGGGCACATTCGTCCAGGGTGGGTGGATATTTTGGGGCAAAGAGGACATCTGAGTTGCTGGCGAGGACATACTGGTGGCCTCATATGGTCCGTGACGTCGGGGAAAATGTTCAGGCGTGCGTTTCTTGTGCCAAGAATAAGTCCCCTCGACAACGGCCAGCTGGGCTACTTTTCCCTTTGCCGGTGGCAGACAGGCCCTGAGAGATGGGCAGGATGGATTTTGTGGTGGGCTTACCCAAGTCTCGGGGCTGCACCATCATTTGGGTGATAACAGACCATTTTTCCAAAATGGTGCACATGGTGCCGCTACCACGGTTACCTTCTGCACGGGCCCTGGCAGCGTTATTCATCAGACATATCTTCTGTCTACACGGTATGCCGGACAAAATCGTCAGTGACCGAGGTCCCCAGTTTGCATCTCGGTTTTGGAGAGAGCTTTGTTGTCTGCTCAGTATTGAGTTGAATCTCTCCTCCGCATACCATCCCGAGACGAATGGGTTGGTTGAGAGGGCCAACCAGACCTTGATCACATATCTGCAACACTTTGTTTCTGCCAGGCAGGATGACTGGGCATCCCTGCTGCGTGGGCGGAGTTTGCACTAAACAACGCTGTAGCTGACTCCACCGGACAGACCCCATTCCTCCTGAACTACGGTCAGCATCCGCGGGTTCCGGTGCCCATGCCCGTGTCTTCCGCCGACTCCAGGGTGGCAGACTGGGCAGTGGAGGCATGGGACATTTGGGACCGCACTCAGGATTCCATTCAGGCCTCCAAGGAGAGGATGAGGTCTTCAGCCGACGCACATCGGCGCCCCGCTCCGACATTTGCTCCTGGCGACCTTGTGTGGCTCTCTGCCCGAAACATCAGGCCCAAGGAAGGGGGGCCCTAGGAGGGGGAGTAATGTTAGGGATCGAGTTCCCACTGCTGCACAAGGGGAATCTCGAGCCATTCCCGCTGCGGTCCCCCATCCGTCTCCGGCCGCAGAGGAGCCTGCTCAGCAGAGACATCGGTCCCAGCGTCTCGCTCAGTCTAACACTGTGCAGAGGATGACTGCTGCCTTTCCAGGTTCTGCTATTGTAACCAGTGCAGGTCAACGGCGAACAGACGTATTTGGGACTAAGTCCTGTGTGTTCCTTCTGATCATGCCCAGGGTAAGATCTCTCATAGGAGATCAGGGGTCACGTGCTCGGGTACTGCAGCGACTCCCATTGGTCCTCCAGGAAGGTCCTGAAGCTGCTCTAGTTCTGGGACAGCTTTCCATTGGTCTTTCTGGGAAGGTCCTGTACTTGCTGCAGCTATAAAAGGGTTGCATGGCCGCACGGCCATGCTTTAGTATCAATCCTGTTGTGTGCTTTGCGCCAGTGTGGTCATGTACGCATGCGGTTAGGGCTCGGCTGAAATAAGCCCCTAGAATACCGACACATCCAGTGAGGTTTTGTATGCACGTGTCCAGGGCTTGGCTGAAATAGCTTCTAGAATACCGGCTACTCCGGTGAGGAGTGGATTGTTTGCGTTATTGTCTGCATAACCATGGACTGCTATCCGCTCTGCAGCTATCTGTGTACTCCTGTGGGGTTAACAGGACACAGTCTCTACCACAGCGACTCTGGCGATGTGGAGCGGCTTGCCTCTGAGGTTCAGAGTATTGCTACCTATTTTGCTAGGTTGCCGATTGTGGAACCTAGGATCCCCATACCAGATTTATTTTTGGGGGATCGGTCTAAATTTCTGAATTTCAAAAATAACTGTAAGTTGTTTTTTGCTTTGAAGCCTAAGTCCTCAGGGAACGCAGCAAAGCAGGTTCAAATTGTCATCTCTCTGCTGTGTGGCGACCCTCAGGATTGGGCTTTTTCCCTGACACCTGGGGATCCTGTTTTGAATGATGTTGATGTATTTTTTCAGGCTCTGGGGTTATTGTACGATGAACCTAATGTCACTGATCAAGCTGAAAAAACCTTGTTGGCATTAAATCAGGGTCGTGAAGACGCTGAAATTTACTGTCAGAAATTCCGAAAATGGTCAGTCCTGACCAAATAGAATGATGATGCTTTGGCAGCCCTTTTTCGGAAAGGGCTGTCAGAAAATGTAAAGGACGTTATGGTGGGATTCCCTGTTCCCTCTGGTCTCAATGATTCTATGTCTTTGGCTATTCAAATTGACAGACGTTTGCGTGAGCGCAGAGGTATGCATGGCATAGTGTTGCCTTGTGAGCCAGTTCCTGAGCCCATGCGGTGTGATGGAGTGACTTCCTGGGCTCAGCGTCATGAGTTTCGAAAACGCAATTGGTTATGTTTCTACTGTGGTGAGGCTTCTCATGCTATTTCCATCTGCCCTAAGCGGGGAAGACGTTTTGCACGCTCAGTTGTCTTGGATAGTGTTCAGACTAAATTTCTGTTAACTGTTACCCTGATTTTCTCCCTGTCCACATTTTTGGCTCAGGCTTTTGTTGATTCAGGAGCAGCTATTAACCTGATGGATTTTGACTTTGCCAAACGTTGTGGGTTTCCTATGATACCCCTGCGGAAGTCTATTCCTTTGCTGGGCATTGATTCTACCCCTTTGGCGGAGAATAAACCCCAGTTTTCTACTCAGGTGATAATGAGGGTTGCCAAGATCATCAGGAGAGTTGCAAATTTCTGGTATTGCATAATCTGCATGACATTATTGTACTAGGTTTCCCTTGGTTACAGACTCATAATCCTGTTTTGGATTGGAAATCTGTGTCTGTGACCAGTTGGGGCAGCCAATGTGTTAATACTGATACTCCTGTTTTTTCTGCCTCTCCCCAGTCTCAGGATGTCCCCAACTTTCTGACTGATTTTTCTGATGTGTTTAGTGAGAGTAAGTCTGCATCCCTACCTCCTCACAGGAGCTGTGATTGCGCTATTGTGTTAGTGCCTGGTGGTACATTTCCTAAAGGTCACCTTTTTAATTTGTCTGTACCTGAACACGATGCTATGCGATCTTATATTAAGGAGTCTTTGGAAAAGGGTCATATCAGACCATCCTCTTCGCCCTTGGCGCCGGTTTTTTCTTTGTGGCCAAAAAGGATGATTCATTGAAGCCGTGTATTGACTATCACCTCCTGAATAAAATCACTGTTAAATATCAATATCTGTTACCCTTGATTTCTGACCTATTTTCCAGAGTGAAAAGTTCTAGTTGGTTTACCAAGCTTGACCTCAGGGGGGCGTATAACCTTATTCGCATTAAGCACGGGGATGAATGGAAGACAGCGTTTAATACCCCAGAGGGACATTTTGAGTACCTAGTGATGCCTTTTGGGCTTACTAATGCCCCTTCCGTCTTCCAATCCTTCATGAATGATATTTTCAGGGATTTTGTGGATAAATTTCTGATTGTTTATTTGGATGATATCTTGATTTTTCCAACGACTGGGACTCTCATGTGAAACATGTTCGGACTGTGTTCTGATTTTGAGAGAGAATGCACTGTATGTGACGGGAACAAAATGTGTTTTTGGCATATAGAAGGTCTCATTTCTGGGATTCATTTTGTCTCCGTCTGTTATTGAAATGGACCCGGTCAAGGTTCAGGCCATCGTGTGATTGGGTTCAACCTACTAAATTGAAGGCTCTTCAAAATGATTTTGGGTTTTGCCAATTTTTATCGTAAATTTATTGGTAATTCTCCGTATTGTTAAACCCCTTCTGATTTGACCAAAAAAAGGGGTTCCCCATGTGGGTTTTGGGA